>CM069859.1:132223015-132583015 GCA_036172795.1 Pelodytes ibericus | reverse complement strand
TATATATGTAAGTATTGTGTATGTCTGTTGTGCAGTGTGTTGTGTTCTGTGTGTATGTGAGGAGTGCAGTATGTGTGTGTGAGGGGGCGGTGTGATGAGGGGGGCGGTGTGTGAGGGGGGCGGTGTGCGAGGGGGGCGGTGTGTGAGAGTGATGGTGTGTGAGAGTGATGTGTGTGAGTGCTGTGTATGATGTGTGTGAGAGTGCTGTGTGTGATGGGTGTGAGAATGCTGTGAATGCTGTGTGTGATGGGTGTGAGAATGATGGGTGTGAGAATGCTGTGTGTGATGGGTGTGAGAGTGCTGTGTGTGATGGGTGTGAGAATGCTGTGAATGCTGTGTGTGATGGGTGTGAGAATGATGGGTGTGAGAGTGCTCTGTGTGAGAATGCTGTGTGTGATGGGTGTGAGTGCTGGGTGTGAGAGTGCTGTGTGTGTGTGAGAGTGCTGTGTGTGTGAGAGTGCTGTGTGTGTGAGAGTGCTCTGTGTGAGAATGCTGTGTGTGATGGGTGAGAGTGCTGGGTGTGAGAGTGCTGGGTGTGAGAGTGCTGGGTGTGTGAGAATGCTGTGTGTGATGGGTGTGAGAATGCTGTGTGTGATGGGTGAGAGTGCTGTGTGTGTGAGAGTGCTGGGTGTGAGAGTGCTGTGTGTGATGGGTGTGTGAGTGCTGTGTGTGATGGGTGTGAGAGTGCTGTATAAATGTTAGAATGGATTGTGTGTGCCTGCACACACAATCCATTCTAACATTTATACAGCACTCTCACACCCATCACACACAGCACTCTCACACCCATCACACACAGCACTCTCACACCCATCACTCCTTTCTTACCTTTAGCCTGGGAGGGGGGGGGACCGGCACGCTGGTACCTGCGACTGTTCCCTCGTGGTGAGAGGTTCACTCTCGCGAGATCCGGTCGTTGCTATGGCAATGCTCCGGATCTCGCGAGAGGAACCCGGTGGAGCTGCAAGTTAGAGCTCCGCCGGGTCCTCTCTCCCTCTCTCCCCGCCGGCGGCCGTATTTGAAGGCATGTGGGCCGGTGAGGGAGATCTTTGATGTCCTCACCGGCCCTTCATGTCAAACAGCGGGGCCGGCGCTCGGATAGTGCCGGCCCTGCATAGACCGGCAGGGGAGATTCTGGGACCTCCCCTGCCGGCCTCGGCCCATGGCCACCGCGGCCCACCGGGCATTTGCCCGGTGTGCCCGATGGCCAGTCCGGGCCTGGAGCACATCATATAAACAAATAATGAAACATAATCTCCTAATGCATCAGGGGGTTTTTAGACAGTATTTACAATAGCTTTTGACCATTTGTCCCAAATTTTCCTCTTTCTCAATCTTCCCAAATTCCCTCAAAAATCACCTCTTTAAGGATGCTTGCCACTCATCCTGCAAGATCACCAATTAATGAACCTTTCGTCAAACCCACCTGGCTCTTATTGATCCCTAATTCTGTTTGAAATAAGGAATCTTATGACTCTTCTTAAGAACACTTATTAATTAACCTCTGACCAAACCCACCTAGCAGCAACTATATCCCAAATATTGTTTAGACCACCATCTTCCCCTTTGTGTCTCCTATCTTCCATTGCCTCTAGATTGTAAGTTTGCAAGCAGGGTTCTCTACCTCATGTATCAGTCTGTCCCTGTTCATCTAGATAATATGTGGTTCCAATTTAAATTGTTGCTGCTAATAAATAAATTTTAACAAAATATAATGTAACACATAAATGAAGACTTTGTGGCGCTCTCAAATATATTACATGTGTAAAAATTTAATTAGCAGAATAAAATATTTTTAACCTCAGAGAGTATTTCTAAATGAAAGTATAAAACTGTATCTGCTTTATATGTATATAAATAATGTTTACGTAGTATGCTTTTTTATTCAATAAACTTTGAAATATAACATTATCATTAGAGTTTCTTAGACCACAACATTTTGCAATTACAATTCTAACTGGATCCAGTGTTTTAAATACTTATTATTGAATCTGTCATCTTGTGATGTAATGCACTTATCGAATATATTCAGTTATTTTTAAACAACATTTTATTTCTTAAAAGTAGTAAGAATTGTTCACACACATAAGAATGTATTACAAAGATAACAATCCTTGAGATACAATGAAGCTAGACTGGAGGTGTCTCTTCCCAAAACAGTGTACTTCAGTATAGTGACAAGGGAATAGATGATATAAAAAGATAGGCAAATTAGATAATTTTTATAACTCAGCTAATAATGCCTAATTTTTTTCTTGCTTTGTCAACTTCACTGTTTAATGAATCGATTGCAAACTGTTTTAATACCCTAAACTATAAATCAATTCAACTGCATTTCATGGAGCTGATTGACAATAATTCCACATATGCGTTAAAGAAGCACATACTTTATATATTCATCAGGATATTTGAGAAAAATAACCTGACTTTTTAATAAAAGACTTATATTAAACAGCATAGTGGATAGTTTTTGAAACACAATATACAATATTCTAATTTAAGCTTCCAAAAAAACAGAGAAATTGAGACTAAATAAATTGAAAGCGCTGGTGCAAACAAATGAATGAAGCACTAAGAGATAGTGCAGTAAAAACTGAATAATAGTGGGAAAATACAAATGTATAACAATACTGGTCACAAATATAATAATAAAGACAAATGATGTGAAACCTAATTGTGAAAAATAAAAAAAGATCAATATAAGTGAAACAATTCAACACAATAAAACAATAACAAATAAAGTCCAAATGTGATAATCCAAATCTTCAATGACTGGTTCCAAAGGTGTAAGGTGTAAGCATTTTTTGTTGTCTATGAATATTTTCTGCCCATATATATTTAAAACAGGTAGACATAGCAATTCTATATTTGTTGTTTTTCCTATGTGTATTTTATTATGTTTAACGTACCCAATTCAGTATAATTGTTTTTTCTTATATTTAATTATTTGTATTTTTGGGTTATCCCCTTTTTTAATATAGAATTAATATATTAATATATTCTTTTTTTAAAACATTTTTAAACATTTCTACTGAATTACAATAAATAATTACAAATTAAAGAATCTGTTTTGTGTGTTTATTGTAAGAATCAACAAATAAGTTATGAGCATTTTGCTTTTGTTTTTACATTTTTCCGTGTTTAATCTTTATCAGCTGATTTGCATTGAGCGTGTGTATATATAAGCTTATGGTTCTCCTACAACTCCCATCGCCCCTGAGGAAGTGACGTTGTCCGTCACGAAACGCGTAGGGTGGGAGTTTTTTGCGTCTCACGGACTCCAAGACTCTTTTTCAACTCTGCTTCCTTCTTCCGTCTACACAGTGAATGGTCCGGCCGGCTTATCACCATTAGTGTTTCGTCTGAAGAGGAAAAGCTGGACATTGGCAGTCCCTTTTTAGCTATTCTTTTTTGTTTTTGATTATATCCTGTAAGTAACTTTTAAATGCGCGATTAAACCAGTTTTGTATGGTACACACTATTTTGGTTTCGTTTCTTTTTAGGTTACACCTTTGGAACCAGTCATTGAAGATTTGGATTATCACATTTGGACTTTATTTGTTATTGTTTTATTGTGTTGAATTGTTTCACTTATATTGATCTTTTTTTTTTTCACAATTAGGTTTCACATCATTTGTCTTTATTATTATATTTGTGACCAGTATTGTTATACATTTGTATTTTCCCACTATTATTCAGTTTTTACTGCACTATCTCTTAGTGCTTCATTCATTTGTTTGCACCAGTGCTTTCAATTTATTTAGTCTCAATTTCTCTCTTTTTTGGAAGCTTGGGAATGTATTGAGTGTACTCACGGAGTTTACTCTGTGTTTACACTTTCTTTCGCTTTTTTAGGGTATAGTGTAGTATACCTATATACATTCCTGCCCAAATAAGATCTGACTTTTGTTTCCCGCCCTCGTTTCTATTCCCTCTTTTGGGTGTAGTTCTTTCGCATAAATATTCTAATTTATCTATCTACATAAGGTTTGTAAAAAAAAAAAAAAAAAAACTTTTTAATTTTAGCAGTATATTTATCCCCCAAAAAACTATAATTTTCAAGATGTATTTTCTAATGTGTATATTTTTAATTTCAAATGTCTGCAAAACACTGAAAATCCAAAACCTATTTGTAACATGAAACAATTTTACAAGACTGTAGGGGACATTTCCTAAAAGTGAACTGATAAGTGAACTGCAAAAAATGTTTCCAAGTCAACTATTAAGTCACTTAAACAGATAACTGCGGCTTGTAATAGTGCATAAGGACTTTAAAAAGATGAGACAACCAAATGTTAACAACATCTTGGGAAATAGAGTAAGTAAGTACAGAGTTGCGACAGTGTGTCCTACATATACTTCACTATACAACTTAAGTAACAAATACTGATGAACCTGAAAGATGACAGAAAAACCAAAAGGTCACGTTCCAGCTGAGATGAATGATTAGCTCTACTAGTCTAGCAAGTTGCGAAACGCAAAAAACCTCCAGGGTAAGACTGATCAAATTTATGTTATCAAGATGCTGGATTGAAAGACTTACATGGAAAACAAGAAGTAAAATAATTTACAATAATATATGTACTTGTACAATAAAGATGAATTATGTTGCAAAATAAATATGGGCATGGTGTTTAATGTTAAAGCTAACATGATATTGAGGTAATTTTTAATAGAAGACAGGGTTTAAAGTAATCAATATTTCTTATGAAAATCCACATGAACTATCATACCTTCCTAACGATTTTTACTTTACAATAAAATGACTGGAATATATTTAAACAACCAATTAATCTTTTCGAAATGCATGTAGCACCATGCTAAGTTGTCACTGTGACTTTTGTTGCTACAACCCATTATTCTACTTTCAATACTTTCAAAGAATATACCATGATGGAAAAAAATATTAACAGGATGTTGGTGGTATACTTGTTCATATGTAAACATGTTTGCTTTATTGACCTATTCATCTAGCTATGTTTATTAGGTAAATGGAACATGTCCTTCATCCTGTTATTTGCAGACTGTGTCTGTGTCACAATATAAGATATACCGTATTTGCTCGATTATAAGACGACCCTGATTATAAGACGATCCCCCAAACTTTGGATATTCCTTTAGGAAAAATACTAAAAGCCTGAATATAAGACTACCCTATAGGAAAAAAGTTAAACTTGTATATATTCACATGTAAATTGCTTTTTTAATAAAAAAATTATGATATCAAAAAATGTATTTCTAGTTTTTATTTCTTTTTATGTGCCAATGCTGCCTTTCTCTTTCCCTTGCCCCCATTTTTCTCTCTCTCCCCCCTCCCCTTGCCTGTCTCTTAACCCCCTCACTCCCCTTGTCTCTGTCTCTTAACCCCTTCCCTCCCCTTGTCTCTGTCTCTTAACCCCTTCCCTCCCCTTGTCTGTCTCTTAACCCCTTCCCTCCCCTTGTCTCTGTCTCTTAACCCCTTCCCTCCCCTTGTCTGTCTCTTAACCCCTTCCCTCCCCTTGTCTCTGTCTCTTAACCCCCTCCCTCCCCTTGACTCTGTCTCTGCCCCCTCCCTCCCCCCTGTCTCTCTGTCCCCCCTGTCTCTCTGTCCCCCTCCCTCCCCCTGTCTCTCTGTCCCCCTCCCTCCCTCCCCCTGTCTCTCTGCCCCCCCTCCCTCCCTTCCCCTTACCTTGATCCCTGGTGGCTGGTGGGGGCAGCCGGGGGATGTCTGCACGATACTTGCAGACATCCTCCATGCTGCCCGACACGGCAGTCTATTATGACGGACAGCTGTCCGTCATAATAGTCTGCCGTGTCGGGCAGCATGGAGGATATCTGCACGTATCGTGCAGACATCCCCCAGCTGCCCGATTCTCCCTGGTGCCTAGTGGAGCAGCAGAGGAAGTCTGCGCGATGAGCGCAGACCTCCCCTGCTGCCGCCCGGCACGCTCGCCGGGACTTCTGTGACGAAAGCGGAAGTATCCGGCTTCTTCACAGAAGCCCCGGCGGTCGTGCCGGGCGGAAGCAGGGGAGTCTGCGCTCGTTGCGCAGACTTCCCCTGCTGCTAGAGAGGGGTATCCAGGTCCCCTGCAGCTCTGCTGGGGACCTGGATCCATGTCTTATAATCTGACCTCAATTTGAGGTCAGATTATAAGAGACCTCGATTATAAGACGAGGGGGATTTTTCAGAGCATTTGCTCTGAAAAAAACCTCGTCTTATAATCGAGCAAATACGGTATATATTTTTTTAACATAGGTTTGAAATCTTGAGTTTTTATACGCTGTATTTTGACTTGGGCCTCTAACTATAGAGTTAAAAATATAGAGAACATTTTCTTTTCTGTGTAGTTATGCATGCAATGCAACATAATGGGTTATTTACTACAACTACCTGCTGCCTGCTTTTTGAGACAGCAGTAGAGCTCAGACTTCGGACCACAATCTTTCTGTATAAATTGAACTATCCAGTGTCTGGGACACCAGAGACTGGTTACTGTGCATGCAAAGCATCATGGGCATGTGCAGTAGCGCTGCAAGTTTCACTGAAGGGAGGTATCCAAATATAAGATTTTAGTAGCTGAGGTAGAAAAATTATACAGTTTGACGATCTTTTCAACTCAGCACATGATGTTTGATTTTTGCAGTTCACATAGTTTACTTGTCAGTTCAGCTGTAGTGAATAACTCCATAGTGTGTTTGTCTTGGCTTTCCAATATATATTTAATTTTGAGTTCATGATTGTGTATGCATACTGCAAGCGCATTGTAGATAAGAACAAATTGGTTATGTGAAACAACACTGAGCTTGATACCTATATGAAGTACTGCTTGAAGATCAGTGTTCATTATAGATTTTTAGGGGACATATAAACTTTCTATAATGTACACATAATGTAATATTTATGACATAGTATACAACAGACCTACCTGATCCCAAGGTGATATGATGCCTCCAAAACACATAAAAAGATATCCCATGGCAACCAAACATATGTAGATGACCAATGAAAAAATCCGAAGAAGTTTCTTGAAAACAGATTCTATGCAGACCAGCACAAATATAGCAAAGAAAATAGCTAGTGCAGTTGGGACTGTTATTAAAAATACCACATGATCTTCGATTGCCTGAAGAAAGAAACAAAAATTAAAATACATAAATAATTCAAATGTATCAAAAGACAACAAATAAAGTTTAGATTTCACTTGCTGTCTAATATCACAGCTATGATTCTCAAGCAACCAGCAAAATGTTCAAAAGTGCATGTTTTTTTCCCTAAAAGATTAAAAATCTATTTTCAATCAGGTTTCTTCTTAATAATGACTCTCGTTTATGCAGCTAATTTATTATAGTGTTTGCGTGTGTCTCTGATAAACAAAGGGATGGATTATATTGCATTCAGAATCCCAGGTGCCATTACTCACATTTGAAGTGAGTGATAAACTGCTTTATCACTGGGAAATATATGACTCAGGTATTTTGCAGAAAAGGTTATGTTATTTAAAGCTACATTGTGTAATATAAAAATAAAGAACAATAGATTGATGTAAATAATTATTAAGAACTACAGTTGTCAAACCTTTACACTAAAAGCAATGATATGTTACTTTACTGTAAAATAAAAATAAAAGCAGAACTGAGTATCAAGTACTTCTACAATACAGAACAGGCTCTAATTAATGACAAGGGCAATGTATATGTGGGCGTTAAATACCATAAACTGGAACTGAAAAATTAAGCTGTAAAACCACTCATAAGTGATAACTCATGTAATAGCGTAGAGCCCAATATATAAATAATCTATTGGATTATACTACACCAGCGAAAAACAATGGTACCATGCTAGCATAGGAAAAACTTTGTGTTAAGATGATATATGTGTGTTTTTATAAATATATATATATAATTCCATAAAATGACAGAATCTAACAGACTCAGGGCCGCTACCAGGATTTTCAGGGCCCCTTACTGAACAAATTTTCTGGACCCCATACCCCCTCCCCCTCCCCGACAATATCTCCCTCTCGCCCCCCCCCCCCTACCCTCACAAGCATGTTATCCAAGTCTAGAGTAATATGGAGGGTGGTTGTGAGCAGTTGGTCAATATGCCAGTATTTTGAGACTCAATATGCCAGGATTTAGCCATTCAATATGCCAGGATTTAGCCATTCAATATGCCAGGATTTTGCCACTCAATATGCCAGGATTTAGCCCCTCAGTATGCCACGATTTAGTCACTCACTATGCCAGGATTTTGCCACTCAATATGCCAGGATTTAGCCACTTAATATGCCAGGATTTAGCCCCTCAATATGCGAGGATTTAGCCACTCAATATGCCAGCATTTTGCTCGTTTTATGCCACCCTCCTCCCCCCTTCCCCAGTACTTACCTCCTTGTTGCTCTCCGGTTGTCTCCTCTATGCAGTCTTCCCTTCTGCAAGGAGGAGGAAAACTCTGATCCCTTTTTTTTTTTTTTTTACTTTATTGAAGCCGCACGGCTTCAATAAAATAAAAAAATAAAAACGACCAGAGTTTTCCTCTGTGCAGGAGGGAAGAATTTTTTTTTCTTCTGGCGTGACCTGGGCCCGCTGGGCCCGGGACACCAGTATCGCCCGTCACCCCCTGATGGCGGGCCTGAACACACTATATATCCTCTGATCTCTGCAGACAGTAAAGTAAGTTAAGTGCCGCTAACAGGCCACACTTGAACCCAATTATAAACAGGTTTACAAAATTAGAGCAATGTCTACAATAGCTACCTACATTTTTTTTCCTTAACAATTGGATTTTGTCTGTGCCTATATGCATCCTACGTATATGTAGAACAAATTCGTGTCCCTGGAAACATGGCCGATATTGCCAACTATGACTTTTTAATGGCAAATTTATAATGTATAATATTGGGTAGCTCACAATTTGGTCCCTCATGTGCCCCGAATCAGTCCGGTAATAAGACGCATCATACTGAGTAGACCTTAGTGTGCTGTAGTATATTTCATACTCACTGAAATAAATGCAAATGTTTGCTTAGTTGACAGCGGTCTTTTTACACATTTAAAGTTATTATAACCTTTTCCTCTTTATTTTCACTGTTGTGATCTTTTAAATACGTTTCTAAAATGTATGTGAAATACCCCTCATCATTTGCAGGGTGCATTTACTGTGTGTTAGTTACTTTTTATAAAATGTTATTACTACCAGGAATGGTAGAAATGTCAGAAACAAAAACAATTATTTATGTATTCACTAAACTAGATTACAGGACTACCTTCACCACATTTTTCAAACTATAACACTTCTGCACACAAACCAAAATGTTGCCATCCTATCTTTAAAAAAGACAGCAGCCATGCTATTTCCTTCCTAGACTTAAAGGACAATTGGCAAAAAAAAAAATCAGTTATATTTAATTGAAAGATTGCACAAGTGTAGACATTTTAGATAGAATTGTTTAATGAAATAATACAAATAAAGTACTTTACTGGGCCTCTGCATAGCTCAGGGAGCAGCCATTTTGGGTCAGATGGGTAAGATCTTCATTCATCTCACCAAATATTTTAAACAACATGTCTGCCCATTGATAAGCCGAAAACTTTGGGTGACCCTTTTTGCACTGTGTGGCCCTCCTGTCTATGCTTGGTACTTTTGTGGCATTATTTGTGGGTGTATCATTTTTTTCATGTGACTTTTTTCTTTTTTTTTTTCTTTCTTTCTATATATATGTAAGTATTTATCTTGTTTACCCATTGGGTATATGTGATTACACTGCTTGTGATGTGATTAATATTCTAATAAATATTTTGGATTTTATATATTTGTATCAGTGTAGTTTTATTCATTGTGTGCTCCTCCTACCTCTCTATTGTATATGTTTTCTCTAAGGGTAGTGTTTGGACTTCCCTAGGGGTGATGCATCTAATTTATATTGTTATTGTAATTTAATTTTGTTTTGATGTGCTTCTCTAAATTGACTATTTCTGTATTTGTATCTTTCCATTTTTTAGATGAATGCATTAGTGGCATTAGTGACAGGAGGGCCGACACAAGTGTGTATACACAGCTGGAGGTGGATGAGCTTATAGCTAGATTTGGGGCTAATCGTCTAGCCGTACATACTAATAATGCGGTTTTATTTAAGAGATTTGAATATCTGTCCAAAAGGGTTATCAATTACAAATTGCATTCAGATACACTTGTTGAGTACTTGATTGCTCAACGCATTCCAAGAGGCCTTAGATTAAATATCAAACCCACTTTTTGTAGGGATAATCCTGAGTTTTGTAAGAACTGGTTTAGAATCATCAATAAATGTAGCCTTGACCTCATTACCCTTACAATTGAGGGCCTACAGCAGGAGTTGATCTCCATTAAACAGCAGATGAATGAGGTGAAACTCAAATTGTCTGACATCGAGACCAAGGATAATTTTGATAAATCTATTAAAGAAATTGATGCTCTCTTGGAGAAGCACAAAAGTGACACTCTGAAACGTAAATTGATTAAATTCAAACAAGACACACTTGATTATCTACAGGATCAGGTATATACTTGGCTAGAGGCTAGTCGCAACACCAACAGCTATAGACAGCAAGAACCGAGAAAGTTTAATCAGATAACGTTCTCAGACAACTCCACGGACAGTTCAGCTAGCGAGCTACCTTTTTTAGGGCTAGACTCCACAAGAAGAGGATCAGGAGGGGGAAGAGACGGGGCCGGTAGGGGTGAGGGGGCCCAGCGAACTATGACGAACATGGGCATCCGCTTCCAGACCAGACGCTATCCGGAACGCAACCGGTAACTACGCCAACGGTGGTGATCAACATCTCGGCAAGAACCCTCAACGATA
This sequence comes from Pelodytes ibericus, assembly GCA_036172795.1. Taxonomy (NCBI): domain Eukaryota; kingdom Metazoa; phylum Chordata; class Amphibia; order Anura; family Pelodytidae; genus Pelodytes; species Pelodytes ibericus. The sequence continues at coordinate 132,572,192 of CM069859.1, read as the reverse complement.
TTGAAATGCAGGTATTAGAAAAGGGCTTGGGGTTTGTAACCATGTATAATGGTGATGCACTGTCATTGGATGTTGAGCTAAACAGATTCTTTCGTTCGCTTCGCCTCAAAGCCTTTTTTCAAGAGTGAACCGAAGCATACATCGCTACAATCTCCAGATGTGGATTCATCTAATCCCATCTGGGATCTTTCACGCTGTAAGCCATCAAGCTAGTTTTCCCCACCGCATGTAAGTACTGCTGTCGAAACTTACATCAAACTTTGTGAGCTTGAAGTAACAAAGATTAAATGGAGGACTAAACCAAAGCATAATTTGATGCTTAGGGAACTACAGGCCATCCGGGCAATTCATGATGATGCACACATTACCATCAGAGTGGCTGACAAGGGTGGTCCCATTGTCATCATGGACACGGACCCGTCCCTTAGGGAGGCCCACTTGCAACTTAATGATATACAACACTATTCCAAACTATCGGTTGATCCGATTGTTGAGATCCAACAATTTATAGGGGCTGTGCTACACAGAGCCCAAGTTGCACACATGATAAGGAAGCAGTGTATCTCACCAAGGCCAATCCCAAGACACCTTTTCTATACCTCTTGTCCAAGATCCATAAAAATGTACGTAATCCCACCGGTAGACCCATGGTATCAGGGTGTGATTCTGTTCTCCAGCCCCTCTATGTCTTTGTTGATTTGCACTTGCAGCCTTTGGTAATTAAGATATGATCTTACATTAAGCACACTACGGAATTTCTTACTAAAATTTCCAATTATGATCATCTCGGTGAGGACACCTGGTTGTGTACGATAGATGTTTCTAGCCTCTACACTTCCATCCCTCATAATGGTGGTTTGGAGGCTATCAGCTATTCCATTGACACATACCACTTCGATACAGAATATGAGAATTTCATCTTGGAACTTCTTCAGATTGTACTTACCAAAAATTACTTCACTTTTATCTTCAAATTCAGGGTACTGTGATGGGGTCCAATGTGGCCCTGTCATATGCTAACCTATTTATGGATCAATTTGAACAGTCTTTTGTCTATACTCATGAAGAGTTTGTGTCCTGTGTTGGTCTGTGGCTTATATATATATATATTATAGATATAGACGATATCTTCTTCATTTGGCATTGCACGGAATCACGTCTCCTACAATTTAGGGACCACTTGAATGCGCAGTTAGAGACCATATTTTTTACAATGGAATATAGTAGAACATGTGTGCATTTCCTGGATGTTCAGGTAACAGTTACCAACACGGGTCTTTCCTTTGATTTATTTAGGAAGGAGACAGATTGGATTTCTTTTCTACACGCTTCTTCTTTTCATCCTAAAAACTTATTGAACAATCTACCATACGGTCAGTTCCTTAGATAATGACGTGTAATTGACTGCGACGAGAACTTTTCAGCTCATGTTCTTGAACTGATGGGTAATTATGTCAACAGAGGGTATGATCCAGTCAACTTGGAACGCTGCGCAAGCCAGGCGAAACAAAAGTCCCGTAAGGAGCTCCTCACCCTCCATAAGCGGAAGGACACTTCCAACCGTATTCCTTGTATTACTACATACTCTACCAAATCAAGCCAGGTACGCCACATCCTTAACTCATATAAGAGGTCAAGCAATTTGATTGACCAGCTCACCGACAATAAACATGGTGCCCAGGTAACCCCAACTCCCTCTGACTCCAATTGGCTTGTACCACCACTTGGGATGCATAAATGTGGTAGATGCATTAATTGCAATAGTGCCACTACATCATCCTACTTTACGCACCCTAGGACGGGTACTAAATTTCCGTTCACAAATATCCCAACTGTCAACATTCTTTTGTGGTTTATTTGCTTAAATGCCCCTGAGGCTTGTGCTATGTGGGTGAGACCACACAACCACTCACTATTCAAATTGGAGAGCACAAGAGTGCTATTCGTAAAGGGAATCAAAAATCTCCAGTGGCTCGCCACTTTAATAGGCTACCACATGGTGTTTTTCAATTGAGATTTATGGCGATTGAACAAAATCCTGTACATACAGAAGGGATTGACAGGACTACCATGCTCAAATGCAGGGAGCTACACTGGATTTACACCTTACAAACACTGCACCCCCTGGGGATGAACGAGGAGAGGGATTTATCGGTATTTCTTTAGTTACTTATTCCTTTTCATTCTATAAGGACGCAGTCCTGTGGTTAGGGTCAGTGCTGTATTTACCGCGAGGCATCCTAGGCGGATGCCTATGGCGGCAAATTTTGGGGGGCGGCAGCGCCCCCCAGCACTGAAAAAAAATAAATTAAAAAATTAAAAAAATCTGGCCCTTTAAAAAAACCCCACCGCGCTTGCAGGCAGAGACGGAGGTGAGAGGGGATCGGAAGATCCCCCTCACCAACGCTCTGCCTGCCAGGCTGCACGGGGAGCCGAACAGGCTGCACAGAGAAACCTCCGTGCTGCCGGTTCGGCTCCCCGTGCAGTGTGCCGACACGGAAGTGCCGACAGTCACGTGACGGGCGCGCTGACGTCATACGTGCGCCCGGTCACGTGACCTGTCGGCACAATCACCGGGAAGCCGAACAGCATGGAGGGACCATGCTGCCTGCCACCTGGGAAAGGTAAGTGCTGATGGGAGATGGTGTGTGTGTGTGTGTGTGTGTGACTGAGTGTGATGGGAGTCAGAGTGTGTGTGATGGGAGACAGTGTGTGTGGCTGAGTGTGATGGGAGTCAGAGTGTGTGTGATGGGAGACAGTGTGTGTGACTGAGTGTGATGGGAGTCAGAGTGTGTGTGATGGGAGACAGTGTGTGTGGCTGAGTGTGATGGGAGTCAGAGTGTGTGTGATGGGAGACAGTGTGTGTGACTGAGTGTGATGGGAGTCAGAGTGTGTGTGATGGGAGACAGTGTGTGTGACTGAGTGTGATGGGAATCAGAGTGTGTGTGATGGGAGACAGTGTGTGACTGAGTGTGATGGGAGTCAGAGTGTGTGTGATGGGAGACAGTGTGTGTGACTGAGTGTGATGGGAGTCAGAGTGTGTGTGATGGGAGACTGTGTGTGACTGAGTGTGATGGGAGTCAGAGTGTGTGTGATGGGAGACAGTGTGAATGAGTGTGATGGGAGTCAGAGTGTGTGTGATAGGAGACAGTGTGTGTGACTGAGTGTGATGGGAGTCAGAGTGTGCGTGATGGGAGTAGGAGTGTGTGACTGAGTGTGATGGGAGTAGGAGTGTGTGACTGAGTGTGATGGGAGTGTAAGCTTGATGTGAGTCTGAATGATGGGGCATGTCTTAGGTGTGTAACGTGGGTGTGCAGCTTGAGTAGGGGGGTGCCCGGATTTTGTCTGCCTAGGGCAGCACAAAATCAAGATACACCACTGGTTAGGGTACAATACATATATATTTTTTGCTCTTTCTACTTTGGTCTTGGTGTACAATGTCATAATTTAGAGGTTGCTTTTGACAACCTGTGATAATATTGCTCGCTTTTGTATTTTCGGTGATATGTGTATCTTGTTCCACCTCCAGCTGTTTATCGTTTATGTTTTAATTATTATTATTTTTATGTTTTTGCAGTTCTTTTTATGGATGAGCCTGACAAGTTTTGTGCTACACGTTCCTAATGTAAAGGGTTACAGTGTTGATCATTTGGTTGCTGGTAATTGGTCTACTACGTATATGATTTCATCTTGGTATGCTGGTTGTTTATACATGCTATTTTGTACATGTCGTTTATGTGTATTTTCCATGATCTACATATTTTTTATTTTTCTACTTTTCTATTTTTTGCCTTTTTTTTTTACTTTTGTGTAGATATCCTTTTGTTAGTTTTTTTCTACAAATTATAGGGCATTATATTTTTTTTTTAATACTTTTTTTATCTTTTTTGGTATTTATTATTTTTTAGACCCAGTCTCTTTTTTTCATATGTCTTTTGCCATATCATTTTTGCAGTCTGTGGCGGTGCTTTTGGACTGACAGAGTTTTTTCCTAAGCAATGGCACTTTGTATACCACTCTTTTTTTTTTTGCAATGTAGTTAACAGTATATTTTTCTTTCTACTAAAAGAATTTTTGTCTTTTTCCTTTCTTTCTAGTTTTTCCTAATATTTTTGCATGCTTTGTTAAGTAATAATTGTTCCTCCTGTAATATATATTTGCTTTGCTTATTTATGTTTATTTTTCTGTGTTCATTATTGACTCTTGAAGTCTGACTGCTAGCTGCTTTTATGTCCTCTGTATGTGAGTGCAATATGCTTCACTTTACAGGCTACCTTTTTGCCTGTACTGCTAATGATCGGGTATCCAGCAAGTGAGCCCGTGAGACTAATAAAGTTTGTTGACATGCGGCGTGAATGTCATCACGTCACGCCGAGCGTCAACATGGCGGCCGCCATCGGGGATGCCCGTGTATGAGCATATCATCAACGGTTATTAAATGTTGTACATATTATTCAATTGACCTCATTATGTTTTTCGATTGTTTGCCCTATATATATGCTTGTATTTTCAGTTGAGGATTAGGTGTCCCTTGATAAAGGCTCTTTATCCGAAACGTCGGGTGACCCTTTTTGCACTGTGTGGCCCTCTTGTCTATGCTTGGTACTTTTGGGGCATTGTTTGTGGCTGTAACATTTTTTTCATGTGATTTTTTTCATGTGATTCTTTCTACATATATGTAAGTATTTATCTCTTTTACTCATTGGGTATATGTGATTACACTGCTTGTGATGTGATTCAATTTCTAATAAATATTTTGGATATTATATATTTGTATCAGTGTAGCTTTATTCATTGTGTGCTCCTCCTACCTCTCTATTGTATATGTTTTCTCTTAGGATAGTGTTAGGTGATGCACCTAATTTATATTGTTGTTGTAATTTAATTTTGTTTTGGTGTGCTTCTCTAAATTGACTTTTTTTGCCCATTGAAAAAGCTATACAAGCAAAGAGGGCTAAAAAATTACAAAATTAGCAATGTGTCCAGTCTGCTAAAAAATCAGGTAAAAAATATTGTCATTCACATATTTAGGTTGAAACAAAAATTATACATTAAATATTTTTATTAAACTATTGGAGTGGCACCGGAGTAACAACACACAACTAGGGGTGACCCAGCACAAACTCCCCCCTACACCATTTCATTGGCTAAAATACCTTTTATCCTTCTTTCCCATCCTATGACCAGTGGAATCAAAAATTACTTATTGGGACACTCAGTAACTAGTACATGGTAACTACCCACAAGGGTTGGCGGAGCATAATAGGGAGAGTACATCCGAAGTACAAATTGACCACATATAGTGCCAAATAATGGTGCTATCAGTGTGTGCATTAATGCCAGTGTTGACATTTCTGGAGTTTTTGTGTTTAGCTGTGATTTTCTTCTTCTTTCTCACATACTTTACCCTCACAAATTATGTATTGTTTTTATGGCCATAAGACGGGCTTTCTGCTGGTTATGTATGTGAGAAATCCTGCTGTCACTAGGGTTCTTGGAGGGGCTGAGGGCCAACCTCCTCCCTACAAACTATGGACACTGGTCCTGGAAGGGTTTGAGGGCCATGCTCCTCCCCACAGACTATGACCCTGGCCTGGGAAGGGGTACTGTGAAGGCACAGTCCCTAATACCACTTCAGTGGAATTTCACCCTGGACTATTAAGTATATTATGTACTCTGGTGGTTTCCCCATGTTGTCCCCTGTTCCTCCAGTACAGAGAGCTTATACCCACCCAGTGCCTTTGTCCTGTACACACTTTGGGAAGACCAGAGGCACTGTTTTTTCAGTACAGCAAGATTTTCACCACAGGGTGCCCAGGACAGGTAAATCTGGAGAGGGTCAAGTTATTCTAAAGTTTTGTGTGCAATGCTTATATTGGAGGTGTGAAGAAATGTTATTATATTTCACTGTTGAAATGTGTACATATCCAGTCAATATGTGTCACGTTTCCTCCTGTGAGTTATCCGTTGGCTTTTTGTAAGTCAGGATGTCTGTACCTTCAAGGAGTGATGTTAACTAATTAAGTTGTGTCCCATTATATGTCTGGACCAGGTTAATTAGAGGACCTAGTTTAGTTCCTGGTCCATTGTTTGTGTTAATGCAAATACCTGGTTCCTGTATATATAAGCCTATGTGTTTCACAATAAAGTTGATCCTCTTTTATCCCTACACTGGTCTAGTCGAGTATCCCTGATCTATTTGGTTTTCCAGTCTAAGTAAGCAGGATTCTGATGGAGGTACCCAATCAGGGTATCATGGAATCCATCACATTTGGTGTCAGTGGTGGTATTGCTTTCTTGCCTATGGAACCACCGGGATCTAGTCTCAGGATCGGATGATTGCAGCCTATGAATGGAAATACCAAGCTACACAAATCTCATGGAAATATACTACACAGCTATGCTGAATCCAGCATGTTTCTGGCAGGAAGTTCTATGACGTTTGGCCTCCTCCCCACAGACTATGGACCCTGGTCCTGGAGGGGGGTGAGGGCCAGCCTCCTTCCCCAGATTATGGCTCTGGGAATGGGTACTGTGATGACACTGACCCTACTACCACTTTTGTGAAATTTGGCCCCTGGACTATATTAAGTGACTTTATGTGCTCTGGTGGTTGTCCCCTGTTTCCCCAGCTCAGAGAGCCTGTGGGAAAACCAGCGGCAACCAGTTTTAAGCAAACTGTCTGTTTGGAGCACACAAACCTCCGGAAATACAGTGTGCCCCTGAGTGACAGGTGTGCACCGGACTGGCAGCACACTTGTTACTCGGGGGCCCCTTTTTTCAGTACAACAAGACTTTAACCACTGAATGTCCAGGACAGGAAGTATATCTGGGGAGAGCCAAGTTATTCTGAGAAGAAATGTTATTATATGTTACTGTTGAAATGTGTACATATCCAGTAAATTGCCTGGATTCTATGATCCCCCCAAAAAATGGGAATTGGGAATTGACTGGGCAGTTGTGATTCCATGTCCACCGCTATCGAAGTCAGGAAGACCATGGCTTAACTGAGATGATCAATGTTAAAAGGAGGTTCAGGCACACCGTAAATTTAAACCAAACAAGTTATGCATGAACCAATCATACATATTTAACCCATAACAATGCTGGATCAAAATTAAAACACATTATGAACACAATAATGAACAAAGATGCATAATCACAGAAGCAATACGCATTACGAAAGAAAGTCCAGATATCAAGAAAAAAATTAGAAATGAAAGCGGGACAGATGCAGATAGTCAGCACTTCATACAAAAAGATACATTTCAAGGGTTCAATATACTGTCATAAATAGCAGGCTGAGATATCCACATTCTAATGGAATTAACTATGCCACATAGAACAAAGAATACACACATTTGGAAATTAGCTACATCTCTGTGTGGACATAAAAATGAGTTCAAAGATTAAGTCCAAATGAGCACGTAAATGCTCATATGATGAAAACAGTGCGTGAATGTGGGAAATGGCCACATGTTACCATCACGTCATTGGAGCCGCATCAAGAAACACTAGCCTGAAGATCAAGAAATCCCTCTGGAATTAAATAGCCATGTGTGTTACTTCAGTTACTTGACCAGATCAGTGACCAAAATCAGGTATAATAAGGTATGTACATTTATAATCCCATAGACAGGGAACATTCACATCTGTAGTTCATTAAGACACACATAACATAATGCTCTGCATATCAAGACACAGGTGCTGAGGAAGATGAAAAAGACAACCCAGACAGGTGCAGCATAGCAACCCCCATCCAACCTCAAGTATGAGCAGGTATTCTACAACATCATGTTTCCAACAACTACCTCTGGATGTCAAGAGACCATTGATTACAATACACCAGCAGGTACGTACATTACATGAATAGATGTGTTCAAAAGTTCATTATAAAAGCTAGGATTGCAAAGTACATGTTCAGATACTTCAGTAAGGTATGATGTATGATCAATAACAAGATAAAAAACTAAGGTAGAATGAACATCCTACATGATATAGTAGACGTCAAGGGAAAGCAATCTCTTGTCTTTAATATTTTTCTGTGGAGCCAGAGGAGGGCATCCTCCTGTGTGGAGTATTCAGATGTTGAAGATCAGCCGGGCATATCAGTAGTAGAGTTGAGCGGACACCTGGATGTTCGGGTTTGAGAGGTTTGACTGAACTTCGGAAAAAAGTCTGGGTCCATGTTCGAACTTGACCCCGAACTTGATCCCGAACCCCATTGAAGTCAATGGGGACACAGACTTTTGGCCACTAAAATGCCTCTAAAAAAAGTCATGGAAAGGGCTAGAGGGCTGAAAAAGGAAGTAAATGTGGGTAAGTGTAGGACAAGTGCCCTGCAAGCAAATGTGGATAGGGAAATAACTTAAAATAACATAAAATACATACAAATTACAGCTGAACCATAAAATAGCACTAGATTTGATTTTAGCTTTGGAAGAACATAAATCTAAATCTAAAGCATGGCTGCCAGGAGGATCAACAGAATTATCCATTTGAGAGAGGGAGTGCAGGGTATTCTCTTTCAGTTTATACTAAGTGATAGGTTGAGGAGGCAGTGACCATGGCGGTGTAGGTGGAAGCGGCGCTGGAGGAGGAGGAGGAGGTAGCCAGAATTTTTCAAAGTGCGCTGTAAGCACAGTATTGGAATGTTCTATTTGACTCTCAGATATGAAATGCACCGCAAGATGCAAATTTACTATTTAGCAACCAAAACTATTAGAATTTTTCAAAGTGTGCGCTGTGAGCACAGTATTGGACTGTTCTATTTGACTCTCAGATATGAAGTGCAGGAAGCAAATGTACTATTTAGCACCCAAAACAATTAGAATTTTTCAAAGTGCGCTGTAAGCACAGTATTGGACTGTTCTATTTGACTCTCAGATATGAAGTGCACCGCAAGACGCAAATGTATTATTTAGCACCCAAAACTGTTAGAATTTTTCAAAGTGCGCTGTAAGCACAGTATTTGACGGTTCTATTTGACTCTCAGATGTAATACATGTAATGCTATTGCTATTCTATATATCGAAATAGAGTCCCCATTCATAAGAATAGGTCAATTGACCTATTCTTATGAATGGGGACTCTATTTCGGTATATAGAATAGCCAATAGCATTACAGGTATTCTATAAACCGAAAGTCTATAAACCGAATGTCTTTCGGTTTATAGACTTTCGGCTTATAGGATACATGTAATGCTATTGGCTATTCTATTAACCGAAAGTCTATAAACCGAATGACTTTCGGTTTAAAGACTTTCGGTTTATAGCCGAACCTCGAACTCCAACACGGACATACAGTGCGGTTCGGGTTCGCTCAACACTAATCAGTGGCTGACCATGTTCAGGCTGATGGTAGAGAATCCACTCAAACACAGAAACAGCCCCTGCAAATCATTCTCCAAAACCTGACCGATTAGGCCAACATCTTGCAAGAAATCCACAACACTAACCTGTCCAGTAGACCCATCCCAATAGAGTTGCCTTTAATAAGTAGTTAATTAAACCAGAATGTCAACATGTTTTCCTCTGGCCTCTGTTTTCCAATTACAGATTACTGATGTGACATTTACTCCCATCAGCAAGTAAGGGCTCTGTAAGGATCTACTCAGAATTAGATGTGGAACCCTCAAACAGGATCAATCACTCTTGCTGAAACAGTATACATAAGGAGAAAACTGGATGGAGATAGGACTTACGTGTGGATAGCCACAAGCACGGTGACCAGGATAAATGACAGTAGGGTAAAGGAAGGCCGTGTCAGCAGTTAGGTAGCCCAGAAATAAATCACTGAAGCCAAAGGCCAGTGCTCAGGCTGACAGTGTACCAAACCAATAAATCAAGACCCTAGGATACAGAGTTAGTACTGAATACCAGGATACAGAGCCAATGCGGATGTACAAGCCGGGGTTAGAGTGCCAGATTTCAGATCTGCCTGGAGTATAAGCCAGAGTCAGGATGTCAGATACAAAATTTTCCAGTCATACAAGCCAGAGTCAGGATGCCAGATAACAGGTATGCCAAAAGTACGAGCCAGATTCAGGATGCCAGGTATCAGATAAGACAGGATAAATTAGAAAGCTTGGTGCAGGAGCCAAGGAGAAAGTACTCACACAGAGGATACAGTAGCAATGAGCACTGTAATGTCACAGGCAGCGGTGCGTAATGCTAGACTCTCTAGGAATATGCGAACATGCTTCTGCCCACACTTGCTGGATCTTCAGTGCGCTCCGGGTGCACCATTAGATGCCTCCCTCTGCCCTCTCTCCATCAGCTGCGAGGAGTCTGATCATCATTAGAATAGTATTACCCAACCACAAAATTACTAAAAATCATCATCAGGGGTATCGTAGCATTGCTGTGCTAAAGTGTCAATGCAACTGTTAACTAAATATTGTTTATTTTATGGGGGGGGGGGGGGGGAGTTGTTTAACACACAGACCTACTGACAGATTTTTCTGTTACAAGTTATCCATGTTGTACAGCTCCCTTTTTCTCGAACAATTCTCTGGACAGTTTGCAGCCGTTCAGCTGCAACTCCCCTGGGTCTGAATGTTTTGTTTAGCATCATTCATTCAGACACATTGGATTATGAATCTGCATCCTCGAATGGTAGAAAGGAGTACGGCCGGCCGACAACATTCAGCTCCAACCTCAACCAACAGTGAACAGATCCCTGAAGTTGTTATCTTGTCAGAGCAGCTCCTTAGAAAAACTCTTACCTGACTAACCTCTTCTCAGAATTTTGCAGATTGCCAGTGGTTTAAAAGCAAATGTATTCTTTGAATTAGGACTAATGTGTATGTGAATTCCATGAGGTGAAAAATATTAAAAACCCGATGTGTCTTGCATTCTCTTTTTCTATTAAGATTGTTTCCCACCAAAAGCGAAACTGTTGGGAGGCATGAATCTGTAGGGTGAAACTTAAAAAGACCCAAATATGTAATTGTATTTTTACACGTTTAGATGCGCATAAAAAATGTGTTATGACTTCGACAACAAGTAATTTGCACCATTCAGTTCTCCAAAAAATAGTTCATGTTAATATAGTTGGGTCCAAAAGCTAAACTTGCACTACCACTATCTGCTGTTATTTGAGAGGACACTGCAAATGCTAATGTGTTTGACAAAATACTGTACAGCTCAAACAAAAATACACATTTTTTTACTCAATAAATTGTGCCCAAAATTGGTGTAAATTACCAATTTCGGACTGAAATCAGTCATATTGAGTAGCCAAATTGTGGATGTCTCTGCAATTTGGCTACAAGTTTTGATCTGGCCCCATTTTCAGACAAATAAGGGTATTTTGAATAGACACTACGGTTTTTACTTATTTTGCTTATGTTACATGTGTTCCTTATTTCCCTCTTTTATACTGATGTACACTTCAAACACTGTAAAAAAATAGAACTTTTACAATATACATTTTCCAATTAAATCTATTGTCAGTAAAACATGTTGCAAAAACTTGGCATGTATGCTAATTATGAATGTTCCATTTAATTAAATTAATTGGATTTTATCCATGTATGAATATATTTTCCAGGGCTCATAGTGGAAGTTAATTTATTGAGCCTCATTATTATCAACACTTCTGTTCAATATCTACTGTATGTGTAGCAGCAAAATGTTTGAACAACACAAGCTCTGGGAGAATGAGCAATCTGGCTCAGTTTCTGTCACTGTGTATTGTGCTCTCTTGAGACACTGGAATCCTTAGACAATTTTCTCAATCTGTTACTGATGAGAAAATATTGCCTATTAGTTAATAGGAGTCTGTACAATTGCTCCTTTAAGATGAAAATGATTGACTGTCATCCACTAACGTGTCTATTTGCGAAAGATTATCATGTTGCAAAACCTTGTGCAGAATAATAATACTACAATAGGAGATCTAAAATCTATGCAATATAATTGTATATTTAAACTTAGTAAGTACTATTATTACTATTAATGCTAGTAATAAAATTAGTGTTAACCCCTTGGTGACCAGACTGTTTGGCCGTGTCTTACCCTTTGGCCGTGTTTGTGTTTAGCTGTAATTTTCCTCTTTCTCATTTAATATACCCACACATATTACATATTGTTTTTGCGGCATTAAAAAGGGCTTTCTTTAGACATAATTATTTTGATTACATAATGTACTATAGATTTTGAATCATTCTGATAATCCAGAGTACGAAAACTACATCAAAGAGGAGGAAACAGTTAAACATAAAACCTTTATGAAAGAAAAAATAAAAAAGTATATTTGATACTTGTATTTGTGGGAGAAACTTACTAGCAACTGCAAAAATGACAAAAATAAGAACAGTAAATGAATCACCATTAATGTGTACAATGTATCCAATAACTCTTAGATACAAGGACAATTCGAATCAACTGTGTGCCGGTATGCTCACTGATTGAATCCAATACAGTATGTCTCCTACAAATACTGCAAGTGACGCATTGTTTTTTCCTAACCATTTTCTTCCCAGAATTACCGATAGTGACATTTTAATCCCAACCCTAAACCAAACCCTATCCCAAACTAAACAAAACAAAAAAGTGTATTTAGGTTTTACTAGAATGTAGCAACATCCCATCTTCCAAAGCTCTTGACCACAGAAGGGCAGCGGCATCTTTGAAATGCTTTCTTCCTTTCAGTATGGTGAATGACATAAATCCTGAGAGCAATCACACAGTGCCCCAAATTTGGAATTCAGCGTTGATCACTTCCAAATCTCACTTAAACACAGGTAATTTATATACAGCTTGTGTCACCGGGTGCATGTAGACACAGGACATTCATGTCATTGGTTGTCAAGGAATTAACTCACATTTACAGTTCCTTTGTTTAGACAAGTGACATTATAAATATTCTGTAGTAATTAGCTAAAAATAGGCCATTTGTAACATTAATAATTTAAGTAAGTAAATTAACTAGACAAAACAAAACAAATTAAAGGAACAGGCAATTTAGTTAAATGGTTTGCACTAATTGTACTCATTTCTTCAAAATATAGATATATATCCACATACAGCTCTCCTAATGATCAATATATGTAATAATTAATTTAAAAATAAAATATGTATTTAATTTTGCATACATCATTGTCATACATATGAAATATGAAGTATACACTCTACCTCCACCTTGAAGGCCAAACCCATTACCAAGTAATGATTTAATATTATCTAAATGCAATAATGTGTTGTAGATTAAAACGTACGATGCCTGCACTGATCAACCTGGAAAAACAGTGAGCAGTCAATGTACCAGCAAACCTCAGATCAACTAACTCAAAGCATCTGACCTTACTAATAACAACAACATTATTTTTAGGACTACAAAAAAAAAGGCTGCTGATTTGTAAATTTGAACACCCATGTATTCTGGGGAGTATGTGAATGTTACTTTTCAAGAATCCTCTGGCTCATCTGGCAAACCTAGATGTACATCTCACGAAGAAAAACCTGAATATGAGTATTTGTGCAGTCCTGTGCACTGTATGCATGCACGCATTGCATGTACAGTTGTCATTCAGGATAGTTTGGTTTTTGTATTTTTGAAACACATCAAAAGTTTCTGGTTTTCCTCCCAGGCTTCAGCTAGAGAGATCAGTAGAAGCTGCTAACTTATTATCAGTGAGTAAATTAAACATATCCAGAACACTTAAATATTTAAATATTTGCATGCTTTTCTAGAATTATTGAACTAATGTATGATAAAAAAGGTAGGTCATTTTCAAGTCTTGTTGTTACCTTAAACCAATGTCACACCTCTTAACAGACCATATGGGTCCCTGCCAAAGGTCACGAGATCTCAAGACGTCACTTGTGATATTAGTGTGTCCTAAGCCATAAATTAATGTATGGCGAGATTTGGCTAAATATAACCAGCGTTCACTTTGAACATCAGTTACATTTTCCCTGTCAGACGGAGGACACTCAAACCATTCAAATGGGAAAGCACAGGAGAATATGTGGGAAGAAATATACAATCAACAATATGTAAATTATAAATGAATACAGTGTGCAGTGGAAGTAAACTCACAAGAATATCCCAAATATGGTACTTGAGAAATAACACAGGAAATGTTTCAGTCTTCAATAATTTAATGCTGTATAGAAAGATATATGCAGTCATAGGGAAATACTTTAAGGCAAATCCTTTAATACAAGGTAAGCTACTTCAAGGAACATTGAACCTTGTTTAACCCTTGCTTCCTTGAAGGAAGCAAGGGTTAAGCAAAACATGTCCCGGGACTTTCAAGTAAACCTGACGTTTATCTTAATCGATACATGAGGGTTTGCTATCTCCTGTGTCTCAAATGCAAGACACAGTAGTTCCTGGTTGTCTGCACGTGCACAGCCAATCAGAGCTGGGGCTTGCAAACCTCATTTTTGAATAGAATCAGCAGGGGGTACCTAGTTAAGGCCCCCCCTGCTGATCCCATGCAAAAACGAGGGTCTCGCTCTGTGCTAGCAGAGACAGCCAGTCACCAACCAGACGGCTGTCTGTTTCCTATGGAAGCTTCTATATTAGAAAAACAAGTGAAAAATAACATTTATTCTTCCTTTAAAGGTTACACTGTATTTGTGCCAAACGTGGGTCACGCAACAAGTCCCAAAGAAAGTCCCAAGTCCGCAGTGACAGGAGAAATGCGGGCTCGCTATGCACTTTGCCGGGTTTCCTCAGTAAAATGGCTGCTTGTTAACTGACCCAGTTTTGGCACAAATACAGTGTAAATTTGTAAGTGGCTTAACTCGGGGGGCAAGGATTTGCCTTAAAGTATTTCCCTATGTGTGCGCCTTATCTTTCTATACAGCATTAAATGACTGAATGCTGAAAACCTTTCCTGTGTTATTTCTCAAGGCCAATATTTGGCATATCTTTGTGAGTGGACTACCACTTCACAATGTATTCATTTATATTTTAGATATTGCACTATCGTTGTTTTTTTATAATTACATATAATTATGTTCTCCTGCACTTTCCCATTTGTATGATCTGATTTACTTTGAGTGCTGGCAGGAGTGCTTTTGAGAGCTTCATTGTAACTGTAGTTATTATATATATATATTATGTATCGCAAATCATTTTTATTGTGTTTCACATTCTTTCCCATTCATTTTTTTTAGACCAAGCACACTCAGTATACAGGAGGTCATTGCTGTGAGCAGGGCTGCTATAAGGCCCTAGTGGGCCCTGGGCAAAGTCTTTAGCAGTGGGCCCTCCTCAACCCAATTTTTCTAAAGCCGCAATGTACAACTGTAAATGTAAACTTCTTAATATTATATTCAACTATTTTCATAATATATTATAACTATTTGTATATGTAATCAAAATGTTATTGAAAAATTGCATTTCTTTTTTTTATTACCTTCTTTTCCACCCACATTGCACCTAAAGGACTTAACGCAGCATCATACAGTAACAACAGCACTTACCATGCACCTCTAGTGCACCCACATGATTTGGCATGCCACAGTGTGAATTTGCCCCACAGAACATACCACACTGTCACTTTGACACATAGTACATGTTATTTTGCCCCACAGAACATGCCACAGCATCACTTTGCCAATTAAAATGAGCCACAATCAGGTACCAATTAACATGCCACAGCAACTTTGCCATTAACATATGCCAAGGCTAAGTTGCCCATTAATATACCACTGGTAGTTTGCCCATTATTATGCCACAGCCAATTTGTCCATTAAGATGCCACCATTAGTATGGCCATTCATATGCCACTGTTAGTATGCTCATTAATATGCCACAGCCCATTTGCCCATTAATATCATTAATATGCCAGTGTTGGTATGCCCATTAATATCATTAATATGCCAGTGTTGGTATGCCCATTAATATCATTAATATGCCAGTGTTGGTATGCCCATTAATATGCCACATTAATATTAATAATATCGTTAAAAACTATTACCCCCTCCCTCCTTTCCCAGTACTTACCTGCTGCTCTCTCTGTCACTGGCCGTCTCCTCCAAAGTCATTATGCTTGTTAATATGCAACAGTCAATTTGCCCAATAATATGCCACTATTATCATGCCACTATTATCATTCCAATTAATATGCCACAGCCAATTTGCCCATTGATATGCCACTATTAGCCTGCTAATTAATATACCAGTGTTATTTTGCCCATTTATATTCCACAGCCAATTTTCCCATTAATATGCCAGTGCTGTTTTGCCAATTGATATGCCACAGCCAATTTGACCATTAATATGCCACTGTTATTTGGCCATTAATATGCCACAGTCAATTTGACCATTAATATGCCAGTGTTGGTATGCCCATTAATATGCCACATTAATATTAATAAAAACTTTTACCCACTCCCTCCTTCCCCAGTACTCACCTGATACTCTCTCTGACCCTTGCAGTATCCTTCAAAGTCTTCTCTCCATGCACACAGCACACATCCATTGGATGTGGACTGTCGGCTGCTGCCCTAGCGTATCTGTCTCTGTGTGAGTCAGTTACGCAGGCAGCACTACCACCGTGGGCCATCAGGTAGCTTCTTTGGGCTCCCTTTAACCAGTGGGCCCGGGCAAGTGCCCACTTTGCCCATTGGTTAAAGAGGCCCTGGCTGTGGGCAGCGATGAGCTGCAAAAGAGATGACAGATCAGGAACGTTTTCAGGGATGGAAACATAGTCCTAGAGCAGTTTGATTTGATGGTTTGTTAATTAATCTATAACCATGCAAATCAAAAGCAACCATAATAATTTCGGTAGTGACAAATTGTAAAATATTGTCAATCTGATCAGTTATGCTAGAGACTTATTGCAGACTATTAGTATACCTTCTGGTACAGAAATCAAAGTATGTGCCTTGAATGCAAGAATACCTACTACATTCGTCTCTTTTGAACATATCATATTATAAACTTAACCACCTATTATTACTTTCTTTGAAGGCAACCAAGTTTCTCAAATCTAAATTATATTCTTGTCTGTACTTGTAAACGATTCTCCCTTTCATCCCTGGTTCTCCAAGTGCTATATATTCAATGACCAACTATTGTACCCCTCAGTAAAATATCCTAGTCATTCTCTAAATTTCAATAATTTTTAAGTACTCATTTGCATTAAATCTTTGTACAGCAGTAGTTCTCTAATTACAACAGGAAGTCTGGGCAAGTATCCTCCTGTTGCCATAGTGATACTTCACTATTAGGTTACACACTACAATCATGTGAGATCCTCCTTTGCAGCTACCAGTTGCATCTGATCAAATGGCAATTTAAAACCTCAGTTCCAGTTTAGCATTGGTGGTTATACTTTGGGGTTCTTTCCAGTCGTATTCTATTGCCTGATTCATGTTGCTCACCTTGCTCCTGTTCATGCTTATTTCTGTTATGGTGACCCAGTTATGTTCTTGACTACACTGATCGCTGTTATCCTGATATTGTTTCTGTTCCTGACTAATCTGATTTCTGTTATCCTGATGCTGTTGTTTCTGACTTTGTTACTTACCAGAGCTCCTGGTTCTGGGATTACACTAGGTTCCTGGTGGATCATATGCAAGTCACACAGCCACTAGTTTCTATTAGGGTTATCACACAGTTTGCCGGCAGGCTGTTAAAAAAATTGCTTGGTGCCAATCTTAAGTCATTGGAGGCAATATTTTTTGTAGAAAAGGTGGCAACGCTAGCTTCTATAGGCTCAACATTCAGAAGAAGGTGGTTTGAGGGTGAATAACTCCCCTAAGGTTTCCTAAGGAGACGTTCTTGTCTTGACTGTTCACCATCTCTGCTCAAGGGTTCCATTTCAGAATGCTGAGCGTAATACACAGATGTATTACTGGCTCCTCAGCAGAGGCGGCTCTCTAATTAGGCGAGTTAGGCAGCCGCCTAAGGCCTCGCACTCACGGGGGCCTCGCGGCTGCCTAACTCACCTTATTACCTTTGATGTAACAGGGAGCTTAACGCTGCCGTTAATCTCCGTTACACTAACCTGGGACGTTTCCTCCGTGCATCTTCTCTCCTGCACGGAGGAAGGAAGCTCCGATCGCGGGTTTTATTTTTTTTTAAACTTTATTGAACCCGCAATTAAAAACCGGAACTTCCTTCCTCCGTGCAGGAGAGAAGATGCACGGAGGAAACAACGGAGAGCAGCATGGAGGTAAGTACTAGGGAAGGGGGGAGGAGGGTGGTACAAACGAGCAAAGCCTGGCACAATGAGTGGCTAAATATTGGCACAGTGTGGGGCAAAATCCTGGCATAATGAGGTGAGGGGCAAAATCCTGGCATAGTGAGAGGCTAAATCCTGGCATTGTGAGGGGCAATATCCTGGCATACAGTGGCAAAATCCTGGCATATTGAGAGGCAAAATTCTGGCATAATGAGGGGCAAAATTCTGGCATAATGAGGGGCAAAATCCTGGCACAGTGTGGGGCAAAATCCTGGCATAATGAGGTGAGGGGGCAAAATCCTGGCATAGTGAGAGGCTAAATCCTGGCATTGTGAGGGGCAATATCCTGGCATACAGTGGCAAAATCCTGGGATATTGAGAGGCAAAATTCTGGCATTGTGAGGGGCAAAATCCTGGCACAGTGTGGGGCAAAATCCTGGCATAATGAGGTGAGGGGCAAAATCCTGGCATAGTGAGAGGCTAAATCCTGGCATTGTGAGGGGCAATATCCTGGCATACAGTGGCAAAATCCTGGCATATTGAGAGGCATAATTCTGGCATTGTGAGGGGCAAAATTCTGGCATAATGAGGGGCAAAATCCTGGCACAGAGCGGCAAAATCCTGGCATAGTGAGAGGCTAAATCCTGGCATTGTGAGGGGCAAAATAGTGGCATTATGAGGGGCAATATCCTGGCATACAGTGGCAAAATCTTGGAATATTGAGAGGCAAAATTCTAGGATTTGTGAGGGGCAAAATTGTGGCATAATGAGGGGCAAAATCCTGTCACAGAGTGGCAAAATCGTGGCATAATGAGGGGCAAAATCCTGGCACAGAGTGGCAAAATCCTGGCACAGAGTGGCAAAATCCTGGCACAGTGAGAGGCTAAATCCTGGCATTGTGAGGGGCAAAATAGTGGCATTATGAGGGGCAATATTCTGGCATACAGTGGCAAAATCCTGGAATATTGAGAGGCAAAATTCTAGGATTTGTGAGGGGCAAAATTGTGGCATAATGAGGGGCAAAATCCTGTCACAGAGTGGCAAAATCCTGGCATATTAAGGGGCAAAATCCTGGCATAGAGTGGCAAAATTCTGGCATATTGAGGGGCAAAATCCTGGCATATTGAGGGGCTAAATCCTGGCATTGTGAGGGGCAAAATCCTGGCATATTGAGGGGCTAAATCCTGGCATTGTGAGGGGCAAAATAGTGGCATTATGAGGGGCAATATCCTGGCATACAGTGGGAAAATCCTGGAATATTGAGAGGCAAAATTCTAGGATTTGTGAGGGGCAAAATTGTGGCATAATGAGGGGCAAAATCCTGTCACAGAGTGGCAAAATCGTGGCATAATGAGGGGCAAAATCCTGTCATAGAGTGGCAAAATCCTGGCATATTAAGGGGCAAAATCCTGGCATAGAGTTGCAAAATTCTGGCATATTGAGGGGCAAAATTCTGGCATATTGAGAGGCAAAATCCTGGCATATTGAGGGGCAAAATCCTGGCATATTGAATGGCTAAATCACAGTGCATCCGGTGCTGTGAGGAAGAACAAAGTGCCAATCTTCTAGCACAACGTGGTCTGTGAGACCACTTTCAACATTGAGCACCTTTCCTGCTGGCTGAGTGTTTCTGTTAGTGTGTGATTGTGTGCTTTCTGAGTGTGTCTGTGAGTCAGTGTGTGCTGGCTGAGTGTATCTGTGAGTGTGTGCTGGCTGAGTGTGATTGTGTGCTGACTGAGTGTGTCTGTGAGTCAGTGTGTGCTCACTGAGTGTGTCTATGAATGACTGTGTAATATGTGTAAGTGTTCACATTTAGGACACAGCAATAACAATGTGAGTTAGTCAGCCGCACACAATTTTATCTATACCAAATGTTTATAGATGTTTGTAGAATAATTATGAGACAAATAAAATTCTAGGAGCTGTTCATTTCTAGAAGCTGGGATTTGAGTCTGATCTTGAAATATGCTATTTCTACAGTTCATTTTTATTATCACTTGCATATATTTTATTTAATAATGTGTGTCCGTGAGGGCCTCATGTTTGACTTTCGCCTAAGGCCTCACAAAGTCTAGAGCCGCCTCTGCTCCTCAGTAATAATATTTTTGCAAGCTAGACATAATTTATTTTATCATATGCTCAACTTGATCAAGTCACCTAATCACACCTAAACACAAACAACATTTACTCACTCTTCATTTTATTGTCCTGACTTTCATATCTGAAGGTTTCCCATGCAAGCACTCATTTTATAGAGGTTGTCTCAGCATATTTTCTCAGTAGTTTGGTAGTAATAAAACACCATCCAAATTTCTGTAAACTGTGTAACATAACGTCTGTGGCACAGGTTGAAAGTCATGTCTGTTATTGCTGATATAAAAGTCACTCCTTTGTTTGTGAAATATGCACCTGCTCACTCTCTGAGGGGGAAAAAAACCTTTACTTTTATCTATTTTAAATTTGTTTTTGAGATTTTGACTTATCGATTACAGGAGCAAACATATTTTTTTTATCCTGGGGACTGATTATTCCCACAATGACATCTACTGCATTGTGCAAAAATGGGTGTAGAATCTCCTCAAAATATTGTTTTGGGTAATGAAGTAATTATCTTGCACCCCCCCCCCCCCCCCCCCCAACAAAAAAAACAAAAAAACAAATAGGAACAGTCACATCTTAAGTATCAAGAGTTGCCTAAATTATATATTTTTTTCCATATTCTGTTATAGAGTTCTATTTTTTCCATACTCCAAAGTTTTTTTAATGCTGGTTCTGAGCATGAAGAGAAAACTCATCTGTATTCTTTTTAACTGTCAAGGGCAAAAAGCAACCAGAAATGGCATTCATTATACATTTTCCAAAACAGTTATTCCCTCACATCGTTTACATTAGTTGAGAAAGTCTAATCATTAAACTACAAACATTTATGCATGTAGCATAAAATAATGTATTCTTCTAAAACTCATCAAAAATGTAATAATATGATCCATTACTATACTGTATATCTTTATACTATCTCTAGGATGTCAGTCACAGCCCTTGCAATATCGCTGGACTAGCTGATTTCAAAACTCTTAGGCTTCCACTCAGTTCTACTAAGTTTTATTTTAATATGAATTTCTTTTCAATACAAAATACAGTAAAAAGGACATTATATATCACTATATCACAATGAAATATGTATCACAAGTTATCATACAAGAGTTTGACATAGGAGTGTTTACATACCTCCCAAGTGTCCATATTTTGGAGAGACAGTACCTATTTTGCCCTCAAATCCCCTATACCTCTTTCCTCCTCTATTGTCCCTTTTTTCTGAGAGCACAGAAAATAGGTTTGTATGAGTGTATTATAGAGCTCCAAAGCAATAAAACAAACAATAATATGTGCTTAAAATGCACTAAAAACATTTTTAGATTCATTTGCGTAAATAAAATAATTTATTCTTATTCTAAATGACTTACCAAATAAGATAATTAGTTATAAAATGGCCATAAAGTCACTGAAAATGTCCCGGTAATGCCCCGCCCATATTTGCACTTTCAGCAACTCCCACAAAATGAACATACCCCTCTTTAGCAATTTGAAATGTTGGGCGGTATGTGTTTATATTTAATTAAAACAATTAAGAATGAAAGTTAGTGCTAGATTGCGTAGCAAAATATCTATCTCTGACTTTTAAGCTTTTTTAGCTACATGTTGTTAAACTTAGTGTGATATGTCCACGAATTGTTCTAGATTATAGGGGGGTCATATGCAAAAAGGTAGATTCAATGGGGGCCCATAAGCAGTCACCTAATTAGCTTATTCATATTATATGCTAACACTACCACTGAAAATTCTGCCCTATTAACACTGCAAAAAGGACAGTTCCCAACTATTAATCAATATCCACCTCACAAAACTGTTGCTGAAAATGCTGAAAAAAGAAAAAAAATCTATAAAAATTCCATAACTCTATATATAAATTGTTTTGTTCTAATGAATAACTCTTTGCATCAGTGTTTTTTAAATGGTATCCATCATACAGCTAGCTAGTACCTGGGAGCAACTTGAAGAAGGAGGACAGGCTTCACCTCTAATAGATAGGATACAGGGATTTTAAAACACTTCACAGGATGACTGATTCTTCACTATTTTACTAAAAAATGTACATGAAAGTTGCTACACACATGATCAGTGAGCTGCTCATGATATTTATCATTTCAATGTTTAATAAAGTACTAAAAAAGCATTCATCATGCATAGTGCACTTGCAACCCTGTATACTTATTGTAACCTAATAACTAATTTATAATGTGGGAATCTACCAGATCCATACAGATACATTTGCTATTTATCTCACAATATGACCAGTGTTTTTTGTTGTTGAGATTTTACTATTTATATATATATGTGTGTGTGTGTGTGTGTGTGTGTGTGATTGTGTATATATATATATATATATATATATATATATATAAATGAATATATTTACGTACATACACATATATAAATATATACATATATAATATTTACTAGCAATCTAGTAAAATCATGTTTCCTCTACCTTCTGTAGAGCGTTGCTAAGGTCATGAAAATACATAGCTAACTGTTGCTTTTGCTTAAGATATACGCTTTCTAGTAGCTCCCATAGCCGTATGTTCTATTTTCTAGGATGTTGCAGCCCTCGGTGATTATTTAAGGGACACGGCTTAATGATGGTACCACCTCTTTATCTTACTGTTTTCACCTTTTGCGCACGATATCTGGAACTTGATTTTGTTATTATTCATTTTTGTGATCCAGTCCTGAATTTGACTTTGTTATCCTTTTTATGTATATCATACCATATTAATTTAGCAGTATTATACTTACAAATATTTATAACCTTCAAAC
Organism: Pelodytes ibericus; assembly: GCA_036172795.1. Lineage (NCBI taxonomy): Eukaryota > Metazoa > Chordata > Amphibia > Anura > Pelodytidae > Pelodytes > Pelodytes ibericus. Next base: position 132,549,162 of record CM069859.1, on the reverse strand, counting down.
ACAAAACACCAAGTCACTCAAGGTTTAAATATATAAGTAGGGTTTACTATTAGTATTATTATGTTATTTTTACAGGTCCTGGGTGACTGGAAAAAAATGATGCAACAGGAAATAACAAAGGCTTCAAATGACAGTCATAGTAGAGAATATTGTAGTTTGAAACTCATTGTCTAGAAACAAGTTATTTCAGTTCATACTCTTTACAGAATTTCTTATTTTACTTTTGTAATCTGTCCACAGGTATCAACCAAAGCAAGAAACAAAAAGGAACATTCAATATATCATGAAAATACACAAATATAGTTTCTAACTAAAATCACTCACACCTATCTGAACTGCTATAAATAGTAACAACGATTATACTCGGTTCAGCAAAAACCTGAAAAATAATTAAGGTAAGGACTGTCTGCTATCATCTCATGTGGATAGTGCTTCCACAATTTAAACCTTTATAATTAACTTCAAAACACATTTCATGCATGCTTGGAAGTGAAATAATTAAGGTTATCTCATTTACCTTTGAGAACACATATAGAGCATCTTTTTTGATTAAAGTGTGTATGCTCAGAAAGTACAATATGTTCTATAGTTTAAAGAAACTGTTTAACAGACGTTTCCAGGAGTTTATCATATTTTTAATACTGGTTGTATTGTTCTAGCACATTATGCAACTGTGTATTGATACTGTCACTGCTGAGAATAATATATTGGTGCAGTTGTCTATCAGATAAGATACCTTTTGTCAGCCAAAGGATAATAAATTCTTCTACTGAGACAAGTCATTTTTATATGCTTATTTATATGACAAGAGAATTGCTTTGACAATCATTATGAAAATATAGCACTGCAAATGAAAGAGTGGAAGAGGGAGAGAACAGACATGTATTCATCTTATGTAAATGTTTTAAATCATTTACGTGAAATACATTCCCTATAATCCTGAAGGCAAACATATGGTAAGCAGCAGACTTCCCTTTACTATATTTCTCAGCATCATATATTTTATATTATAATTTATGTTAATTGTCATTTTGAATAATGGCTGAGAAAGAGTAGTGTACTTGAGTATGCTCTGTATGAAAGTAAGGAAAATATGCAAAACAGAAAATAATATCAATAAGTAAAAGGGAAATGGGTGACAACAATGACCAACAATGAATATTGATAGACATTTAGTCCTATAACTATTTTCACACGACTATCTAATTACCGTATTTGCTCGATTATAAGACGACCCTGATTATAAGACGACCCCCCAAACTTTGGATATTCCATTAGGAAAAAAACTAAAAGCCTGAATATAAGACTACCCTATAGGAAAAAAGTTCAACTTGTATATATACACATGTAAATTGCTTTTTTAATAAAAAATTATGATTTCAAAATATGTATTTCTTGTTTTTATTTATTTGTATGTGCCAATGCTGCCTCTATCTTTCCCTTGCCCCCATTTTTATCTCTTTCTCTCCTCCCCTTGGTGTTGTCTCTCTCTCCCTTCCCTTGTCTGTTTCTGCACCCCCCTCCCTGCACTTGTCTCTGTCTCTTCCAACCCCCTCCCTCCCCTTGTCTCTGTCTCTTCCAACCCCCTCCCTCCCCTTGTCTCTGTCTCTTCCAACCCCCTCCCTCCCCTTGTCTGTCTCTTCCCCCCTCCCTCCCCTTGTCTCTGTCTCTTCCCCCCCTCTGTCTCCGCCCCCCTTGTATTTCTACCCCCCTCCCCCTCGTTTCTCTGCCCCACCCCCCCTCCCTCCCTCCCCCTCACCTTTGTCTTGGTCCCTGGTGGCTAGTGGGGGCAGACGGGGGATGTCTGCATGATACGTGCAGACATCCTCCATGCTGCCCGACACTTTGTCTATTATGATGGACAGCTGGTCCGTCATAATAGACGGAAGTGTCGTGCAGAGATCCCCCGGCTGCCCGATTCTCCCTGGTGGCTAGTGGGGCAGTGGGACAGAATAACAAGGGGGGGGGGCATAGAGAAACAAGGGGAGGGAAGGGGGGAAGAGACAGACACAAGGGGAGCGAGTGTGGAGCCAAAGGGAGGGTGAGAGAGAGACAACACTAAGGGGGGGAGAGCGACAAATCTGGGGGCAAGGGAAAGAGAGAGGCAGCATTGTCACATAAAAGGAAATAAAAACAAGATTTTTTTTATATCATAATTTTTTATTAAAAAAGCAATTTACATGTGAATATATACTAGACATGTGCATTTGTTTTCGGACGAATGCATTTTCGTCCGAAAATTGCATTTTCGTCCATTCGCCCGAAAAACAAAAATGCTAAACTAACTAAAGCCGAATGAACGAATGGTTAATAAACGAAAATCATTCGTCCATTCGTAGTACTATTGCATTCTATAAGCCGAAATAGAGTCGGTTTATAGAATACAATAGCATTTAACTATACGGAGACAGAGTCTCCATTCATAAAATTATGAATGGAGACAAACGTATAGTTAAAAGCCGACAGCCTATAAACCGAACGTTCGGTTTATAGGCTGTGGGCATTTAACTATACGGAGACAGAGTCTCCATTCATGAAATTATGAATGGAGACTTTGTCTCCGTATAGTTAAAAGCCGCCATTTAACTATACGGAGACAGAGTCTCCATTCATAAAATTATTAATGGAGACTTTGTCTCCGTATAGTTAAAAGCCGACAGCCTATAAACCGAATGTTCGGTTTATAGGCTGTCGGCTTTTAACTATACGGAGACAAAGTCTCCATTCATATGAATGGAGACTCTGTCTCCGTATAGTTAAATGCCCACAGCCTATAAACCGAACGTTCGGTTTATAGGCTGTGGGCATTTAACTATACGGAGACAGAGTCTCCATTCATAAAATTATAAATGGAGACTTTGTCTCCGTATAGTTAAAAGCCGGCATTTAACTATACGGAGACAGAGTCTCCATTCATAAAATTATAAATGGAGACTTTGTCTCCGTGTAGTAAAATGCCCACAGCCTATAAACCGAACGTTCGGTTTATAGGCTGTCGGCTTATGGAATACATGTATTCCTATTGCTATTCTATAAACCGAACGTTCGGTTTATAGAATAGCCATAGGATTACATGTATTACATAAGCGAAAGTCTATAAACCGATCGTTCGGTTTATAGGCTTTCGGCATTTTACTACACGGAGACAAAGTCTCCATTCATAATTTTATGAATGGAGACTCTGTCTCTGTATAGTTAAATGCCGACAGCCTATAAACCGAACGACTTTCGGTTTATAGACTTTCGGCTTATGTAATACATGTAATCCTATGGCTATTCTATAAACCGAAAGTCGTTCGGTTTATAGAATAGCAATAGGAATACATGTATTCCATAAGCCGACAGCCTATAAACCGAACGTTCGGTTTATAGGCAGTCAGCATTTTACTACACGGAGACAGAGTCTCCATTCATAAAATTATGAATGGAGACTTTGTCTCCGTGTAGTAAAATGCCCACAGCCTATAAACCGAACGTTCGGTTTATAGGCTGTCGGCATTTTACTACACGGAGACAAAGTCTCCATTCATAATTTTATGAATGGAGACTCTGTCTCCGTGTAGAGACTCTGTCTCTTATTAGTTAAATGCCGACAGCCTATAAACCGAACGACTTTCGGTTTATAGACTTTCGGCTTATGTAATACATGTAAACCTATGGCTATTCTATAAACCGAAAGTCGTTCGGTTTATAGAATAGCAATAGGATTACATGTATTCCATAAGCCGAAAGTCTATAAACCGAAAGTCGTTCGGTTTATAGACTTTCGGCTTATAGAATACAAGTAATACTATTGCCTTTCTATGAACCGAACGAGAGCCCCATTCATAAGAATTTCTTATGAATGGGGCTCTCGTTCGGTTTATAGAAAGCCAATAGTATTACATTGTATTCTATAAAACGAACGAATAAAACAAAACGAAACGAAAATAATGAACGAATTTCATCTGAAACGAATGCACTAATGAACGAAATTCGTTTTAGACTAAATAAATAACATTTTCGTCCGAATGGACGAAAACGAAACGAAAATTTTAGTTTTGCACATGTCTATTAGGGACCAGGAACCAGACAGGGAAAGAAGGTAAGATGCAAAATACCGTTATTAATGATAAATAGCAGAAAGGTAAGAATAGTACAAAAAGCAATATCCAGGAAGCAAGCCGGGATCAGGAACCAAAGCTGGTAGTTAGACGAGTCGGAATAAAGAGAACGGAGATCAGCGGAGTCAGGAACAAAGCTAGGAATCAAGAACCAGAAGAGAAGTCAGCTGAGCCGGGTCAGGAACACAAAAATCACAGGAAACCAGGAACTGCACTTGGAAGCCAGTAACAACACAAGGGCAAATGAGCTACTGAGACTAGCTGCTCTGATCAGCAAAGGGGCTGGCTAATAGAAGCCAGGTGAGTAACCATGGTAACAGTGTTGAAAGACTCGGCTCGTTAATAGCAGCTGGTTAACTCACTGAAGGAAAGTGTTTCTATTTGAACCAGCAGAGAAACCCTGACGCAGTGAAAAACATTGCAATACAAAAAAAACTAGGGTTTAAATCTAAGGTTAACATTATAGCAAGGGTTAGGATAAAATTAGGGTTACATAAGAAATAAGGTTGCAGGCAAATTAGGGTTAGAATAAGGGTTAGAGTTAGGGTAACATTTAGGGTTACATTTAAGGTTAAGGTTATATTTTGGGTCAGTTACTAATGCTGCCCGTGGCTCCCCCTTGAAGCAGCTGCTGCTCTGCTTCACAGGGTTGGGGCCGGATCTTCACCTATCACCCGGTGAGGTCCGTCCCCTCCCTGTAAGTAAGAATTGGAGGGGGAGGGAGAACAGAGGAGGGGGTAGAGAAGAAAACCGAGGGGGGGAGAGAACAGAGGAGGGGTGGAGGAGAAAACAGAGGAGGGAGAGAACAGAGGGGGGAGAGAACAGAGGAGGGGGGAGAGAAGAGAACAGAGGAGGGGAAGAGAAGAGAACAAAGGAGGAGGAGAAAAAAATATATGGGTTGATGGGGTAAAATACACTGGCTGGTTTCAAATATGTCCCTGCATGTCAAAATTTTAATTTGGAAAACCAAAAACTGCACCTACCAAATTTGGCCTTTTACTCCCCAAACAACCCAACAAACCTATGCATGGGTGGTATCCCTGTACTCAAGAGATGTTGCTGAACACTTATTGGGGTGTTATTTGGCAGTGACACATACCAAAATCTGTGAATTCATGTCTGAAGTACAAGGTTTGTGAAAAAAAACCACAAAAAAATTACTACCACAAAGTTTGACAAAGGCTGGTGGTAGAATTAGTGCATGGAAAGTGTAAAAATAGCACCATTTGAGATAGCCTAAGGTGTCTTCTTTTAAAAAAATATATGGGTTGATGGGGTAAAATACACTAGCTGGCTTCAAATATGTCCCAAATGGGACATGGGTGCAGGCTGTCTGCATGTAAAAATTTCAAGTTGGAAAACAAAAAACTGCACCTCAAAAATTTGGCATTTTAGCCCCCAAACAACCCAACAAACCTATGCATGGGTGGTATCCCTGTACTCAGGAGAAATAGTAGAATCTATTTAGCATGTTTTTTCGTTCGCTATTGTCGATGAGGAGAAGTTGTTTCAAATAAAAACAAAGAAATTTGTGTATTTGTGTATAAAAATATTTTATTATTTTTTTTAATAATATGATAAGATATGATCAAAAAGATGGCATCCATAGAAAGCCCTTCTTGTCCCGATAAAAACAATATATAATATGTGTGGGTACAGCAAATGACAAAGAAGAAAATTACTGCTAAACACAAACAGCACAGAAATGTTAAAATAGCCATTGTCCAGAAAGGACAAAAATGTTTCAAAGGCTCTGTCCTTAAGGGGTTAAACAATTGGGGAAGTTGATTGGGGAGAGAAAATGGTAAATAGGAAAGACATAAAGAAAAGGACAGATTTGAAAGACAGACATAAGAAAGGATGAGAGAGGCACATAAGGATGCACAAACAAAAGAGGAGATAGGAGAGAGACAGACAAAGGGATATATGTGAAAGACAGACATGAAAGGAAATGGGGAAAGAGACAGACAAAATGGGGAATAGGTGAGAGACAGACAAAAAGGGGACATGAAGGAGAGAAACCGACAAATAGGCAGATGAGAGAGAGACAGACAAAAGGGGAGATGGAAGAGGGACTGGATATGGGGATATGGGGATATTAGAGGTTATCTGGGATATAAAAGGGATATTAATTTCAGGATATCCACAATGCTTTAGGAGCATTGAGCTCCATTCACTGAGCATTTTTAAGCGCTATTCATTTCTTGACTCCAGATTGATTTCTGCCTGTTTATTGACTCTTTGATTGCTGCCAGCCTTGACCTCTGTGGGTGACCCTGACCATTCTTGTGCATTCTCCTGTTTTTTATCTGATCTCCCGGATTTGACTCCTGCTTGATTTTACCTGCCTATTATCTGCCAGACTCGACCACTCTTGTTCTGGTTCTGCCATATTCCTCCTCTTCCACTGACTTACAGTAATGGGGCCCTCCAAGTCCTCGGTGGTGTACCATCTGTGGCGCAAGCAAGGGTGTGTTAACATTAGGGTGAAATTCCCTCACTTTCAGTGTAGTCTGTTGGAGAGTGTCTGGGTCCTATTGTGTACCACATATCCTATCTTGCTATATCATAAGATTACACCCGCTAGCTGTAACGAGTAACCTGAACCTCAAACTGGTACAGACATTAAGTGGCACTTTTATGGCTCCAGCCTTTTTGGCCATGTTATACCATGTTTATACATTACTGCTGATTTTGCCATGTTATACCATGCATGTTTATAAATTACTGCTGATTATGCAATGTTTTCTGTATGAACTTTACAGTGCATTACAGTTTGTTGCAGGATGTCCATGCCGTCCACTATGAAAAAGATGACCCTTGTCCACTGCCAAAAGTGCCTACAATGAGCACGTGACCTACAGAACTGGACCATGAGGCAACAGAAGAAGGTGGCCTGGTCAGATGAATCCTGTTTTCTTTTACATCACGTGCATGGCCAGGTGCACATGTGTCGCTTACCTTGACAACACATGGCACCAGGATGCACTATAGGAAGAAGGCAAGCCGGCAGATGCAGTGTGATGGTTTGGGCAATGTTCTACTGGGAAACGTTGGGCCCTGTTATTTATGTGGATGTTAATTTGATACGGACCACCTCCCTAAGTATTATTGCATCCCATGTACACCCTTTCATGGAAACTGTATTCTCTTATGGCACTGGCAGCATAATGAACCCTTCCACAAAGCAAAAATGGTACAGGAATGGTTTGAGAAAAACAACAATGAGTTCATGGTGTGGACTTGGCCTCCAAATTTCATCAAGTAAAGGAAAAGGGGATAGAGGGTCACCAGCTTGTAACATAAAATAACAGAAGAGCAAGGCTTCAGATAGTGCTGTCTAAAACGTCTATTAATGTAAAGATCACAGCTATATAGCATATGAAGAGTGAGGGTCACTCGATGGGGCAATGAAGGCTACGCGTTTCATGCCTCCCATCAGGCGCTTTGTCAGGGCATGCTGGCGACCATCTATCCCCTTTTCCTTTACTCGATGATATGTGACATCTCGAGTGCCGAGAGGTGTGGCCAACTTCGTAATATGGATAATGCAGATCGGACCGCCCGTATCTTTTACTCTTTATTGATTTTTGGCCTCCAAATTCCCCAGATCTCAATCCAATACAGCATCTGTGGGATGGGCTGGACAAACAAGTTCGATTAATGGAGGCCTCATCTCGCAACTTACAGGACTTAATGGATCTGCTACTTATGTCATGGTGCCAGATACCACAGCATATCTTTAGAGGACTAGAGGAGTCCATGCCTTGATTGGTCATTGCTGCTTTTGGCAGCAAAAGGGGATCTAAACAATATTAGTCAGGTGGTCATAATGTTACGGCCGATCAGTGTATGTTTAATATTTAAATTGAATATGCTTGTTTAGACAAAATATAGCATGAAGTACATAAATGTACTTTAATTAATGTGACTGCATTTAAAAATATTGTACATTGGGGGAATGTACTAAGAATAGAAACATTATTTGCATTTCCTTGTTAAATTTATTGTTTGTCATAAATATATTTTGATAAAATAATACCTGTGAGCACATGCACTTCTTTATAATTGGATCATTCAGCAAGGTGTAATAAAACCACAAAGAATATTTTTCATATTAACAATTTATTCCTTTACATAGTAATGAAAAGAAAGACAGTAGATTAATTTTGGTAGTAGTTTCAAGAATATACCTCTAAAACCGCCACACAAAAATGATATACAAACTATAATTTTAAAAGCATGATTTGAAATGTAATTCATAAACCAGGCATAATATTTATCGATAAGCTTGACCTAGCATAAAAACAGAAATGTAAAACTTAAAAATAGCACATTAATTCAAATTATGTAAAACATTTCTTAAAGGGACAACTGAATGTTTTGGATTTTTTTTTGCGTTATTCTATTTCATTTTAACTACTTTCACAAGTTTCACAAAATTGGAGCTTCATTTTGTTTAATCAAAAATGATTTTCATCTAGATCTTGTCCAGGAGGTTCTCTTGCACTCTGCCAAGAAAAGCCATTTAAATCGTGTTTAACCCCTTCACAACAAAGGACTTGCCAGGCACGTGCTGCGGTGGAACGAGTGGTTTTCGCATTCAACGGGGAGATGAAACTCACTCCCCTTCATTTCAATAGCGGAAGAAAAAAAATGCCAATAAGTCCAACGTTGAGTTGGAAATTCCTTCCCCCATTTAAAAAAATAAATACAAATTATTGCCTGGGGCTACCTATACTTCCTTGCACTGATAATAAATATGGGGGGGGGGGCAGCCAGGTGGTCCGGGCCGCACCACTAATATGAATGGTTGGTGATGGTAGTTTTGTGTTTGTGGTCTGCAGCCGTTATATATTTGTTTAATAAAACACATGCTATCATCAACTCCCCAGTGTTAAGTGATATTCCCCCCTATCGCACCCTATAAATACCGTATTTGCTCGATTATAAGACGAGTTTTTTTCAGAAAAAAAAATCTGAAAAATCCTCCTCGTCTTATAATCGAGGTCGTCTTATAATTGAGGTCAGATTATAAGACATGGATCCAGGTCCCCAGCAGAGCTGCAGGGGACCTGGATCCCCCTCTCTAACAGCAGGGGATGTCTGCGCGATGAGCGCAGACTCCCCTGCTGCCGCCCGGCACGACCGCCGGGGCTTCTGTGATGAAGCCGGGTACTTCCGCTTTCGTCACAGAAGTCCCGGCGGTCGTGCCGGGCAGCAGCAGGGGAGGTCTGCGCTCATCGCGCAGACATCCTCTGCTGCCCCACTAGCCACCAGGGTGAATCGGGCAGCTGTCTATTATGACGGACCAGCTGTCCGTCATAATAGACTGCCGTGTCGGGCAGCATGGAGGATGTCTGCACGTATCGTGCAGACATCCCCCGACTGCCCCCACTAGCCACCAGGGATCAAGTTAAAGGTGAGGGGGAGGGAGGGGGCCGAGAGACAGGGGGAGGGGGTGGGACAGAGAAACAAGGGGAGGGAGGGGGGCAGAGACAAGGGGAGGGAGGGGGTTAAGAGACAGAGACAAGGGGAGGGAAGGGGGTAAGAGACAGAGACAAGGGGAGGGAGGGGGTTAAGAGAGAGAGACAAAGGGAGGGAGGGGGTTAAGAGACAGAGACAAGGGGAGGGAAGGGGTTAAGAGACAGAGACAAGGGGAGGGAGGGGGTTAAGAGACAGAGACAAGGGGAGGGAGGGGGTTAAGAGACAGAGACAAGGGGAGGGAAGGGGTTAAGAGACAGACAAGGGGAGGGAGGGGGTTAAGAGACAGAGACAAGGGGAGGGAGGGGGGAGAGAGAGACAACACAAAGGGGAGGAGAGAGAGAGAGAAAAAAATGGGGGCAAGGGAAAGAGAGAGGCAGGTTTGGCACATAAAAAGAAATAAAAACTAGAAATACATTTTTTGATATCAATTTTTTATTAAAAAAGCAATTTACATGTGAATATATACAAGTTAAACTTTTTTCCTATAGGGTAGTCTTATATTCAGGGTTTTAGTTTTTTCCTAATGGAATATCCAAAGTTTTGGGGGTTGTCTTATAATCAGGGTCGTCTTATAATCTAGCAAATACGGTAATAACCATACTACCAAATATAATATTCTGGGAGCTTGCCCAAGGCCCCCGTACAACATAAAAGATAAATAATATTAATATTAAATTACCCCCTGACATAAATAATAGCTTAAATTAAATGAAATTAACCCTACCTACTCTCCCCTACCTCTATCTGGCCCAGGTAATTCAAAATAAATAAACCTGAAGATAAAACTCCCCTTTGGTTGCATTGAGAGTGGGCAGTGAAATTCTCTGCAATATAGGTGCATGGCAAATGCTATGGGTACATTTGGTTGTGATGTGGGTGCAGAAGAAGAGATTAAAAACAAGAAATGCAATTTTTGAAAAACATTTGTATTACATATGAAAATGGGTGAATATAATATTAAAATAATTACATATATTAAAAAGTGTATATAAATAATAATAAAAAAAATGTTAATTGCTGCCTACAATAGGTAAGTGCTCTATAATATCAGTTTATACTTTTGTAATATAGGCACTGAGTACTTTTACTGCAGTGTTGCATAATAAGAAGGTATACATTTTACAGCCATATGTACATTTTTTCAATATATACATTTTTAACACTGCAATTATACACAATGTATACACTGCAATTATACACATTGTATACACTGCAATACAAGTACTTAGTATTACAAAAGTATAATAGCAGCATTACTTAATTACAAGGCAGCATTTGTGTGGTTTTTTTTGGGGGGGAGGGTGTTTAGGTGACTTGTGGGTGCAGGCTGGGTGCTCTGGCTAGACACGTGGGTGCTAGTTGGGTGCTCGGGCAAGTACCAGGGCAAAGTCTTTAGCAGTGGGCGCCCCTCTGCACAATTTTTCTAAAGCTGCAATGTAAAACTCTTTTCATAATATATTCAACTATTTTTATTTGTAATAAAAATGTTATTTTAAATTGCATTTATTGTTTTTATTCCCTTCTGCACCCTTCTGCACCCACATTGCACCTAAATGACTTTACACAGCATCATACAGTACCCAAAGCACTTGCCATGCACCTATATTGCACCCACGGCACTTGGCTTAAATTCATAGTGCACTCATATGATTTGACATGCCACAGTGTTAATTTGCCGCACAGAACTGGCCCTGCAGATCATGCCACAGTGTCACTTTACCCCATAGTAAATGTTATTTTGTCCTACAGAACATGCCACAGCATCAATTTGCAAATTACAATGAACCACAGTCGAGTACAAAGTAACATGCCCACAGTCATTTTTCCATTAACATATGCTACAATCAGGTTGCCCATTAATATGCCACAGCCAATTTGCACATTAATATGCCACTATAAGCCTACCCATTAATATGCCACTGTTAGTATGCCCATTAATATGCCACAGCCAATTTGCCCATTAATATGCCACTGTTAGTTTGCCCATTAATATGCAACAGACAATTTGCCTATCAATATGCCACTATTAGCCTGCCCATTAATAAGTCAGTGTTAGTATTCCCATTAATATGCCAATGTTATTTTGCCCATTAAAATGCCACAACCAATTTGCAAATTAATATGCCAGTGTTATTTTGCCCATTAATATAGAAAAGCAGAACATACAGAGCTATTAATAATAGAGCTTATTGATCCAAGGAGAAAAAAGGAATTTTTCCCCCTAGGAGGCAAAATTCTTTAAGGGTTTTTGCCTTCTTTTGGATCAAAATGCTGGAATGATAGGTAGATGGGTTGAACTTGATGGACTTGTGTCTTTTTTCAACCTAAATTACTATGTTACTATGTTAATATGCCACAGCCAATTTGGCCATTAATATGCCAGTGTTTTTTTTGCGCATTAACATGGCAGTGAAATTTTGCCCATTAATGTGCTAGTGTTATTTTTTTCCACTAATACACCACAGAGAATTTACCCATTTATATGCCAGTGTTATTTTGCTCATTAATATGTCACAGCCAATTTGCCCATTAATATGCCAGTGTTATTTTGCCCATTAATATGCCACAGCCAATTATCCAATGAATATGTCACTGTTAGTCTGCCCATTAATATGTCAGTGTTATTTTGCCCATTATTATGCCACAGCCAATTCTCTCATGAATATGCCACTGTTAGTCTGCCTATTGATATGTCAGTGTTATTTTGCCCATTAATATGCCACAGCCAATTGTCCTATTAATATGTCACTACTAGTCTGCCCATTAATATGCCAGTGATATTTTGACCATTAATGTTGTAAACATCTATGTTTCTATTAATCTGTCCGTTTTATTTGCCCATTAATATGCCAGTGTTATTTTGCCCACTAATATGCCACATCCAATTTTCCCATTAACCCCTTAGTGACAAGACATTTTCACCTTGACTTTCCCTTGGTGACAATGGCTGTTTTGACATTTCTAGGGTGTTTGTGTTTAGCTGTAATTTTTTTCTTTCTCACATACAGTACCCACACAAATTATATGTTGTTTTTATCGTCATAAGAAGGGCTTTCATTAGATACCATTATGTTCATCATATCTTATAATTTACTACAAAAAAAATCATAAAATATGATGAAAAATTTAAAAAAACACACTTTTTCTAACTTTGACCTAAAATATAATTTACACAAATAAAATCATTAAAAAAGACACCATCTAAATAGTTTCTAAATGTTCTCCCGAATTCAAAAATATGCATGTTTCCATATTTTTCTGTATTTTTTTGCGAGTTATGGGGCAAAAACCAAAAACAGTGTTTTTTGGTTTTTTCCTATATTGATCTTTTGACCCCAACCCGAACCCAAAATTTAACCCTAACACTAAATTTAACCCCAACTCTAATCCTTATTATATCCCTTAATATTTTTTAACTTTAATTTAATTTTAACCCTATCCCTTATGCTAAAAAATATTTAATTTTAACCCTATAGGCTAATGTAGCTAAATAACCTGTTTTTAATTAATTAAATATTTATTTTAAATATTTCCCATTGCAATGCTACTAAACTACCACTAGGGGTAGTCAAGTAGCATATTCAGAGCGACGGAAGTGAAGTTACTTTTCATGCTCCGTCAATATTGCTCCCCACGATCGCTCCGTGGGGCGATCGTGGGGGTCCCGAAATAGAAATTTCGGTGCTGGCTATTGCCTCGATGTCGAGGCAATAGACCAGCACTTTTAAAGTGGTTTTCGCGATCGTTGATCGCGAAAACCGCTTCATTCAATGCAGGACGTGCCAGGCACGTCCTTTGTCGTTAAGGGAGTTTCTCCCAGGACGTGCCTGGCACGTCCTTTGTCGTCAAGGGGATAATATGCCAGTGTTATTTTGCCAAATAATGTCACAGCCAATTTGACTAATATGTCAACATTATTTAGCCCATTTATTTGCCACATCCAATTTGCCCATTAACATACCACTATTAGCATGTCCATTAATATGCCACAGCCAATTCTCCCATTAATATGCCAGTGTTATTTTGCTCATTAATATGCCACAGCCAATTTGCCCATTAATATGCTAGTGTTATTTTGACCATTAATATGTTACAACCAATTTTCCCATTAATATGCCACCAGTATTTTTCTTATTTATATGCTACAGCCAATTCTCCCATTAATATGCCACTATTAGTTTTTCCATTAATATGCCAGTGTTATGTTGACTATTAACACGCACCGTTAAATTGTCCATTAAAATGCTATTCTTATTTTGCCCATTAATATACCAGTGATTTTTTGCCCATTAATGTGCCAGTGTTATTTTTCCTATTAATATGCCACACCCAATTTGCCCATTAATATGCCAGCATTATTTTTAATGTTAAAAAAAACTATTACCTCTCCCCTTGCCCTAGTACTAACCTGCTGCTCTCTCTGTCCCCTGCCATCTGCTCCACAGTCTTCCCTCCACGCACGCAGCGTGTGTGGAGGAGGGAGAAACAGCCGCCAGATATGACTTACTGTCATATATGGTGGAAGTGGCAGTAAACCGGATGAATCGGATTGATGCGGACTGCCGGCTGCTGACCTAGCGTGACTGTCTCCATGTGACAGTCTCCGCGGGCAACTCTACCACTGTGGGTCAGTGTGGGCCCACGGGGTAGCTTTTTCTTTGCCCCCTTTAACCAGTGCCCCCTATGGAAGTGCCCACTTTGCCCATTGGTTAAAGCCCGGGATGTGGGGGCAATAATGAAAGGAGGGCGGGAGAGATTAAATGAAGTGAAGCAGAGGAAGGGAAAAAAAACAAGAAATTCATTTTTTCTATATCATTTTTATTATCTGGTCGTCTGTGACCTGCAGAGTGTGTTCCAATGGAGTTTATGCATAAAGAGCTAAAATGTTCTTTTTTTTATGTCGTTAACAAAAATTATTTTTTCAATTGCTTTAAAATACAATATTTCCTATTCTGAACCAAAAAATAATGGTGATTTGCTATGGATCTGGCATAATGATTTAATGTGCAGTGAGAATTTGAAATTAGTTATATAATTAGTCATATAATCTTATGTAGGTTGGGTAGAGTGGGTAATTGATTTCTAGGCTAAAAAGTGTCCCTGGAAAAGTTTTCAAACATTGGCAAATATGTGATCAGTGGTGTTGTTTTAGATGTTTTAGCAGTGGGGAAACCTCAAACTGAGAGACTTTGAATGTGTTTCTTAAGGAATCAATAAAACAAATTATGGAAACGCTCATACTGGACATAATAGCAGAGATAGACAGTGCTCTTCTACATATAGCAGTGCACCCTTCCCCAAAAAGTATAAGACAGATAAATAAAAGTGTTTTTTTCACACTTAAAATATGTAAAGCAATAATAATAAATATATACCTGACTCATTTGTATAAAACATATACAGCTCACTTAATAAATACTGTATTTGCTTGAATATAAGACAAGGTTTTTTTCAGTGCAAATGCACTGAAAAAGACCCCTCGTCTTATATTCGAGGTCGTCTTATAATCTGACCTCAAATCGAGGTCAGACTATAAGACAGGGATCCAGGTCCCCCACAGAGCTGCAGGGGACCTGGATCCCCCTCGCTAACAGCAGGTGGATGTCTGCACGATACGCGCAGACATCCTCCCCTGCCGCCCGGCACGACCGCCGGGACTTCTATTATGAAGCCGGGTCCTTCCGGAGGAAGTGCCGGGCAGCAGCGGAGGCTGTCTGCGCGTATCGTGCAGACATCCTCCGGCTGCTCCCGCTGGCCACCATGGATATCTGGGCAGCCAGGGGATGTCGGGGGGGGGGGGGGGGGACCGGCTGTCCATCATAATAGACGAAAGTGTCAGGCAGCATGGAGGATGTCTGCACATATCGTGCAGACATCCCCTGGCTGCCCCCACTAGCCACCAGGGAAAGAAACAAGGTGAGGGGGAAGGAGGGAGGGGGAGAGACAGATACAAGGGGAGGGGGGAAGAGACAGAGACAAGGGGAGGGGGTAAGTGACAGAGACAAGGGGAGGGGGAAGAGACAGAGACAAGGGGAGGAGGCGGAAGAGACAGAGACAAGGGGAGGGGGGGAAGAGACAGAGACAAGGGGAGGGGGAAGAGACAGAGACAAGGGGAGGGGGGAAGAGACTGAGACAAGGGGGGGACGAGGTGGAGGGGGGGTAGAGAGAAAAGTTTAGGGGGAGGGAGAGACCGATAACATGGGGGGGGAGAGAGAGACAACGCTGGGGGGGGGGAGAGAGGCAGCATTGACACATAAAAGGAAATAAAAACAAGAAATGCATTTGTTTAATATTATATTTTTTTATTAAATATTAAAAAGCAATGTGAATATATATAAGTTTAACTTTTTTTCCTATAGGGTAGTCTTATATTCAGGCTTTTAGTTTTTTTCCTAAAGGAATATCCAAAGTTTGGGGGGTCGTTTTGTAATAAGGGTTGTCTTATATTCGAGCAAATACGGTACATATAAAGCCAAAGTATAGATCCAACAACCCTTGAGCTAGGTATGTGCAGTAACAGCTTTATTTAAAAACTAGAAACTGCCTTCTTCTTTTATATTCTCTTGTTTTATTACACATTTTAATATTTTGTGGTGGGAGGTTCAGTCCCCAGAAAAAAATCTATTAAAATGTAATACAATTTAAATAATATAATGTAATATAAATAATACAATGTAATATACATTTTTCAAATTAAATTTTTCGAGTTTTATATTGCAAACACTGAAAGACAAAAACCGCAACAAATAAATGCATATTGATTATTAAAAGTCAATTTTTATTTGTTTTTATTTGTCCAATATTTTTATACTGGAAAATACCGTATTTGCTCGATTTTAAGACGACCCTGATTATAAGACGACCCCCCCAAATTTGTAAATTCCTTTAGGAAAAAAACTAAAAACTGATTATAAGACTACCCTATAGGAAAAAAGTTTAACTTGTATATATGTAAATTGATTTTTAATATTTAATAAAAACTTTATATAATACAAATGCATTTCTTGTTTTTATTTCCTTTTATGTGCCAATGCGGCCTCTCTCCCACTCCCCGAGCTGTCTTTCCCCCCCCCCCAGCGTTGTCTCTCTCTCCCCCCAAAACTTCTCTCTCTTCCCCCTTCCCCTGGTCCCTATCTATCCCCCCCTCCCCTTGTCTGTGTCTCCCCCCTCCCTCCCCTTGTCTCTCTCTCCCCCCCCTCTCCCCTTGTCTCTCTCTCCCCCCCCCTCCCCTTGTCTGTCTGTGTCCTCCCCCTCCCCCTCCCTTTGTCTCTCTCTATCCCCCCCCCTCCCCTTGTCTGTCTGTGTCCTCTGTCCGCCCCCCTCCCTTCCCCTTACCTGGTTTCGTTCCCTGGTGGCTAGTGGGGGCAGCCGGGGGATGTCTGACGATACGTGCAGACATCCTCCATGCTGCCCGACACGGCAGTCTATTATGACGGACAGCTGGTCCGTCATAATAGACTGCCGTGTCGGGCAGCATGGAGGATGTCTGCACGTATCGTGCAGACATCCCCCAGCTGCCCGATTCACCCTGGTGCCTAGTGGGGCTCGCTGGGACTTCTGTGACGAAAGCGGAAGTTCCCGGCTTCTTCACAGAAGCCCCGGCGGTCGTGCCGGGCAGAAGCAGGGGAGTCTGCTCATCGCGGAGACATCCCCTGCTGTTAGAGAGGGGGATCCAGGTCCCCTGCAGCTCTGCTGGGGACTTGGATCCATGTCTTATAGTCTGACCTCAATTTGAGGTCAGATTATAAGACGACCTCGAATGTAAGACAAGGGGGATTTTTCAGAGCATTTGCTCTGAAAAAAACCTCGTCTTATATTCGAGCAAATACGGTAACTATAATTAATCAAGGCAATTATCGCAACATAAAAATAAACTGAAATTAGGGTAAGCAGTTTTGTTTAAAAGTCTTTTTCTTTTTTTTTTTTTTCTTTTAAAATTATTAATTATTCTACATTTATATATATATAGATATGCACTATAAAAAATATAGATGGAATAAATAGGTTACGCCTTTTTTTTTTTTTTTTTGTATTTTTTTTAAAAGTCTATCTTTTTTATTTTAGTGTAAAACATTTCATAGACTTTTTTTTCATAGAGTTCATAAAGCATCATTAGGAAAACATTTTGTTTAGCAGTGAGGAATTTGAATCTGATGCTCTTTATCTGCAGAATATCTAATTCTTTACCATGACAAATTTTCAAAAGCAATTCAAAATGATTCAAGATGGTTCCATCCTTTAACATAATTTTGAAATAAAGAGAAAATACCGTAAGTGGTTATCTTGCTTTTACACCTCTGTCCTGAGCTGTATTTAAAGGCTGTCTTGAATGGCATGCATCTGCTCCAAGGGTCCATGTTTAACACCTTTGCGACAAAGGACGTGCCAGGCACGTCCTGCGGTGAATCAAGCGGTTTTCCCGATCAACGCTTTAATGGTGCTGGTCTATTGCCTCAATTTTTTTTCTGGGGGCCCCACGATCGCCCCACGGAGCAGCATGCTCCGTCAATATGGCTATGCCCTCTGGCGGTCTGAGCTTCGGAAGTGAAAGTAACTTCACTTCTGTCGCTCTGAATATGCTACTTGACTGCCCCTAGTGGTAGTTAAGTAGCATAGCAATGGGAACATTTTAAATAAATATTTAATTAACTAAAAACTGGTTATATAGTTAGATTAGCCTATAGGGTTCAAATTAAATAATTTTTAGCATTATATATAGGGTAGGGTTAAAATAAAATTAAAATATATTAAGGGATAGCATAAGGGTTAGAGTTGGGGTTAAATTTTGTGTTAAGGTTAAATTTTGGATTCGGGTTGGGGTCAAAAGGTCAATATAGGAAAAAAACAAAAAATACTATTTTTCTTTTTTGCCCCATAACTCGCAAAAAAATACCAAAAAATATGGAAACATGCATTTTTCTGAACTCGGGACAACATTTAGAAACTATTTAGATGGGGTCTTTTTTAATGATTGTATTTGTCTAAATTATATTTTAGGTCAAAGTTAGAAAATGTGTTTTTTTTAAAAATGTTCATTATATTTAATGATTTTTTTGTAGTAAATTATAAGATATGATGAACATAATGGTATCTAATGAAAGCCCTTCTTATGACGATAAAAACAACATATAATTTGTGTGGGTACAGTATCTGAGAAAGAAGAAAATTGCAGCTAAACACAAACACCCCAGAAATGTCAAAACAGCCATTGTCACCAAGGGAAATTCAAGGTGAAAATGTCTTGTCACTAAGGGGTTAAAATGGATTAAAAGGCAAAAAGGTTATTATTGTTGACCAGATTTGCATATGCCTTCCCAGAATACCTTGCAGTGGTGGTAACACTGTAAATGTGTGATTTCGGTGGGAAAAGTAGGCCTACTGTCTTGTTTGGAGTGTGTAGACTTGTGTTTGATCATGCCTCTGCTACAGATTAAAAAAATGTAATCCCCAAAAAATTCCTTTATTTGAGTCTCAATGCCAAATATTCACAATACCATGAATACCATATGTCTCGTGGTATTTATAATTAGGTCACTGCAAACTATAGGAACAAAAAATGTTTATTTGCGTCTGGCACTAATGTTGATGCAAGTATCAAAAGAAGCTTCCGAATAATAAACATTTACATTTTACTTCCATCCAAAGCAAATGCCATTGTTAATATCTTATGATAACCCATTTAACTGAAATATTGTATTTAAATGTGGCAAACCTTAACATAAAAGTAATTTCAAATGGAGCTCAGGGGAAGAAAGAGAACGGGAAGGTCAGATTTATAAGTAATTGACGGATGGAAGAATAGTAAATTACACATTTTATCCTCTGTGACATTGAAGAACAGTGAATACCAATAAGAAAACCTGTAAAAGTAGGGTTAGAAACAGAAAATAAAGTTGTTGATTTTTATTCAAAAAACATTGTTAATATTTAACACTAATTTAACACTAATACTGGTTTGAACTTTAACAAAAACTGTTTGGGACAATATCATAAATTTGTAATGGGTCTCATATAGTGTGTTTTCATACTAGTATTAATCTTAATTAAAAAAGCAATTTGACAAAGACTTTACGGAAGCACACCTTGTTAATTACTGCACCATCAGAAACTGCATAATGAACAGGAGACTGGATAGTGAACATTAATAACACTTAAGTGAAGAAAAAAAGTATTAAATAAAGGTCTAAAAATTAGACTAAGGATGTCTGCTGCTTTTAACCATGGAAGATATTTTTGTCCCTCTACTTTTATTGTGTGCAATCAAAACAAAAAGTACAGTATTTTGAGGAATAAAAGTGATAGGCACTAAAAATGTGTTTAAAATGTGGTAAAGTAAGTGCTCAAACATTTGTGCAAATCCCCCAAAACCCCACAAATGGTGAAATAAATTAACAATAAAGTGTTGCGCAAAAAAGTAAATAAAGAATAATACTTATAATAACTAGCTGATTGTAATCAGTAATGTGTATTCCAATAAAATATAAAAATGAAACTGTAAAATGAAGAGTGCTATGTTGCTAAAGGGAAACGGGTGTAACCCCAGCAGTAGATAATGTAACAAAATGCAACTGAAGAACAGACTACTAACACAGTGGCATTAGTAAATCAGATAAAAGGTATACATTTTAATAAGTAATGCTGTTAAAAAGCAGAAAAAATTGAGTTGATTGCCACTTGATTGCCACTTAACCCCACTCACTGGTCACAATATACACAACATACGGTATATAAGAAGAAAAAGCCAAAAATTCAAGATAGCCTTTCAGCATATCTTTTCTGTAGAATGCTCTGAGTGTAAATACACGGTCTCTTTAGATCATATATGCAATAGGTCAATCTACATAGGCAACCCTCATATTCCCATATCAAAAATGAGTTCCAATAGTATGAGAAAATGTTGGGGAGGGAGAGAGGAAGAAGGGAAAGAGGTACTGCAGCAGCTAGAGGAAGTAGGATATAATTTAAAATAGATTACCAATTAATTACCAAAAATAGCTTAGCTAGTAGTGTTCCCTATAAACCAGACATCGGCCGGGGCTAACAAGCAGCTGACTGTGAAAGTCTTTGTATTTACCTAGACTGACATACTGGCTAAAAAGAAATCCAGATGAAACAATAACAATATACAGAGACAAACGGACAAGATAGCAAGTGTGCCTGGAGGCAGAGTATCTGAAACGCATCTGAAATTCTGCCTCCTAGCACACTTGCTATCTTGTCCATTGCAATAGAGCCAATAGTACCAGCTCAAATATCCACACATATTTGAGATTCAAATCTCTATCATCCACTAGTATACACCAGCTGATCCGGTCACCCTGTAGACTTGCGAATATATCTAGGCTTACATTAACAAACTAATGAAAACACAATATGAATAAAAACCTCAATCCTCCAAATACAGCACATCAGTCTCAACTCCACTGAGCAATATCAGCTGGGATGTACGGAGAATGGAAGACAGAGAAACAGATGGTAGTTCTGGGTACACCTCTGAAAAGATGTCACCCTCCACATGACGCGTTTTGCCCAATTGCCTTATATTAATATGTTAAAGCTGAATTTAAAATTATATACAATTACAATTTGTGACCAAAAAATAAACTGAAGGACCAAAAAAATATTTAAGAACATATCTGAAAAATATAGAGGGGAATTAAAAAGCTAAATAAACATATATTTAACACATATATGTTAGAGGTGACAAACTATGTTCACTAGTATTTTAAAGGTGGAGTTAAAACTTGAAGAAAGCAGGAGTTAGATGGAAAATAAATTATTCTGCATATCATAAAATGACATTGTATGCAGGGCCGGAGGGGGGCCCTCCCGCCCAAAGAAAAAAGTTTAAAAAAAAAAAGCCGGTAGAGGCACTGGCTGGGGGAGATCAAAAGATCCCCCCTCGCCAGCCCTCTGCTCGGAAAGTTCTTGCATTAACTTGCATTAAGCACAGGGAGCCGAGCAGCACCTTCTCTTGCTGCCCTGGGCTCCCAGTGAAGCAGACGCTGCTCTGCTTCACAGGGTGGGGGCGGAGCTACAACGCTGAGCCGGTTAGCTCCGCCCCCTCTCTGGATCCACCTTTGAAGGCAAGGGGGGGAGAGCTAGAACAGGGGGGAGAGAGAGAAAGAACAGAGGGAGAGAGAGACAGAACAGGGGGCAGGGGGAGAGAGAGAGACAGACAACAGGGGGGGGAGAGAGAGACAGAACAGGGGGGAAGAGAGAGAGAGACAGACAGGGGGAGGGATGGAGAGAAAGACAGAACAGGGGGAATGGGAGAGAGACAGAACAGCTGGAAGGGGGCGAGAGAGAGATACAGAACAGGGGGGGAGAGAGAAAAAACAGAGGGAGGGAGAGAGAGACAGAACAGGGGGAAGGGGGAGAGAGAGAGACTGACAGAACGGGGGGAGAGAGAGACAGAACAGGCGGGGAGAGAGAGACAGAACAGGGGGAGGGAGAGAGAGACAGAAAGGGGGAGGGATGGAGAGAAAGACAGAACAGGGGGAATGGGAGAAAGAGAGAGAGACAGAACAGGGGGGAGAGAGAGACAGAACAGGGGGGAGAAAGACAGAACAGGGGGGGGAGAGAGACAGAACGGGGGGGGAGAGAGAGACAGAACAGAGGAAGCGGAGGAGAGAGACAGAACAGAGGGAGAGAGAGAACAGGTATGGGGAGTTAGAGAGAGACAGACAGGGCAATGAAGAGGAAAGGGACAAACATCGGAAGGGAGAGAGATACATACATGGGGGGGGGGGGGCCACGGGGGAATCCCGCACAGGGTGCCGGAACACTTAAGGCCGGCCCTGATTGTACGCACATCCACATGAAGCCCATTGGCAACCAAAGTCTGCATGTCTTGGATCTATTTGATCTCTCTTTGTGACAATCTTTGTGTAATAATACCTCCTCTCCAATGCAGACTAATTTTATCGATACCAATGCACAAATATTTGTCTAAAGACAATAATGTACATTTATTACAGTGCTTAGGTACAGTTTATTTAGTGTTTTTATATCCCATGCCACCCACATGCTATAGAATTATTATTTTTCACTGATTGTGAGTGTATATAAAGCATTTTTATTTTCAATAAAATACTGCACTATTGTGTTCTTTTTCCCTACATGAGCATTCTGCACCTCCATGTTGTATGTGTTGTTGCTATATATCAAGCACAGTGAGAAGTGATGAGTAGTGCTGTGGAAAGCTGTGTTATATCCTGTGGCTATATAAGGGTATTTAACATTACAGTTTGATTTGCTTATTGATAGTACACTTTATTTTTGTCTTTTTCACATTTTATGTATTCCAACTAGAATAAAACATATACTGTATGTTGTACACGGTTAAGTGATACACATATTAGATATAATAAACAGTACCTGAGAATGAAAAACTTCAGAGTGGGCTCAAGACTGTGAGGAGACTGGCCTCTAAGATATCTAACCAGGTGTAAGTCCTGGTCAACCAGGACTTTAGAGGTGGGGCTTTAGAGGATTTACAAAGCAACAATATTGGCATGAGCATAGGCCAACACAATGACCAGGGCCCCAGTATAATAGTATATTAATTGAGGCCTGTGGCCCTCAATATAAAAAAATAATGGCCCCATAATACAGGCCAGCGCAATATTCATGGACCCAGAATTTATAAACAAAGGCTATGCCCCAAGTCCAGAAGAAATAAAAATAATTGCCCCCCTAGGGTTCAGTGTGATATGCCCTAAGCCCAGAATAAATACAAAAATGCTTGCCATACCCCCCTGATGACTATAGCAGTTCACCCACATGTGGTATATTGGCTATAACTGTGCAGGCATGCACCCATGGGACCCAGAACACAAATGCTCATGTCATTGAGGTATTGCTACTGGGGGTATAGCCACTGAACTGGTGCTAATTAAGTACTTATCACACATTACAGTACACGTGGTGTACCTCTAATGCAACATGTGTTTACATGGTTCTACTTTTCAAATGTATGTTTTCTACTGGATGGGTCAGTTTTGCGTATTTCCACCAACAAGTTGTTTGATACGTAGCTTCTTTAGTCATTTGCAGGTACTGAGTCTGTGATATGTCAGTGGATTGCTTACCATCACCCTGACTATAGACAGCCTCTAATGTGCCTGGCTGATCTTTAACACTGGAATATATTACACACAAATGCTGCCTACTTATTCCATGGATGGTTCTACAAGACAGGAGATTGTCAGCAAGACATGAGTTATGTGTGTCATCATGCAGACATGTGGCTTTGTCAGACAAATTGTGTTCACTCAGGTAACAAATGCATAATAATAACAGCAGATATGGTTATGTGTGGATGGGAATGTATCATGTGTCCTATGATGTATGAGATTATTGTGATATTTCTTACATTTTCTTTACAATAGCTATTGATCTGTCAGGCATTCCAACTGTGTTCACATGCTTGGTGATCCCTTTCCAGAGGTATTGCTCAACTTCTAATGATATCAGTTGGACAATTCCATAACTAATGCTATATTTTCCTCAAAAGTTAACTTTGGTGGTCACCGGTATATTATGCTATTATTACAAATGTTGAAGCTTTCATATACATGGTTTTCTTCATATACCGTATTTGCTCGATTATAAGACGACCCTGATTATAAGACGACCCCCCAAACTTTGTATATTCCTTTAGGAAAAAAAAACTAAAAGCCTGAATATAAGACTACCCTATAGGAAAAAAAAGTTTAACTTGTATATATGTAAATTGCTTTTTAATATGTAATAAAAAATTGATATTATACAAATGCATTTCTTGTTTTTATTTCCTTGCGGCCTCTCTCCCCCCCCCAGCGTAGTCTCTCTCTCTATCTCCCCCCTCCCTCCCCTAGTCTCTCTCTCTCTCTCTCCCCCCCCCTCTCTCTCTATCTCCCCTCTCTCTCTATCTCCCCCCTCTCTCTCTCTCTCCCCCCCTCTCTCTCTCTCTATCTCCCCCCCTCTCTCTCTATCTCCCCTCTCTCTCTCTATCTCCCCCCTCTCTCTCTCTCTCTCTCTATCTCCCCCCTCTCTCTCTCTCTCTATCTCCCCCCTCTCTCTCTATCTCCCCCCTCTCTCTCTCTCTATCTCCCCCCACTCTCTCTCTCTCTCTCTCTCTCTATCTCCCCCCCCTCTCTCTCTATCTCCCCCTATCTCTCTCTATCTCCCCCTATCTCTCTCTATCTCCCCCCTCTCTCTCTATCTCCCCCCCCCCTCTCTCTCTGTCTATCTTCCCCCCTCTCTCTATCTCTCTCTCTCTAATCTCCCCCCTTTCCCTGGTGGCTAGTGGGGGTAGCTGGGGGATGTCTGCACGATACGTGCAGATATCCTCCATGCTGCCCGACACCTCCGTCTATTATGACGGAGGTGTCGGCAGCATGGAGGATATCTGCACGTATAGTGCAGACATCCCCCAGCTGCCCTATTGTCCCTGGTGCCTAGTGGGGCAGCAGAGGATGTCTGCGCGATGAGCGCAGACTCCCCTGCTGCCGCCCGGCAAGCTCGCCGGGACTTCTGTGACGAAAGCGGAAGTTCCCGGCTTCTTCACAGAAGCCCCGGCGGTCGTGCCGGGCGGAAGCAGGGGAGTCTGCGCTCGTTGCGCAGACATCCCCTGCTGCTAGAGAGGGGGATCCAGGTCCCCTGCAGCTCTGCTGGGGACCTGGATCCATGTCTTATAATCTGACCTCAATTTGAGGTCAGATTATAAGAAGACCTCGAATGTAAGACGAGGGGGATTTTTCAGAGCATTTGCTCTGAAAAAAACCTCGTCTTATATTCGAGCAAATACGGTAATAGAATTGTAGTGTAATGTATATTCCGGTGGTTTGTGGTTATATCAAAACTTGTAAACATTGGCTGTCTAGTTTTCAACCTTCAAAAAGTATAATTTTGTTGCAAGTATGTGCATTTCTGATTTTGCTTTTGGTTTCAATTTAATTGGCTGATCGTTCCCATGCTACAGTTGGGAAATTAAAACGAGTATTTCATATTGTGTTTTTGCACTTTGCATGTGTGTATTTAGCATTCACAATACAGTATTATTTCATGATATTAATTATGCTATTGAGCAGGTCCACCTGCCCAGGTCATTTTAAATAGGTTTTATCCTTTTCAGGATCCACAGCTTCTTTTAATTTAAATGATATACATTTTTATATAGCAGAGGTGGAAAAATTCTCCAATTTGAGGAGAGGATTTTTCCAATGTAGACACCATATTTGATTGTAAGACGACCCCCAAACTTTGGATATTCATTCAGGAAAAAAAAACTAAAAGCCTGAATATAAGACTACCCTAAAGGAAAAAAGTTTAACTTGTATATATTCACATCTAAATTGCTTTTTCATATTTAATCAAAATTATGATATAAAAAATGCATTTCTTGTTTTTATTTCCTTTTATGTGCCAATGCTGCCCCTACCCCCCAGACTTGCCTAATGCTGCCTCGCCACCCCTCCCCAGACTTGCCCAATGCTGGCTCTCTTCCCCCCTCCATCACCCCAATGCTGCCTCTCCTCTCCCCCCACCCTCCCCCCAATGCTGGCTCTCTTCTCCACCCCACCCCACCCAAGATGGCTCTCTTCTCCACCCCACCCCACCCAAGATGGCTCTCTTCTCCCCCCTCCCCCCCAACGCTGGCTCTCTTCTCCCCCCTCCCGCCAACGCGCATTGCGCAGACATCCACCAGCTGCTTGCGAGGGGGATCCAGGTCCCCTGCAGCTCTGCGGGGGACATGTATTCCAGTCTTATAGTCAGACCACGAATATAAGACGAGGGGTCTTTTTCAGAGCATTTGCTCTGAAAAAAAACTTGTTGACACGACAGCACCGTCACACTGCCAATCACTCCCTCCTTACCTGCTCAGAACTCCACCGGAGCTCTGTCTCACTGCCCTCTGGGTCTTCTGCAGGGATTCCCAGCCACATGTGCTTCCTGCCCTTACAGGGACGGTAATAAAACCTCTGTTTCTCCTCCCCAAAGCCTCCATTGACCAGCCAATCTCTCCTACACTAGTTAAACCCTCATTTGTGAAATAGTCCTTGCCTGTAATAGTGCCTGGTACCTTTACTAGTGTTTTTGTTGTTCTTTATTCTGATATTCTGTTGCCGACTCCTGCTAGCCCTGACCTTGCCTGTTTTGCCGCCTGTACCGACCTGTTTGCCCGTATTGACTCCATTTGTTGCTGCCAGCCCCGATATTTTGCCTGTCTGACTATTCTTCTGCCTGTACCCAAGATACTTTTGCCTCGGTCCAGTATTCCCGTATCCAGCTTCCTGTTCTGTTGGGTTTAGCTTCGGTATTCTGGTAATAGTTCAGAGTGCAAAAGTCCTGGGGGAACGAAACCTGCGGCTCAACCATAAGGTGGAATTCCTTCAGGCAGAATAATTCTGTTCTATTGCCGGGGTCCATTGCAAAGACCTACACCTACTCTGCAAAGCGGTTCCTGCCTCGCACCCGAACGTGACACTTATATTCGTGCAAATACGGTAATTTGGCCTTAAGTTTAAAATTCACATTTTAATTCCCTGCAATTCTCTCTTTATTGTGTAAACCCTTTTGATTGATAATAGAATCCGTTTTTCTATGGCTCCAGTCAGTAGATTTATTTTTTTTTAGCATAATAACTTCCTGTGATGTAATAGGGAGTTTTTAACAAATGATTAAAAGTTACTTCTTCATTTTGGGTACATGTTAAAGTTTTTATAATTCAATTCTCTGTTGTAGGATGTAAACATCGTCATAGAGAGCAAATTATGAAGTCTTCCAAGTTACATTTATTAGACTTTAGTACAGAGAAGACCCTAATTTCTAGAAAATAAATTCAAATATTTAACTGCTTTGTAGGTGTGTGCATTTAGCCACTCAGATGCATTATCATACTGCTATAGAAAATACCAATTAAGGAATTTGGATTAATATTTTAATACAGTGAAGTAGTTTACTTTACAAGGTTAAAGGGATGCAAAATGAAACATTGCTTTTACTGTGAATGTAAAGAATAAAAAAATTATGAAAAATGATCTATACATTTACCTGGATTCAATGTATTAAGCAGTAAATTAACAGTCATCTGAAACAATGCCCACCACTAGTAGAGTTAAAGGGTGCAGTAATCATTAACAGCAGAAAAAAACGACAACATTTGCCCTTCAACTTAGAGCCTCAAAAAACACAACTTAGATGTGCATAAAGCAGCGGTTATTTGCACATTAAAACAACACACAAGTGAAAACGTGCGCTGTGACCCAACACTTCAAAACACACAACTCAGGAAAAATAAATAATAAATTGTTACCCTTAAAGTAAATCAGCCTTAAAGTAAATCAGCTCAATATTCAATCCGAAGGGAAAAAAATAAAACAAAACAGAACAGAAATAATATAGTGTAGTATATCACATAAAAGTGCTGATAACAAATAATAAGTGAGAACACACTCACATCTTCCTGAGCAGAGATCTGCTCAGTCTATACAGCATCCAGGGAGCCCACCAAGGGGTTAAAGATCCAACTGGTTCACAGAGGAATCCTAGGCAGCTTATTCAGGGTAGCAGACCCAGAAGGTACTCCCAGAAGTATAAGAGAGGGTAAGGAGGAGACTATTTAGCTTCAACGATTTTAATACCAATAAAAACATATAAAGAATCTTACATTCAAAGATCCACTTGAACAGTACATATATAGAGTCCCAGTAGCAGTCTCCTCTTGTCCACATCACAGCGCACGTTTTCACTTGTGTGTTGTTTTGATTTGTTTATTGCCAGGAGTGAGACACTGGTAGAATTTGCTGCAGCTGTTTCCACCACAATTGGGCGCAGTGGGTTTCTCTCTTGTTTCCGGTTATTTGCACATTAACTATATTTGTGGTTTAGGGCACACAGGCAGGGTTTGTACACCCACCCTATTATGTGGACTGGGTGTATTGTACTGGTCGTTTCCTGTGGTAATGTGCTATGTGCTCAGAGGACCATATGGCAATCTTACCACTATGGCATAATGGTTTCTTTTCACGCCTAGTGCACTCACATTTGTAATAGTACCTTCTCATATCCACAGTGATCTGATTGGGGCCGAAATGATGAGTAAAGCAAGTAGTAAGAATTTGATCTTTGTCATCTGAATATTAGGTCAACTTTATTGCTAATGTAAAATAATCCTCCCAGGAAAAATGCGAATCACAAGACAGGTGCAATAAAGATTTACCTGACCTAAAACTAAAAATTATTTGTTTCAAAAAGACTGAGTGACTGTTGACATCACTATACACCCAACATCAGCTATGTCTCAATGTTTGTCAATGACACAAAATTAAGTAGGGTAATACAGTATGAACTAGAAGTGTCTTCACTGCAAGACAAATTGGGTAACTGGGCAGATGAATGGCAACTCATTGCATTTTTATTTTTAAACCCAAAATGCATAATTTTACATTTTGTCTAAATTGAATCTCATATTCAATTTAGACAAAATGTAAAATGATGCATTTTGGGTTTAAAAATAAAAATGCAACATATTGTTTAAATGGTGTTCCTTGGGGAAGTCTACTAATGAAAAAGATTTGGGAGTAATTGTACACAATTAACCTAACAATAGTGCACAGTCTCAACTGGTGCCTGCAAATGCCAATAAGATATTGACATGTATTAAAAGAGGTATTGACTCACAGGAGGAAGATAGTAGGAGGAGAAGATCTCCTGCAGGTCCATGATAAGACCCCACCTTGAAAATGTGGTTCAATTCTAGACACTAAAAAAAAGACTTACAAAGGGCTCTCAAATACCTTTTCATGAACCGAATGGACAAAGGATCAGAGGGGCCCTGCCTAGAAGGAGATTTAGTCTACAACAGTGGAATGAATTTTATACTGTAAGGACAATAAATGTATAGAATTCACTGCCTGAAGAGGTAGTGTTAACAAATACATAAGTTGCCTTTAAAAGGGCCCTGTATATATTTTTTTATGAACCAGAACATTGAGGTCTATGTATGTTAGTATAGGCATTTTTATTTAGTGCTTGTTGATCCAAGGAGAAATCTAAGTTAGAAATTGCTGAAATAAGGTGGGGAGGGGTTTGGTTACTTTTGGATCAACAGCGGTAAGCGAAGAATAGGGAAAGGTTGAACTTGATGGACGCAAGTCTTTTTTCAACCTAAACTACTATATAACCATATATACACAACAAAAGGACAAAAAGTGCGCTAGCAGCAAACTGTGGAAAAATTCAACACCTTTTTAGGTGATAATAGTGAAAATATAGATTCTTTAAGAGGTCAGGAGGAATCTTTATCCCCCTTGAGGGAATACACTCACAGACTCCCAGAGGATAAGTTGCACTTCAAATTAAAGTTGGTGTCAGTAGTATCCTGGTGTTGCCAATCCTCAATTGGTTTTTGGCTCAAAAGACACAATGACAGACATCCAAAATTAGTGTGTAAAAGACAGTAGTGTTTAATAAATAAAATATCTGCTTACATGGAGGTTCTCTATAGTGAACGGAGTGGGCGCCACACGACCGCAGAGGGAATCCTTAACACAGATACAAATAAATAAAATACTTTAAATAACCAAAAAAAATATTTCAGTAAAAAAAGATACAGTACAGAGTAGCAGGGTAAGTCCAATCCACGGATTCCCTCTACGGTCGTGTGGCGCCCACTCCGTTCACTATAGAGAACCTCCATGTAAGCAGGGGATTATGTGTAACGTAAACTTTTTTTAAAGCTGTCTGAGCACATATATAGCAATCATTAACAGCTGATCAGTGACAAAGGTGGTTTGGTGATTGCTCAGATGAGCATCACCATTTGCCTGGTCAGATCAATATTTACCCTTTTGTGAGGGAGAGAGACAGATCAGAATTAGATAGTGTTAAAATAAAATGTAATAAAATTGTGAGACCCGTCAATGGTTACCACTGCTCATTGAATCACTGCTTTTGCTGTAAATACTACACAGTTCAGTGTTCTTGGAGGATGTTTTTAACAGTCAAGCTAATGATCTTTCCCATTAACTGTGTTAGGGGTGAGCCTTAAATAAAAAAATGCCTGTTAATTTACAACTTAACGCAGTTTTTCTGTTATCGGCTGCATTGAATCAGAGCCATTATGTCATACAAAAAAAATTAGCAGCACTGCTTACAATTGTAATTTAAAAGATGAGAGCAGGACCTAGAATTCATATAATAAACATTAACGGTTAAATTATAGTTGCATTAATTACAGTTACATGGAGATGATGAAATGTATTGGGTAATAAAGCACAGCATGCTACTGAAACTAGGTAACCAGCTTGTTTTAGCTACTATTCTGTCAAGGGAATTACTAAAAATAGTGCTCTCTCTGTGGTGAATAAAATTAGTTAAGGCTGCTTTCATCCCATTAAATACCCCCAACAGGATACTGAGCTAAGTTTTCCATGAAATGAGAAAAAATATTTCAGTGCTAATTTAATTCACAAACTATTGCAGAAATTATGTTGTTTTACTTGGTTGAAATATAATTCTTACAACATGTGTGTGTATGTCTCAAAGTCTTAACAGATGATAACATGAATAAATGTTTCGTTTTCAGGATCAGAGGTTTAGAAGTAACATCAGAAAGTATTACTTTGGTGGTGGACACACAGAATAACCGAGTGATAAAGGTTAATGTAATGAAGGAATTGAAGCATGGGTGTGATAAGACTAAAGCTATTCTAAATCAAGGACCAACTAAGACATGAGGGCTTTAAATTAGATTTTTTTTATTTTTTAAATACTATGCCATTTTTACATGACAGGTTCACTTTAATAATGCAAAACTAAACTTCCTTCTTTGAATTTCACCTTAAATTAAGTATTTCATATTTGTACAGTAGCTATTACACAAAACAATAATAAATGCTCAGGTTACTGGGCTGAAAAGAGAATTCCCAAATGGTGTATGAAGGTGCGTAGCAGGGGGCAACGGGAACAGATCCAGTCCCCATAATCTTCATGAGAACACTAACAAGGCAGGGACCTGGGAGGAAGGGTTCATATTAGTTTGCTTTATTTTTTATTCAAATACTGATTGCTGCTGTGGACCACCCTTCTCGTGATGCTGAGACTCATGGGAAATGTATTAAATAGTATATGGGGTGAAAGGTTTTATATGTGAGCTAATCCTCCGCTGATTTAAATACATTTTTTGCAGCATATAGCATATGTTAAAATTCTGAGCAAATA
This sequence comes from Pelodytes ibericus, assembly GCA_036172795.1. NCBI lineage: Eukaryota > Metazoa > Chordata > Amphibia > Anura > Pelodytidae > Pelodytes > Pelodytes ibericus. The sequence goes on along the minus strand of CM069859.1, from coordinate 132,517,363 downwards.
ACCTTGAATATGTAAAAGTATGAGTAAAAAATATATCATCATATAATGTGAAGTGCTGTTAATGTACAAAAATGCTCTGAAAAATACCCCTCGTCTTATATTCAAGGTCGTTTTATAATCTGACCTCAAATCAGGTCAGATTATAAGACATGGATCCAGGTCCCCCTCAGAGCTGCAGGGGACCTGGATTCCCCTCGCTAACAGCAGGTGGATGTCTGTGCAAAGTCCTTCCGGCTTCATCATAAAAGTCCCGGCGGAAGTGACGGGCAGTAGCGGAGGATGTCTGCGCGTATCTTGCAGACATCCTCCGACTGGCTCCACTGGCAACCAATGATATTTGGGCAGCTGGGGGATGTCTGCACAATAGTGCAGACATCCTCCATGCTGCCCGACACTTCTGTCTATTATGACGTAATAATATCATAATGGACGGAGGTGTCGGGCAGCATGGAGGATGTCTGCACGTATTGTGCAGACATCCCCCGGCTGCTCCCACTAGCCACCAGGGAGATATGGGCAGCCGGGGGATTTCTGCACATATCGTGCAGACATACCCCAGCTGCCCCCACTAGCCACCAGGCAGGCTATGTTAGGGGGGAGGGAGGGGGGAGCCAGACAACACTGGGGGGAGGGGGGGACAGACAACATTTGGGAGAGGGTGGGGGGAAGACAGACAACATTGGGGGGATGGTGGGGGGAGGACAGACAACATTGGGGGGAGGGTGGGGGAGAGAGACAGACAACATTGGGGGGAGGGTGGGGGATAGAGACAGACAACATTGGGGGGAGGGTGGGGGAGAGAGACAGACACCGTTGGGGGGAGCATTGGCACATACCGTATTTGCTCGATTATAAGACGAACCTGATTATAAGACGACCCCCCAAAATTTGGATATTCAATTAGGAAAAAAACTAAAAGCCTGAATATATGACTACCCTATAGGAAAAAAGTTCAACTTGTATATATTCACATGTAAATTGCGTTTTTAATAAAAAATAATGATATGAAAAAAATGACATTTCTTGTTTTTATTTCCTTGTATGTGCCAATGCTGCCTCTCTCTTTCCCTTGCCCCCAGCTTTCTCTCTCTCTCCCCCTTAGTGTTGTCTCTCTCTCCCCCTCCCTTTGTCCCCCCCTTGCCTCTGTCTCTTTCCCCCCCTCCCTCCCCTTGTCTCTGTCTCTTTCCCCCCCTCCCCTTGTCTATTTACCCCCCTCCCCTTGTCTGTCTTTCCCCCCCTCCATCCCCTTGTCTGTCTCTCCCCCCTCGTTTCTCTGTCGTCGTCCCCTCTTCCTCCCCCTCGTTTCTCTGCCCCCCCCCTTCTTACGCTGTCCCTCCCTCCCTCACCTGTTTCTTGTGGGGGCTCCCTCCCTCACAGCTGCCCTATTCTCCCTGGTGGCTAGTGGGGCAGCAGAGGATGTCTGCACGATGAGCGCAGACTCTCCTGCTGCCGCCCGGCACGATCACCGGGACTTCTGTGATGAAAGCGGAAGTACCCGGCTTCTTCATAGATGCCCCCGGCGGTCGTGCCGGGCGGAAGCAGGGGAGTCTGCGCTCATCGCGCAGACATCCCCTGCTGTTAGAGAGGGGGATCCAGGTCCACTGCAGCTCTGCTGGGGACCTGGATCGCTGTCTTATAATCTGACCTCAATTTGAGGTCAGATTATAAGAAGACCTCGATTATAAAACGAGGGGTAATTTTCAGATTTTTTTTTCTGAAAAAAACTTTGTCTTAAAATCGAGCAAATACGGTAAAAGGTAAATAAAAACAAGAAATGCATTTTTTTTAATATCATACATTTTTATTAAATATGAAAAAATTTTTTTTACATGTGAATATATACAAGTTAAACTTTTTTCCTATAGGGTAGTCTTATATTCAGGCTTTTAGTTTTTTTCCTAAAGGAATATCCATAGTTTGGGGGGTCGTCTTATATTCGAGCAAATACAGTATGTCAAAATTTAAAAATGTATAAAATAATTTTAATAGTCAGTATATTATATCATTATATAATTGAATTTTAAAGCATAAAATAAACTCTTGATGTGTCGTGTGTTATAGTTTGCTAATTTGTTGTAGGAAACAGCTAATCGTCGGTCACATGATTTATCATTCCCATCTGTTCATGACTTGGGTTATTGAAACACTACAAATTAAAAAGGAATTGCCAAGAGATGTCATCATGAATCCAGGGAATAAGGTATACATAGCTAATTATTTGGTGTTCACTTGCAACAACAGCTTTTGATGCAAGGGCAAAAGTAGGTTAAGACATAACCAAATCAAAGCTCTACATTTACATATTTATTTTGATTTTATTTCATGGAAAGCAATTCTTTTTGTTTCTAATGAATTAATGTAATAATATATTTGCACATCAAAAAAATCCTAATTATAAAGAATACATTAGACTGTGTTATTTTTAAAAACAATATAAAGGATAAACTAATAGATTTTTTAAATCTGTTAACAGATTTATTAAGTGAACACTCAAACTACCTTTTTGTGGACTCTTATTTTTTTTCTTGAGCTACTGATGTCATAATGAGCTGGATCAATCTCTAGGAGAAATATCTTGCACATAGTGTGCTTTTTAGTAACGTTTTGCAAATATATAATAAACATATTGTAACGGTCTGTCAACCAGACATAGTAGACCCTCTGCCCGTTGTAGGAAATCACCTCCTTAGCCCCCGATTACAGCTCAGCATTCACCCAGCAAGTCTTTTCTGGAAACTTGCTCTTTGTACCCAAATAGCAGACAGGAGACCACTGGCAGTTAGGTTCAGCAAGAATGAACAACAACTTTATTTGTGAAACAACACAGACTTATAAAAAGAAATAAACCTATGATCACTGCTATTAGTGTACAATGGGGGGATAGAACTAACCGTAGTTCTCCAACTAACAGGGTCTAGGAATACATTATACTTTCAGACTACAAACCAAATAGGTAATAACATACAGTGAGTAAACCTAATTAAAAAAAACACACAGTAAGACACATAATGAACACAACATAATCAGTTTAACAGTTAACACAGAACAATGGATGTTGGAGTAAACTATCAATTATTGTCACTGACACATTATTATCCTTCAGAGTGATCTACTCACAGAATTATACATTACACATAAACCAATATAATAACAGAATATAACTAATTAACAATATTAACAAGTATAGAGTTATAGCACCTACGCCAGGGCCCATAATCTATAGCAGTGGTGGCGAACGTTTTTGGTCCCGAGTGCCCAATTTTTGACCAACACAAATTTGCAGACAACAAAGTGCCAACACCGCATACTCACACACGCTTATACTTATACACACACACGTTCATACACATACACACTTATACTCATACTCACACACACACACACACTTATACTCACACACTTATACTTATACTCATGCGCACACATTTATACTCACACACACTCATACTTATATTCACACACACTCATACTTATACTCACACACACTCATACACACACATATACCCAAACACACACACACACTTATACTCATACAGACACTCATACACACACGCACACACTTATACTTGTACACACACACTTATACACACACACACACTTATACTCATACTCACACACACTTATACTCACACACAAACACACACACACACACATACAGATTCAGCTCTCACCGGTAATCTTCTCCGTTGTCCTGTAGGTGCAGGCATCAGTGTAATAGACGGGCGCTGCCGGTCACCTGCTTCTTCTCCAGATGATTGGCGCATGTGCGTTATGTGAAGAAGCGTTCAAGTCGGAAAGCAAACAGTTAATTGCTTTCCGACTTGAACGCTTCTTCACAGAACGCGCATGCGCCAATCATCTGGAGAAGAAGCAGATGACCGGCGGCGCCAATCTATTACGCTGATGCCTGCACCTCCAGGGCAACGGAGCAGATAAGCTGTGAGAGCTGAACCTGACCGTGTGCCACAGCTGAGGGCTCGGCTTGCCAGTAGTGGCACGCGTGCCATAGGTTCGCCACCGCTGATCTATAGGGAAATGTTTGGCCCTCAGGCCCCTCCAATAACCCCATTCACATAGGCTGTCAGAATTCACAGCATGTATGTGCCGTCGTTATCTCCATATAATGTATATTTTGTCATAATTAAAATAGATTACATTGATACCAATATACAACGAATCCTGATCAATAAAAAAAAAAGAAAGCAGGTCGAGGTGCGTTCTCTTTCAGAGCTCCTCATACAAGGAATAGCTTCCCAGATTCTGCCAAATCATCATCTAGTCTAAAATCCTTGAAAATGAGTGTCTCCCAAATCCTCAAAACAGAATGTACCTGTTATTAGTTTACAAACTCCTTTGTATACTGTAGAAGTTCTTTTTTTTTTTTTGTATTGATAATGATTTAGCTTGTATGTTATCTCCCCAACTTGTATAAATATATGTATGTATTTTGAATCTACTGTTAAATATGTAACTCTGTGTAATTCAATTCTGTACTGGATCCCCAGGACATACTTGAAAACTAAAGAAATCTCAATGTATTTTTCCTGGTAAAACAATTTCTAAAGAAATACATAAGAGGGTAAAAAGAGCATCCCAGACATACATTTTATATTTGTTATTATACTAGACATAATTTGTTGTCAAAATTAAATAAATATCTGAATTAATAGTTTGTTGCCGGTGAGGAACGTGCCAAATATGTCATGACTAGGAAACAGGCAGCGTAAAATCTCAAGGAGGAGATGCATTTAAATGAAAAGACTTAATTGGACTTTAATCTAGATGCAATAGGCGTCATAACATACAATATCAGATAACAAAAAGCAAGTTTACTGGTGTGTAACACACAAAATAACGATGTAATGACTTTGAGATGATAATTTAAATCTGAAAAACTATTGTATATACTAGTATAGTAGGGTGGCAAGACAAAGAATAGATAATGTGAGGACTATTCACTAAACGATGAGTTGCAGCTAGGTCAGATAAAATGTTCATATAAACTAAACCCGCCTGCAACTCATCTTTTACTCCCTTATGTGTAACCAATACATTCATTGGAATAATATATGGTTGTAGCATTATGTTTTGGCCATCATCAAACAACAACAGAGCTCACCTTATCACTTAAAACCATACCTATACCTTAAAAAGAAACAAGTTGAATAAGGTGGAAAAAGTGTTTCTTTGCATTATTCACCATTATTATAACATTATTTACATGTGGAATATCAGTGGAACTATTCTCGATATATTGTTTTGGGGTTAAATAAGTTACAAGTGTATTCTCATCACAAATTCGATAACAACAACACATCTAATTGTTGAATATTTCGCTTGTAACCAAAGATTTGTAACAACTTTAAGGTTCTTCAAGCCAGGTAATGGTCTTCTTGCAAACTTCCTTCATAAATATTCTACTCATCTGCACCCAAGTTCAGAAATCAGACGGTCGCTGTCATGAAATGTTAAAACGTAATTTATTCTCTAAATCCTGGCCAAAAACTTTACATTATCAGCTGCAAGTATTTTTTTCTGTCTTCGGGCCTAGAATTGTTTAGAATTAAAATGACCCTTGTATTCCCAGGAGTAGAACACATTGAACATTCATTTAAACCCTGCTCATTGATATTTTATGGTGAGATGCACATGCAGAAGTCTTTCAGATATCCCATAAAGATATTTTTACAATCTACACCAATCAGCCATAACATTATAACCACTTTTGGCAAGCCAACAGAGGCAGTGTGATGCTTTGGGCAATGTTCTGCTGGGAAACCTTGGGCCCTGGCATTCATATGGATGTTACATTTCCACGTACCGCCTATCTAAGCACTGTTGTGGACCATGTATACCCTTTCATGGAAATGCTATTCCTTGATGTAATTGGCCTCTTTAAGAAGGATAATGCTCCCTGCCACAAAGCAAAACTGGTTCAGGAATGGTTTGAGGAACATAACAATGAGTTGTTGGCTTGGCCTCCAAATTCCACAGATCTCAAACCAATCTAGCATCTGTCCAATCCATGGAGGTCCAACCTCAAAACTTACAGGACTTAAAGGATCTGCTGCTAATGTCTTGGTACCAGATTGCACAACACACCTTCAGAGATGTAGTGGAGTCCATGCCTCGATGGGTCAGACTATTTTGGCATCAAAAAGGGACCTAAACAATATAAGCATTATGTGGTCATAATGCTATGGCTGATAGGTGTATACATGGGTATCCATAGGGGTGAGAAGATGGACCGGCTGTCCATCATAATAGACAGAAGTGTCGGGCAGCAAGGAGGATGTCATCACCCGGCTGCCCCCACTAGCCACCAGGGAGAAATTGGCAGCCGGGGGATGTCTGCACATATCGTGCAGACATCCCCCGGCTGCCCCCACTAGCCACCAGGGAGGATCCGTTGGGGGGAGGGAGGGGGGAGACAGACAAGATTAGGGGGAGGGTGGGAGAGAGACACAGACAACATTGGGGGGAGGGTGGGCGAGACACAGACAACATTGGGGGGAAGGTGGGGGAGAGAGACAGACAACGCTTGGGGGAGGGGGGGGAGAGACAGACCATATTGGGGGAGGGTGGAGGAGAGAGACAGACAACTTGGGGGGAGGGTCGGGGAGAGAGACAGACAACGCTGGGGGGAGGGAGGGGTGGAGAGACAGACAACATTGGGGGGAGAGAGACAGACAACGTTGGGGGGAGAGTGGGGGAGAGAGACAGTCCAGCTCATGAAAAATGGGGGCAAAAACAAAAGTGCATTTATAATAGACATGTGCAAAACTAAAATTTTCGTTTAGTTTTCATCCATTTGGACGAAAATGTTATTTATTTAGTCTAAAACGAATGATCATAAGAAAATTCTTATGAATGGAGACTCTAGTTCGGTTTATAGAAAGCCAATAGTATTACATGCATTCCATAAAAGTCGTTCATTATGTCGGTTTATGGAATGTATATGTAATGCTATTGGTATTCTATAAACCGACTCTATTTCAGTTTATAGAATGCCAATAGCACGAATGGACGAATAGACAAATTATTTTCGTTTATTAACCATTCGTTCATTTGTCTTTCGTTAGTTTAGCATTTTCGTTATTCGTTTTTCGGACGAATGGATGAAAATGCTATTTTCGGACGAAAATGCATTCGTCCGAAAACGAATGCACATGTCTAATTTATAATTTTGTTTAGTGTAAAAGAAAAAAAAAGAAAAGCACGTTTTTTCCCCATGAGACTTGATCTTTAAGAGAAATGCTCACCATTACCAATATTGCCATTTTGCACTGCCAGTATGACCACAAAATGCAGAATTATTTTACAAAATACTCAAGCACTGAAGCAACAAATCTCCTGTTCATCCTGCTACACCACCTTGGTCAGTGTCACAAAACCATATCCAGGTAAGGTTACCAGACGCACTATATGTGCCCCAAAAATATTCAATACTACACTACTACATGTGGATTAAATTAATTGTTGTACACATAATTAATAAAATCATAGAAAGATATATTTACCCATCAAAAGGTCTGTGACATAGGGTCTAACCCACATAATGACCTTAAAAGTAACCCCTATCCCCAACCCTAACCATAAAAGTTATCCCAACACTAAAAAATTAACCTTAACTTCAGCCCGTGATGAAACGGCCATGCTGAACTGTAAGCTGCTGAAACAAATGCAATGAAATTGCTGCTCTGAAAGTAAGGCTTGGAAGAGTCCCATTCTGAGTAGGGCATATACTAGAGGAAAGATAAAAGGCGAGGAAGACAAAGAAGGAAAAAGAACGGTCAGCTGTCAAAACTTTAGTTTCTGCTTCAAATGTATTGGGTCTATTCAAATATCTGAGTTAATTAATTGAATACCAAAATCCACTTATTTAGCATTAACTAATGTGTATTTTAGTGGTTGTTAAGAACTTAAAATACAAAATAACAAACATTAACATAGTCTCAATGGCATATAACTGACTACATGCAGGACAGGCATTAACTTGTTTTTACTTTTTGAATACAATTAAAAATCAAATACATCACAATAGTTATGTTTTTAAGTAATATAGGCCCTAATCCTTATATATAAGGTCTGATTTACTTTAAGAAAGACAAAATGTGAGTATGGTTTCTTACACCGTAAAAATCGCTTTGCTATAATATAAACTGGAGGGAACTCTGACAGGAAGAGTTTTGGCAAAGACGCAACAGAATTAGAAGACACGTTTCTGAGCTTGTGTGATAGGCGACTATATATATATATGCATAGAATAGCAAGGTATATTACTTTCACTGAAACATTGAAAGATGATTTATGAAGAAATTATTATATGAAAGAATAGAAATGAAATGTCTTATTGAGATTTCTTTACTCCATTTAGTTCTTTCCGGGGGCAGACATGTTGTTTAGAATCTTGGGTTAGATCTTCACTCACCATGTTTCAGATAAACAAATATCTGACCCATTTGACCAAAGGTTCCAAAGAAATGTCTGCCTTGTATTATAGCTATATGTAGCAAAGAGGGCTCAATAAAGCATTTCTATATAAACTTCCTAAACTTAATGCAATCTTTCAATCAAACAGAACTTCAATGTTTGCTACAATTGTCCTTTAAAGTTGGAGGGATGTTAGCCAATCATGTTACGATCTTTGTATTAAGTCAGTTCAGATGAGACTGTAATGTTTAAGGCTTATAATAATATCTTTGTCTTTACTGTTTACCTTTTTACACTTTCAGGTTCTGCACTGCACTATAACTATGTACATTTCATTAAAAACTGGAAAAAATGAGGGCTTCTAAAACGTTTGACTGGTAGTGTATGATCATGATGATAATTATCAGTATGTGCACACACTAATATCACCACAATCATACACACCAGGCTACAATCTCAATTTACTGGCAGCTGATGTTTTAGAGTATATTTAATCCTTTTATTGGTCTCCTATGTTGCTTTAATAAAACTGGTTTTGTTTTATAGTAATGTTTGAGCCTCATTAAACAATCTATGACAGCTGTCCATAGAGGAAATATATAGCGCTTAGGTAAACTGTGATGGAAAGTAAAAGATTAGATGAGTGAGAAATTAAAGACAAGAAAGAATACAAGCCAATTAATGAAAGTGAAGAGAAAAGAAAACCTTAAGCATTCTTTACCTGATGTGTAATTGAAATTACCACATCTATGGGAATAAAAAAATATGACTGATGTAATCAGTTTTTTAAATTATCGTCCATCAAAATTCATTCATAAGTTATTACTTTTATTTATATGGCTGCACTCCTTGGGCGAAATATTAAAAATATATCTGGGGCCTGGGCAATCCCTGTGACCGCCACTTTAAATGCAGCTAGGCTAGCTGCTGGTGTTACACAGAGAGAGTACAGCTCATCCGATGGGAAGATTTCTCACACTCTCCCTGCATGCTGTCAGATTTAGCATGCAGGAAGTGAAATCACGGCCATTTCTTGCATACTGAATGAATGGAGAAAGAGAGAAACAGGTAAGCTATTTGGAGACTACACGTAGGGTGCTACATCAGGAAAACATAGGCCCTATTAAATGAACTTGAAATATTCTTGTGCAGGTGTTTATACTGGATTTGCAATTTAAGGGCACACAGATGGGTACATTGCTGGTTGCAGCTTCCTTTATTACTCTCTTTGTAACTGAAGTGGAGGAGGCAGAAAGTAGACAATACAGGGCCCAACACTTGTGCTGCATCATGTGGTGACACCGTGCCCCCCTTCTTCATGGGAGCACGTTCTAACCTTCCAGATCAGAGAGAAGCTAACCCTGCCCCCTACCCCCCTACCGCTGCCAAAAGCACCACTACAGTTTCCGGCAGAACTCGACATATTGTGAAGAAGCACGGGTTCCACCTTCCATGCACACTGTGAGATGCCCACAATTTAATCCATGAAGCAGACAGAACATGTCCCCCAGCATCATGGAAGATACACACTACTGAGACAATATTAGTTACCTGGATGATACTATGGATTTTACATAACCTGTAGGACTGAGGCATTAACTTGAGCCATCAGGGCTGTCGGCATATAAGCGAAACTTGTATATGCTGCAAACAGAATAAACTAGGTAGCATAAGTGTTATTATATGAGTAGATTAATTCAGAGGTAAACAATTGGTCAGTATTAACTGTGATATTCTATGTCAGGGGTGTCCAAGTTTTTTCTGGAGAGGGCCACTTCTCTAGAAATGTATGTGTGTGTGGGCCGCATTCTTTTTTTTTTCATTGTGGTAAAATTTTATATTTAACATTTGCTATTCTCTACATTCACAGAATAATGTTTAGGTGCTACACTGCCTGAATGATATCAGTACATACGTCAAAAAATGAACATTCTTCAAGAAAATGAGCCAGCATGGTTCCAGTATGATACAGCATTAGCAAGTGCCTTTCCACTTGTATCAAAATGTGAATATAGCACATTGCCGCTGAATATATCTTTTGAATACAATTTAGCTCCCAAAAGCTATTGTTCCCTTTCAACACCTTGAGGCTGTTAAAAAGCCTAAAATAAAATCCTTAGAAAGTTAATGCACAAAAAGCAGTTATATGTTCAGTTCAGAAAATCCTAATTTATAGAAAAGTCCCAAATAGAGACTTGCATTAATACAATAATTACTATATTAAAACATTAGACAATGGAGGCATGTAATAAATAGCACAATTTGATTAAACATTACTAATGTAATAAGGGAGTATTTTATAAATCAGTGTGAAAAAAAACATAAGTATGGCTTATGAACAAAAAGCATGTGCCTTAATATTCTTAGTCCAAATTTTTCATACTAACTTTTTTAAAGAAAAAAATACATTGGAAGTAGAAAAGTCAACGTTTTGAGAAGCTCATGAAGCTTTTAACAGGGATTTTTTTAGACTGGGATCATTTTTTATAAAGAAAGAAAACTATGAAAATTAAAGATTTATTAAAGCAAATTAATAATTTGGAAATGTCACAAAATCTTGATATCTAGTGAGATACCCTTCGAAATTAATAATCTTACAGCTTGTTTGACATTATTGGTAAACAACAAACTTGCAAGAGCTCATTTAATCACACACAAATTATTTCAAGAACAAGGTAATAAACAAGTTTTAAAGGAACATTCCAGTTTGTTTAACCCTTGCTTCCTTCAAAGAAGCAAGGGTTAAACAAAAAAAGTCCCGCACTTTGAAAGTAAACCTGACATGTATCTTAATATATACAAGCAGGTGTAATATCTGCTGTTTTTCACATGCGAGACACAGCAGTTCCTGTTTGACGCGTGCTGAGAACCGCTCGCTCTGACTGATGAATGTGAGGGTCTCTCGCTTCTGGCACAGAGAGAGACCCTAGTTTTTGCATGGGATCAGCAGGGGGACCTTAACTATGGAAGCATGGCAACTGTCGTTCAGAGGATAAACTGGAGTGTACTATAAAAAGTACACGCCAGTTTTTCCTCACAACAGGAACAGGTTACATTTCACTTGTGCTTGAGGATCACAATCTGGCGCATACATTCCAAAACTAAAAGATCAAAATGGTAAACAAAAGCCTCTTACAAGGATATTGCAGTCCTTTCAGCATTACCATTCTATTTAGTCAGACAAAAAGAACATCCACTACTAGTAGTGTATTAAAGAATAAAATATATAATTATTTACAAACTAGGATATTTTTTACTACAGAATAGTTTTTTCTTTACCGTACTGAATTACCGGTCTAAAACTTTAGACTATGACAATTTGTTTAATTAATGCAACAAAAAAGTGAATTCCCACATTCAGGAACAGAATATCACCCCTATATATAATGCATGATGTCGTAGAGGCGTTAATAAAAACAGGGTAATGGAACATTTAATATAGTATAATAAGCACTGCTGGGTTTAATAAGGATGGGTGCCCTGTAAAAAATATTGTAAATCTGAAACAGATAGAGCCAAGAGGACAGCTAAACATTAGGTATGGTAGCTAGAGGATAAGGAATTAGGCAATAAGTAGAATAAATGATAAGGTTTTATGACGGGTAGCACCATACCAGAAAGAGAGCTGGTAAATTACTGTTAGTAGATGTGTAAAAGATTTTTCAGGTAAACTAAAAGGTGTGTTTTTTTTTCAGTTTTTTACCATCATTTTTTTTTTTATAGTACTATATATGATATGCTAAAAATAATGGTATCTTAAGAAAGGCCTTTTTAAGGCTTTAAGAACAGTATATAATATGTGTCGGCACATTTAACAAGAAAGAGGAAAATTACAACTAAACAGAAACATGCAGCCCAGGTCCCTAAGGGGTTAATAGATTTTCGTGTAATGCCAACTTAAGATTTATTTATACTTTTTATTTGCAATGAATAATGGTTACAAAAAACAGTTTTTCTCTTTTGTTTTTTTCTCTAGAAAATCATGATGTGACTAAAAGGCTGATTTTTGTGTTGGCTTGTTTAGTGTTTCTTGGTTATACACACTTTATTTTTTAATTTCTCTTCATGTAATTTGTAGTGTCTGTATGCTTTGTATGGATGTCTATGAGAAAGTTAAATAAATAATAAGAAAGTTTTAATAAAGAATTAAATAAATAATAAAAAAGTGAATGAAAAGCATGATATGAATGTGTTTGTTTTTTGATACTGGACAGCATGTGGTTAATACAGTAATAGTACACTCCCCAAATATACAGTAATTGGTAATGTAGTAACTGGTCAGATTTATTCCTATTAATTATTTTCAGTAATAAACTTCATTCATTAAATATGTGACAAGCTTTCCAGACATTACAACCACATTTTTCATGAAATTTTAAGGTCCTTTAAAAGATTCTGCTTTAGTATCGCAACAACTTCAGTGAATTGCATTTTGTGCAATCATGTTAACATTTTCTATAATATCAGTCTTTCACTTATAATTAATAATGTTTAGAAAATGACTTGCTTTTCTAATGTAACAGCACAGTGTATTTATAAGTTTAACATATTTTAAAAAGTATTTAATAAATTCCTGGGCAAATTATTTCTAGATCACCATAGGTTTATTTAGAAGAATTAGGGCTCTCTAAATAACAAAGCCTTGCCCCACTTTAATTCATTTTTTTAATTTGATGATATCTCTGGTCTGTATAATAGATGGTCAATCAAATATGCATGGTGAACCTTGACTGTCTTCTCCACTCCAAATATCTCTCCTTTTGTCCATCTGTCCTCTTTGTGCCAAGTATACAGAAAATTCTGGAAATAGTGGTTTTCTGTATATTGCAATGCAGCCAATTACAGATATGAGTTATTCCATGCATTATGGTAATTTCTGCTGGAAGGCAGCAGTATGACATCATGAAATTATCTGCAGTACTAAAGAGAAATGCTGACAATGCGATAAGGCTGCTGACTGAACTGAAGATAATCAAAAGAGGCATATGTGGACCCCACCTGGCTAATAATTTATTTACATTAATCTTTTAAATGTTGGTTTCAGTCTAAGACAGAGTTTTGTTTTGGTGTGGGGGGGAGTTATGTTGGTTGTTGCTTTTAGGTTTTGGGCTTCCCTGACTTTAATCGACTGTCTAATAACAGTATGCAGACCTCACAGGGATGTCTCACACTTGGCCAGATCCTGATCTCAGGAGGTATTGTGGTGGCAGATCGAAAAATAAAATCTGCTGTTTTTATTTAACTACCCATTTAACACTTTTGTATTGCTAGGTTAAGGTTTACTGGTGGTACTTTTGTCTTTACTGTGAACTTAACTTTGTTGTTACAAAAGTTTATGGTACACCGACCAGCTATAACATTATGACCACTGAGAGGTAGCAAGCCGTTCAGATGCAGTGTGATGTTTTGGCCAATGTTGTGCTGGGAAACCTTGGGTCCTACGATTCATGTGGATGTTACTTTGACATGTACCGCCAACCTAAGCATTGTGGAAAACCTTGTATACCCTTTCATGAAAACAGTATTCCCTAATGGTATTGTCCTCTTTAAGCAGGATAATGGGCCCTGTCACAAAGCGAAAATGGTTCAGGAATGGTTTGAGGAACACAACAACAAGTTCAAGGTGTTAACTTGGCCTCCAAATTCCTCAGATCTCAATCCAATTGAGAAATCTAGAAAAACAAGTTAGACCCATGGGGACCCACCTCACTTTCAGGACTTAAAGGATCTGCTGCTAACATCTTGGTGCCAGATACCGTAGCACACCTTCAGAGGTCTAATGGAGTCCACGTCTAGGGTCGCCACCTGGCCGGTATTTTACCGGCAGGCCGGTAAAAAATTGGCATCAGGCCAATATTAAGTCTATGGAGACAGTAGAACACCGGTATTTTTTTGAAGAAAAGGAGGCAACCCTATCCATGTCTCGATGGATCAGGGCTGTTTTGGCGACAAAAGCTAACCTATACAATATTAGACAAGTGGTCATAATGTTACGGCTGATTGGTGTAAAGTCATCCAACTTTACATAATGCTCAAACTACTATAAAAACAAAAGTTGGTCCATACAGTTTACTCACTGTTTCACCACCTTCCATATATATCAAAGGTATGTTTATCAGTGACTTTAAACATGCATGGCTTCAATTCAAGAACAGAGCAATACATTTTACAAGAAATAGCAACATAACAAAGAAATATTGGGGGTAGACTCTGCTATCAGAAATAAAGTGCTCTGATAAATTAACAGTCATTTTCCAATTACATTCTGTTGAAAAATTATTATCCAATTACCAGAGAGAAATGTAATAAAAAAAAGAATATTTTACAAAAATATAAATATAAATGGGTTTGTCTCACACTTCTGCATAAGCTTATGGACAAATATATAAATCACAGAACGTTTGTCATATGTCCTGAGCAGACTGCTACCACATATGTTTTTTAAAATTAGAAATGCACAATGCGGGGGGCGGAGCTGACTGCTGAGGAGAGCAGACGTGCTTGCCAGGAGTTCCTGATAATTAGGCATATACCTGGATAAATCGATGAATAAACCACCTATAACTGCAAACCTCAAAGCTCAGAGGGACAAAGACGAGATGGGGAAAAAGACCAAGAACAAAGATAAACTTAAGTTTACAAAATCCCAGATATCGGACCATTTTTAATGAGACCTACATTGATCCACACTCCTCTTACCACCGCTTCAACTGCGGGTGACACTTTGGCAAATAAAGATGACATCCGGGCAATGCTGTTAGAGATGCAGGCCCTTTGGAAGTCAGAGGTGGAGAAGGTGAAAACAGAGGTGGTAGAGCTGCGATCTGAAGTAGCCTCTCTGAAAGCTGCAATGCAGAAATCGGTTGAGGCCCAAAAAATAATAACAGACCGTAGCGAGCAGATGGCTCAACAGCTCTACGCACTAACACGACAGGTCACCATGCAAGATGGGAAGCTTCGCCAGTCGAATGTGAGAATACGCGGAGTCCCGGAGGCAGTAGGGCCCACTGCCCTCCGTCCATACATACATGGTTTGTTTAAAAATCTCCGAGCAGCTCATACCAGCATGGATCAGACACTTCATGACCTGTTCAGAGTTAAGAAAGCCCAGGGTGCCCCAAAGGATGCCCCACGAGACTTGATTGTCAAGATGCGTTCAGTGTCTGACAAGATGGCAATTATTTCAGCAGCTCGCAAGCGCCTTACCACACGCTATGAAGACACCGACATTTTCATATTCGAGGATCTCCTGCCCTCAACTCTGCGCTGGAGGAAGAGTATGGCCCCTCTAACTACTTACCTCAACTCGTTGGAGATCAGATACAGATGGGGCCCTTTTTTAAGTCACTTTCAGTGAATAACAACAACAAGTTACTGGTGATAGAAGATCTGGCGGACATGCGATCCTTTCTGATTGGCCTGGACATTCCCATACCACCAGCTCTGCGGGAGTCCTCTACACCCTTTGCCCTCACTCAAGTGCAACTGGACCGGCGAGAAGGATCGCCTGCTCCTCTTGAAACCTGAGAAGTTTGCCTCCAGAAAGAAACACCGAACCACCGTACTTAAACCTGTCGTGCCTTATCTAACATTGTCCCCGAAAGTTTACTTACCTTTCTGCTCTAATTTGTGTCCTTTCAAGCTGGGTTGGGTGCAATAAGGCAGCCTTACTTCTTATATGGGATTAAGGGTATTGACTCGGGTGGCATTATGCTACTGCTCAGCTTATTTGTGATACATCTAATCTTCTTTTTACATATTTCTGCATCCCCCCCACCAGGGCATTTAAGTCTCCTCCGGTTGGAGATGACGATTTCTGGGTCCAAAAGCCGGCCCAGTGCCCCCTTCCCGCAGCAATCTCTTGTTGCTGCCAGTGGATCCTCTCTTGGACCACTCTTCTGATTTCCCTTTTTTTTTCTCATTCTGAATTTCCTAACTGATATCAGACTGCCACTTACTGCTCATTTTCCTTTCTTTTCTCCTCTACTTATTTCATTTTTCAACATTCGTTCCTTCCTTCTTACATTCTTTGTTATCTCTATCACTCTTATTCTATTTATTCTCTGTTTCTCACTAGATTTTCTGCTCCACTACACGTCCAAGTAATATTTCCTATTTATGGCTGAATAAATGTTTAGACTGTAAGACGCATGATCAATGTTCAATGTTTAACACTGCATGTTCTGGAGTAATTATGGTATTTGTGTTAAATTGAATTCGCAGTACTTGTAGGACCTATGTCTTCTCTGAAGAGGGCATTCTCTAAAAAAAAAAAAAACCTGCACATGGTGACATTTTGTTTTATATTTTCTAGCAAGATTCCCAATCGTGCCTTCATTTGACGCTTTTTTTGGTTATGCAGCTTGATATCTGGAAATTGCACCAACATATTCCTAAGAATCCTATATTTTTCATTTTTCCTTATACTAGGTCTGATAATTATATGCATATATATATTATTTTACACAATTTCTTTTCTATTTCTATAACTGTTGAGATAAGCTACATATGTAATCCTGTGTACACCAATGTGTTCATTTTATGTTACCTAAAGCATAAAAACTTAATAAATAAAGATAAAAAAAAAAAAAAAAGAATATACAAATGAATACAGCTGTCATATTTATTGTTAAGACGAGATGTAAACGTTTAATGTTTGTACTTTTGATATGTTTATAATAAAATTAGAAATGCACAATGCATCATTTGCAAACTGTCAGGGTGACGGTCCAGATATCCAGGACCCAGAACACCCACAGATTATGCAGAAATCCATGTGCAGGAATGGAGTCACAGAACCTGGTGGAGTTTAACCTCACTTCCATGAGGGCTGGACTTCACAGGTTGGTGCGGCCATATACCAGGGTCCTGAGGTAGCATCAGCTGAATTCCAGTTTAGGAAACAGAAACAGATAATACACTGTAGACACCCTGGATAGGTGATAACACTGCAGAACAATATAAAGGACGCTGCGGGGTGAGACGGTTAAGGACAAGCAGAGCAAAGGAAAATACAGAAGCTGAAAGCAGAAACAGAAATACAGGATACAGGGCTTATACAAAGGACAGGACAAATATAGGACATGATTAAGACAAGGAACACAAGGGTCGCATTTTGGAGCTGGGATCCTAAGATGCTTCAAAAGAGAAACCAGAATAGGGACATAAGGAAAGGGCAGAGGACTTGATTCCTCACGTGCTTAAAGGAAAGAGGGTAAGGAAATAAAAAAAAAAATACAGACATAATACAGAATACAAAAGTAAAAGTGACAGATGAATATGTCTTAAACATTTAAAGATTTAACTATGCATTATGCAGGGACAATTGAGCTCATTAAACAAGATAAACTCGCCAAGTTTTGTTCCTGCACAATCTATAGTTAAGTCAATATATGTTTATCCAACTCACCTGCACCTCACTTTTAATGAATAGCCTGTTTGTGTTTTTATTGGACTTTTAACATTGACTGTCTTTCGAAGCACATCAGATTTAATACTATAGACCACAACTGGTATCTCTGTTTATTTTTTGCTTGTACATAATTCCTGGAGGAAGAGGTCTACTGAAGATCGTATTGCTCTCATCTAAGTTTCTTCATTGAAGATTTGTATTGTGTATATGGAAGCTGTCGCACAGTAACTAAGGGAAGACAATGCCTCATTGCTGTTCCATGCTTCCATCTAAACCCAGTCTTGGAGGGTCAGGAAAACAATTTTTTAGGGCAATAGTTAGCATGATGCTCGATGATACAACAAAATTGTTGTATAATTATATTTTAATAAGAGACCATCCAAAAAACATCTTCTAAAGTCCTGTTTTAGTCATGGCTCATACTGCTTTTCAAAACACTGATCATGCCACTTACAGTGTTTTGGGTAACGGTACACAGCACATTTATATCATATTTTGAAATGTATCCTATTATAAAGGATTCCCTTCAATAATGCTAGTTATTTACATTATTCATTAAACTTTTATACTATTTATGTTTCACAGGTAAGTTTATTCAACCAACAGTCAAGTGATGAAAATGATATATTTTGTTTTATCCATAATATAAATGCAAAAGGAAAAGGAACAAATAAAATGAAAACGCTGCATCACATAAGCTACTATTTATTTTTGCGATAATATGAAGATTATTAGTATATTGGTGTAATGCACATCATTAATTTAATTTCCCTTATCTTTTCCATTATCATGTAACATAAAAATTGTAATATCATCATGTAGAAACTATAACGCAAGCCTTTGATACCTTTTAGAGGGGAAACAGTTTACTTTTCAACAGTAATACATGGCCCCTGCTGAGCTATAAGTAAAGACAAGATCATGCCTGCCTGATTTAACTCAGTAGGGATCATGGTTGTGTACAGTAAATACATTTACAAATATGTATTTTTCTTGCGGCAAATTTATTACCCATCGCTCCCTTCATACCTTCCTTATATTGGGCTCTATTCAATGATCTGAATAGATCAAATTTATCACTTGTCATAGACCATAGACCATAATAGAAACAATTGAGGCACCACCGTCACATTTAAATGCATATATTCTTAATGTATGCATTTGCATATTATTCTGCTAACACAATAATAAAAAAAAAATTTCTGTACATTCTCAGTATAAGCAATGTTTAAGTGATGAACTAAGTGAAGAATTGGCAGGCACTTTGGAGAAGGGACCAAGTCCAAACATAGTTTTCTAGTTTTCAGATATTTGTGTTTACTGTATGTTTAGTGAGCCTGTAAATCTTTTACAATTACAGGTTGAGTACCCCTTATTCAAAGATCCAAAAATCGAAAAAATCCGAAAAAATTAATTCAGATGTGGGTCAATTCGTATAAGGGATACTCACCTTCCGCACAATGGAGCAGTTAAGTTCACCAACTCTACTGCTGGAAATTATCTATATTACCAAAATTCAATGTGAGCAAGTTGCTCACATTGACTTTAGGTAATGTACATCTACCTCTAGAAATAGTTGAGAAGCGCATCCAGGATTTAAATTCAAAAACTTGGAGAGAAGCTGATATAACCTCAATCGATCAGATTATTTTGGATGGTAGATTGATATCTTTCGCAGACATAATAAAGAAATACGCTCTACAAGCAAGGAAATTATATACAGATTAAAACATTTTGTTGAAAGGGATATTATAGTACCGCAACATAAAGATAATTAGGAGATGGATGAATTCTTTAGAGCATTATGAAAGAAACAGTGGGGTATGAGATCTTATAAAGCCATTAATACTGTAGTAAAATTTAGTGTGTTACCACCAATAAAAAAGTGAGAAAAGGAGCTTGGAATAACCATTGATGAGATGGATGCAAGCTCTTAAAATAACAAAAAAATGCTATCCATTCCTTAAATCTTGTGACGCTGTACTATAAGGTTATATAACATTGGCACTTAACACCGGAATTGCTGAAAAGGATATATCCCGACTGTAATGAAAATGTAATGTTGGAGATGTCACAATGGGAAAGGAACATTGATCCACCTGTGGTGGGAATGTGAGTTAGTGGTAGATCTTTGGAGAAGCATTATAGATAGGCCAATAGTGATAATGGATATTGAAATAGCATATGACCAAAAGCAAATATTGTTCCACCTTGGATTGAATAAATTTGGGCAAGATAAGAGAATATTACTCATCCATGTATTTTTGGCAACAAAACTAGTCATGGCCAGCACATGGAAATTGGTGGCACAAATAAATCTAGACGCAGTATATGAATAATTGGACTATAAATCCATGATGGAAAAGGGATACTGCCTGAATAACGTAGAAAATATGGACCTCTACTAAAAAATCTGGACACCATGGATAAACAGATAAATAGATCATAAGAATCAAGGGGTCTGAATGTTATCAATGTGAAGAATGAGTGAAGATTGAATACTAGACTGCTTAAATTTGCTAGATATCAGTGTCTAACAAGTATGTTATCACCATGTTAAATTAACATGAAATGTGTGTAAAAGTTTGATATTTTTGCAATAAAAAAATGAATTTAGGTAATGTAGAAAATGTTTAGGTCTGGTGCTGCCAAAATTATCTGTTATCAGTAAGTATCCATTATCCGAAATGCTGCCAGTCCCGAGCATTTCGGATAAGGGATACTCAACCTGTATAATAGGCACAAACCTATAGGGTCTGCCCAATATATAACATAGTAATGTTTTATAGTAGTATAATATAAGAATTTTTACATTTTAATACAAGTTATTTATATGATTTTATGTTGATTTACTTTATATTTATGTATTTAATTAATGTGTCATGCTAGTTTCTTTTTTCTTTAATGATTTTTATTTTATTAAACTTCGGATCTTTTCAGATGGACTTTGACTATTTCCACTATAGACAAAGTCCTCCTAGTGACTTCTATG
The DNA here is from genome assembly GCA_036172795.1 of Pelodytes ibericus. Taxonomy (NCBI): domain Eukaryota; kingdom Metazoa; phylum Chordata; class Amphibia; order Anura; family Pelodytidae; genus Pelodytes; species Pelodytes ibericus. Next base: position 132,496,526 of record CM069859.1, on the reverse strand, counting down.
GGTGGAATTCATCTATATCTGTAAATGTCCCCAATATAAGCCAAAGTCCTCCACAAAGAAATCTATGGGTACCACTTTGCTTGGTGCATCTTGGCTGATTTCAGTGTTAGAGGACATTGGTGTACATGTTGTCCCTTTTTTGTATCAATAATGATTTACCCTGTAGGTTCTCCTTCCAACGTCTTTGATATATGTATGTATGTATTTATTTTTTATCTATTGTTAAATGTGTAACTCTATTCTGGACTGGGTCCCCAGGACATACTTGAAAACAAGAGAAATCTCAATGTATTCTTCCTGGTAAAATACTTTCTAAATAAATAAAAAATCAGCTGTAATGTCCAAATCTGCAGACGTATTCGGAGGCACATCAGAGATACCTGAGTTACTTGAAATTTGTTGTTTATAATGTACTACTACTTTATGTGTATTTGGAGTATGAGCATTTCAAGGTTTTATATTTTTGATTTCTGAGGTTGGGTCCATAAGTCATCCACATCAATGATAGAAGTCTGATTGTCTTGATGATTTAGTACCTCTGTCAAAGTAATCACAGCACTTCAGGTAGCTTGTTGCAATCTCTATATCATAAACATAAACAATAAATAAATAGAACTAGAATACTGGACTAGTTTAGCATATAAACAATATTCTTGTTTTCTAGTGTCCTGACTAATTTTTAGTTTAGCGTTGTTAATAATATTCTGAAAATGTTGAAAGGCAGTTGCTTTTCAGATTCCATGCTATTTTTGGCAAAGAAACACTTCTCCTACATTGTGTATGATAAAAAGTAAAAACATGTCACATTTTCCAGAAGGAATTGGTAATTAACAATAAATAAAAAATATTTAAAACAATGGATTGCTTTTAATCAGCACTTTTAAAATGTCCCTTTTTTACTGCAGCTTTAATGTAGGTCTGAGTTCAATATTCATAAACCAAAACTACATTTGTTTTGTTTGTGATTAAGTTTATTCTATTGCAAAGTAGTATGCATTTATGAGTTAGCTCATATAAACTTTTCAGTTTTATGCAAAACCAAATAATCATTGTGGTAATATTATAGTAGCTTTCAAAGTGACATTGCTGGATATGTAAATTTCATGATTGCAGTGAGATTGTGGGTACCTGGCAGAAAGCATTTAGAGAGCATATTGATAACTTATTCCAGTGTCAACAAAAGTCAGTTTTCCAGATGCTATCTTCTGTCCCAAAGAAACACAGATACAAGTAAGCAGGTCTAACACAGCTCCCTGATGGTTTCACACTGAACATCTGCCTTGTTCTACAGTAACCAAGCAGCTCTGCAAAAATCCACCACAGTCAATGAGGAATCTGTGATTGGCTTTATAACACACCAAACTAAATACGTGTATAGCTCACACAAATACCTGCAAACACGCCTGTCCTCAAATTGAGGGACTGGTATAAACACTAAGAATGCTGCTGCCCTCTATAGATTTTACTTCATGTTCAAACTACGGTCTGTATTTTTGGCAGACTTGACAGGACTAACAGCTGCTCACAGAAGCACTTCAGCTTTTTCACCTTTCAAGTGCCAAGGAAAGTAAATCATTCAGTTGCAAACTCTGTGATGTGGCACTCAAACAGTTAAAATCCTGTATTAATGCAGGAAGTTGGTGAAAAGAAAATTCTTTTTTTTTTTTTTTTTTAAATCACATTCTCTTCTTGAGCTCCTGGTGCCTCCAGGACATTTAATGTTAAAAAATATATATATTTCTGCCAATTCCCTTCCAGATCCCTGCAGCAAAATAACATCTAATGATACAAGCTGGAACTAGGGTAAATAAAACTAACCATTAGCACCATATTACCAGCAGGCTTTAAGTCCACCAGGCCTGTGTGACTGACAATGTGTGAATTTCACTGCACTTATGATCTATAAGAATTGTCAAACAGTATTCTTGACAAGCATGTATATACAGCATAATCAGACTGTAATTACTACTATCTGCATTACATATTTATAGCATAACATATGAAATAGTAGATACAGTATGCTGCAACTTAACATACATATGTGATATATTTATATTATCAATAAAAACTATTTCCTATGTATTCAGTAGTGTGTTAAATATAATAAACTCACCAGCCCATATTTAAAGAAAAAGCAAATACACCGTATATATATATATATATATATATATATATATATATATATATATTTATTTATTTTTTATTTATTTTTTTCACACTACTGTATTAAATATTCAGCATACAATATATATACAATTCTGACAGGTATAAGAGTAGATATTAGCTGTAATGAAAGGCACAGACCCGAGCAAAAAAACAAAAACAAGCACAGCAAACACTTTTATTGATAATTGGGAGTTATTCAAAACTAATTTGCAGGACAACACTTGGTAATTGTGTTGAAAAAAGCAAGAGAAATCTGTAAGCGGTGACCCAATTTGCAATGGCCTTTCTGTACTGTGTTACTAAATTTAGTTCCATCTAAGTCAGGTAGTGGGCATTTAGGGGAAATAGGCTGTTTCTGTGAATTGAAAAGCCATGCTATAAAATCAATCCCCATTTAGTGGTGAAAATAATAATAGTCACCTGCTGGATAATCAGAACTATAGTTTTATTACTGTCAAAGATATAATGTACATTGTGCAGGGGATATGTAGCTGGTTTGGGATGAGTGCAGTCCAGTGATGGCTAACCTTTGGCACGTTTTCCAAGATGCTCAGCGTGTCGGGTAGCTGGCTGGGAAACGTAGTCTACAACCGCTGTTGTGCCAAAGGTTAGCCATAATAAGCAATATGACAACAGATTTGGAGTTTATGTGCTTACCAGACCAGAAGCAAAGAAGACAGCCAATAGTGCCAGGCATGCTCCCATCACAATGAGTAGCAAAAAGACGATCAGTGGATGCTGCTGGCTCATGCAGTAATAGGACTCATAAAGCCAGTCCCTGGACTTCTGTTGCTCCTCTCTAATAGCCACATCTTCTGTTCTATCCAGGAAATAGCGATGTCTCCTCATTGCTTCTTGCCACATCAGGAGGGCACGAAGGTGTCCTCCTTGAATTTATATATCCCACTGAGAACAAATAATCCCTTTCAACAACAAAAAAAGAAAATCCAGAATCCCTTTCTTTTTTTTAAAAATGTTTCTTAGTTGAGTTTCAACCAAGGAACATAAAGAGAGCAGAGCAGGGTGAGACTAGAGTATAAAGCTCCAGTGACATGGTTCCCGTGGGGAAGGAGAGTAAATGATACAGTAGGAATCAAGAGGGAGACTGTGAGGTTGCTCTAAGTTTGCAGAGAGTGCTCCAAGGCGTGTGTCAGATGAGAACAATAAAGCAAAGTGCACGCCCTCCCTTCGTCTCGGCAGCAGCACAGAGCTCATTCATAAGGGTCTCCCTCCCTCCCTTTTAGTAGGAAAATAGCACACACAGAAGCTTGCTGTGAACGCGAGGTGTATTTAAAATTAACTTATTCCACCAGCTCCCTCTGCACAACATGCAAGTGTGTCACAGACAGCAAAAATGGAATGATTCTTTCTCCAGTTCGTTATCTTGTAATGCAGTGGCCAATGGCTGTCAAATGTTGATGATGGCTGTCACTGGAGGATTGGGGTCTGAATGGAAACTTGACAGTTTTTTTTAGGTTTAAATAAAATGCATCCTTTACCATCCCACATTCATTAATTGAAGGGCTGACATTTACTCTGATCCTCTTGTGTAAATAAGTTAGAAAGCACTTGCTGGACTTTACCTGCTGCCACAGTACACAATGGATATTTATTAAATGTTTCAAATTTACAGAAACATCCCTTCGGTTTGTCACAGTATTTGAGGACTAGTCTAGTCGAGGTTTTAACCCTTTAAGTGCCAGAGGTGAGTGACTCGTATACAATCTTTAGGCACTTGATGGGAGGGAAAAATGAAACTGATGCTTTTTATAAAGTTTTTATAAACTAAAAAAAATACCCACACTGCTTTTTACATTTTATTATCTAAGGTCTTCAACAAAAGCATTTTGTTTTGCAAGTCATGATTTGTTTAGTTATCTATAGACATCCACTGACCAATTTCCATTTCAAGCTTAGTAGAACATGCTCATTATATTGTATGTTATGTAAACATTTTCAATAACTTCCAGTTTTAAGTGGAACTGCTATGTGGCAATGATTTGTTTTTATCTTAATGTATTAAAAAAGTAATATAGTTTTCTTGAACTCCTTAAGGACAGACCCTTTGAAACATTTTGGCCATTCTGGACAATGGCTATTTTAACACTTCTGTGCTGTTTGTGTTTAACTGTAATTTTCTTATTTGTCATTTGCTGTACCCACACAAATTATATACTGTTTTTATCGGGACAAGAAGGGTTTTCTTTAGATACCATCATTTTGATCGTATACTATACTATAATATATATATATATATATATATATATATATATATATATATATATATATTGTGAAAATCAAACAAACATATTTTCTGACATTTATTTCATTCTACTAAGCCAGCCAGTGTATTTTATCCCATCAAACCAAATTTCTTTTAAAAGTAGACACCCTAGGCTACTTCAAATGGTGGTATTTTAACACTTTCTATGCTCTAATTCTACAACCAGCCTTTGTCAAATATTGTGGTAGTAATTTCATTGTAGTTTTTTCCCCCAACAAACATTGTTCTTTAGACATAAATTCACAGATTGTGGTATGTGTCACTGCCAAACAACACCCCAAAATGTGCTCATCAATATCTCCCGAGTACAGGGATACCACCCATGCATAGGTGTGTCAGCTTGTTTTGGGGGTTAAAAGGCCACATTTTTGATTTTCCAACTTGGAATTTTGACAGAGCAAGGAAGGGGTTAATATCTCTTATAAGAGCCTTTATAGTACCATGCAAAAGAAAATAACCCATAAAAATGCAAAGACAAGAAAAAATGTGCTGCTGTGCAGTGATCAGTGGCAGGGAAGGGGTTAATACACAGGGTAAACTATACAAAGGGTATGGCTTTTATAAAGGTCTTTGTGTCACACAATTTTTTAACATTTTATTTAATTTATTACAATTTAAAATTTACATTATACATCTCTGTCTCTCTCCCTCACTAAAACTCAAGTGAGGAGAGGGAGACAGATCCAGATGGGTCAGATGAATAGTGATGTTCATCTGAGCAATCACCAAACAGCCTTTGTCACCGATCGGCTGTTACTGATCGTTATAACTGCGCCCAGACAGCTTAAAAAATAGTTTACATTACATGTAATCCCCTAGTGGGTGTAACAAAAAAAAAATGCTTCTGTGGCCAGATTGCTGCATATGTGTCAGTTCACTGCTTAGACAGTGATCTACCGCAAGCAAGTGGTTAATAGCTCTTTAAAGAGCCTTTGTTAAACTGTAATAAATTACAGTAAAAAAATTAACCCCTAAAAAAATGTGCTGCTGTGTAAGATCACTGCGTACACAGCGATCAATGACAGGGAAGGGGTTAAAGACTGGGAATGGCTTTTATAAAAGCCCTTGGTTAATAAAATTGTATTAAATATTTCATTTATTACTATTAAAATTTTACTTTATCTGATCTGTCTCTCTCCCACACTAAAACTCAAGTGAGGAGAGGAAGGCAGATCTACAAGATCAGAGCGATATTTACAAATATTTGATCTGACCAGACGAAAAAAAATTGCTTCTGCTGCCAGAACACTGCATATGCGCCAGATCGCTGCTTAGGCAGTGATCTGTGGCAATCAAGGGGTTAATAGCATTTAAAAGAGTGTTTCTTATGCTGTAATAAATGACAGTAAAAAAAAAATCAACCCCTAAAAAATGCACAGACAGCAAAAATGTGCTGCTGTGTAAGATCACTGCGTACACAGCTATCAATGGCAGGAAGGGGTTAAAGACTGGGAAAGGCTTTTATAAAAGCCCTTGGTTGTAAACACTTTATTAAATATTTAATTTATTACTATTAATTTTTACTTTATATGATCTGTCTCTCTCCCCCACTAAATCTATAGTGAGGAGAGGGAGGCAGATCCACACTTGTCAAAGGCAATATTTGTAAATATTGCCTCTGACTACTGTATGGTAAGAGCTCATCTGAGCTCTTACCATACTTGCCGGCACACAGATCACACTCAGCTGAGCTGATGTGGTCAATCAGGAGAGCGACCACCATCAGATCAAGGGGGAGCCTTTTGGTGTTGCTAAGTTAAGAGCCTTTTTTAAGTTGCTAACTTTAGCAACACCATCAGTGCTTCATCCGCTCCCTAAGCACACATGTGCAGCTGGCTGCGCCATTTTTAAGTGGCAGCTACGGTCACTCTGGGGAGTGATCGTAGTGCGCCTGCACTTTGTGCTTCTACATAGAGGCATTGTAGCTACGCCACTTTCTTAGCTCTTTTTAGTGCATGAGGTGCCAGGCATGTCATGTGTCACTAGGGACACATTTTTGCATGCCTTGTCTGGCACGTCATATGACGGGAAGGGGTTAATGGACAATTTATTTTTGGGAAATACTCCCAAAATAGACTTGCATTTTAGAAAATGGAGCTAAAGGGTAGGTATATTCATGCCACAAATTCCGTAACAAATTCCTATGCATAAATTATCTGTTTGATCAGGTATAACATGTCTAGAGATTTGGAATTGTTACAGTTACAAATTTTAGTCAGGAGAAAGGAATAAATAAGACTGATTTTTTTGGTATGTGTTTTTGAGTTTCAAGAGAAGTACATGAACAAAATATGCGAATTCCATTAATTGTGGTCAGTATATTGTTTGGAGTAACTATATCTGTAGACTAAATAAATACTATTTAATTCTTCAGTGTAAATACTTCTTTATTTGACATGGTATATCATTTTTTTTATCAATGTCAAACAGCTCAATAATCCCCATTGGACGGTTGGCGCCTAGGTTAATCTGCCTATGCCCTTATTTCAACATGGGGCTGGGATAATGTGAAGATAGAGAGAGGTATGTACTGAAGAATAACTTTTCAAGGCAAAATGGTGGTGTAACAGGAAGGCTAACCGTCCGATACCTGGATGTAGTCCCTCTCCTCAGGGCTGTCCCTAACCAGAACCAGAACCTGCTGGCTGTGTGGGGATCAGAGTACCCTTTCAACTGATCAGCAATAACTGCACAGCACTTCAGCTTGACAGGACTAAATACCGTATTTGCTCGAATATAAGACGACCCTGATTATAAGACGATGCCCCAAACTTTTAATATTCCTTCAGGAAATAACTAAAAGCCTGAATATAAGACTACCTATAGGAAAAAAAAGTTTAACTTATATATATTCACATGCAAATTGCTTTTTAATATTTAATAAAAATGATGATATAAAAAAAATGCATTTCTTGTTTTTATTTCCAATGCAGCCTCTCTCTCCCTAAACGTTGTCTCTCTCTCCCCCCCTCCCCCAGTGTTGTCTCTCTCCCCCTTCCCCCAAGCTCTGTCTCTCTCCCCCTCCCCCCAACCTTTACTCTCTCTCCCCCCTCCCTCCAAACATTTCTCTCTCTCCCCCCCTCCCCTTGTCTCTCTCCCCCTCCCCCTCCCCTTGTCTCACTCTCCCTGGTGGCTAGTGGGGACAGCTGGGGGATGCCTGTACAATACGTGCAGACATCCTCCATGCTGCCCGACACTTACGTCCATTATGACGGACAGCCGGTCTGTCATAATAGATGGAAGTGTCGGGCAGCATGGAGGATGTCTGCATGTATTGTGCAGACATCCCCCGGCTGCCCGAATCTTCTGGAGGCTAGCGGGGGCAGCCTCCGCTGCAGCCCGGCACTTCCGCCGGGACATTTATGATGGAGCCGGAAGGACCCAGCTTCATCATAGAACTCCCGGCGGTCGTGCCGGGTGGCAGGGGAGGATGTCTGCGTGTATCGTGCAGACATCCTCCGGCTGTTAGCGAGGGGGATCCAGGTCCCCTGCAGCTCTGCGGGGGATCTGGATCCCAGTCTTATAATCTGACCTCGATTTGAGGTCAGACTATAAGAGGACCTCGAATATAAGAAGAGGTAGTTTTTTCTGAATTTTTTTTTCAATAAAGTTTGTTAAAACTTTTTTTAAAACAAACTTTATTGATTCGCGCGGCTGGAGGCGAGTGCACAACGCTTCCCTCACATCCGCGGACCTGCACCGGGAGACAGCAGCAAGGAGGTAAGTACTGGCTGGGGAAGGGGGAGGAGGGGGGCATAACGAGCATACTCAGGGGCAATATCCTGGCATATTAATTGGCAATATCCTGGCATATTTGGGCGCAAAATCCTGGCATATTGGGGGGCAAAATCCTGGCATATTAAATGGCATGTTGGGGGGCAAACTCCTGGCATATTGAGGGGCAAAATCCTGGAATATTAAATGGCATATTAGGGGGCAAAGTCCTGGCACATTAAATGGCATAATTGGGGGGGAAAAATCCTGGCATATTGAGAGAAAAATACTGGCATATTAAATGGCATATTGGGGGGCAAACTCCTGGCATATTGAGAGCAAAATCCTGGCATATTAAATGGCATATTGGGGGGCAAAATCCTGGCATATTGAGAGAAAAATCCTGGCATATTAAATGGCATATTGGGGGGCAAAATACTGGCATATTGAGAGCAAAATACTGGCATATTAAATGGCATATTGGGGGGCAAACTCCTGGCATATTGAGGGGCAAAATCCTGGCATATTAAATGCCATATTGGGGGCAAAATCCTGGCATATTAAATGGGATATTGGAGAGCAAAATCCTGGCATATTGAGGGGCAATATACTGGCATGTTAAATGGCATATTGAGGGGCAAAATCCTGGCATATTAAATGGCATATTGGAGGGGCAAAATCCTGGCATATTGAGGGGCAAAATCCTGGCATATTAAATGGCATATTGGAGGGGCACAATCCTGACATATTAAATAGCATATTGAGGGGCAAAATCCTGGCATACTGAGGGGTTATATCTCAGGTTATGTGTGTATTGGTGTCACTGTGTGTGTAAGTGGTAAGGGTGTGTGTAAGTGTGTCACTGTGTAAGGGTGTGTGTGTCACTTTGTCTGTGTAAGGGTGTGTGTGTGTGACTGCTTTGTGTTTAAATGTGTGTTAGGGTATCAATGTGTGACAAATTTAGAGAATGCGAGTTGAATATTTAGATGTATTTATTTTCCACACTATACATTATACTTTTATATATATAAAATGTATGGAGGGTTGGTGTGTGGGAGGAGTGGCGGGTCAGAGGAGGGGGGCACCAGAATGCACCTTCGCCTGTGTAGACGAAGATCCTTGCACTGTCTGTGTTTCACCCTCCTCCGCGCAGGAGGGAAGACTGCACTGAGGAGATTGCAGGGGACACAGAGCAGAGACAGAGCAGCAAATAAGGTAAGTACTACTGGGGAAGGGGGAGGAGGGTGGTATAAAATGAGAAAAATCCTGGCATATTGAGTGGCATAATAATCCTGGCATATTGAATGGCATAATAATCCTGGCATACTGAGGGGTTAAATACTGGCATATTGAGTGGCATATTAATCCTGGCATATTGAATGGCTAAATCCTGGCATTTTGAGTGGCAAAATAATCCTGGCATACTGAGGGGTTAAATACTGGCATATTGAGTGGCATAATAATCCTGGCATATTGAGTGGCTAAATAATACTGGCATATTGAATGGCTAAATCCTGGCATATCGAGGGGTTAAATACTAGCATATTTGGCAAAGTGATGCTGTGGCATGGTCTGTGGGGCAAAATAACATGTACTATGAGTAAAGTGACACTGGCTAGTTCTGTGGGGCAAAGTGACACTGTGGCATGCCAAATCGTGTAGGTGCAATATGAGTGCAAGCCAAGTGCTGTGGGTGGCATATAGGTGCATGGCAAGTTCTGTGGGTACTGTATGGTGCTGTGTTAAGTCCTTTAGGTGCAATGTGGGTGCAGAGGAAGGGAATAAAAAATAGGAATGCAATTTGTCAATAACATTTTTATTAAATAGAATATTAAATAATTAAAATAAGTATAAATGCAACGAGTTATAGAGAGATGTCTGTGTTTATAGATATGTATTGTTTTCGAATTGTACAATTGTCGCCTTGTGGGGCTCCTGTGTGTCGCATAAGTAATGGCTGTCCCATGTGTGGCATATTTATTGGGCCCCATGTGTGGCATAATTAAGGGGCTCTTTTGTGTGGCATAATTATGGGGCGCTTGTGTGTGGCATAATTAATTGGGCTCCAAGGTGAGGCATAAATAATGGGGCTCTGGTGTGGCATAATTTATAGGGCTTTGGTGTGGCATAATTTATGGGGCTCTTGTGTGTCATAGTTATGGGGCTCCTGTATGTGGCATAGTTATGGGCTCCTGTGTGTGGCATAGTTAAAGGGCTCCTGCGTGTGACATAATTTGGGGGGCTCCTATATGTGGCATATTTAATGGGCCATCTGACTGGCATTACTAAGGAATCTGTTTGGCATGGTATTGGAGGAAATCCAGGGGGGTGACACCATGAGTTACTGCACCGGGTGACACCAACCCTAGTGACGCCTCTGTCTGCGGGTCAGGGAAGATCTTTCAATCTCTCCAGCCAGTGTCTCTGCAGGCAAGCATTTAAAAGAAAAAAAACATTTTTAACTGCTGTGTCGGTATTGCCTCTCACCCACTGACTCTCAGTCCCTGATGGCAGCCTTGCTGACTTTTGGCTTTGATCCTTACTTTTCTGATCTCTTTTCTTCTTATTTCAGTTTGCCTGATTATCCAATTTGGTTGCTAACCCCGACTCTCCTCTTGTATTTAGCTTTTGGATCATTTTTCTCATATTTCTATTTCTTAATAATAAATGTGTTTTGCATCATACTTTCTATCTCTGGTTTAGGGTTGCCACTTTTTCTTCCCAAAAAATTACCAGCCATCCTATTTTCTCCATAGACTTAACATTGTTATCAAACCAAATTTTTACTGGCCTCCTGATAAAACACCGACTGGGTGACAATCATAGTCTGGTTCCTGGTACCAATTTTTTTTGGACCCTTTTATGCACATGTGCATAAAACCAATACAGGTTTATTCATAAACATTACAAATTTTGACTGCTTGAAATATACTATTAGTTAGAAATGGCAATCTTAGGCTATATTCACTAGGTGAAATAAACACGGCTTGAGGAGGATAAGCAGATGTATTCACTCTGCTGGAGGCATCCATCCCTCAGGTATGCCTCAGGTGCCAAAGTGAGAAATGGTGTTACATATATATAGCAGTGGCGAACCTCATGTGTTTCTTTCTCCTGTCAGTTTATTGTTATTACTTTTGTTTATATATAATGATTTACCTCATTTATCATTTTTGTGAATTGTCACTTATTATTTCACTTTTTCCTTATAACCCTCCAAGTCACACTTGGATATTTAAACAATAATGGTTAAACGGCACTCAATAAACGAACAGTGCTCGAACCAGGCTCCACCAGGTACAACAACATGATGTCGTTCCCTGCTTTCTGTTTGATTGTCCAAAGTGAGACAACCCACTGTAGAATGTAATGTAGAAAACGAAAGGATAGGCAGAGCTGAACTGGAGAATCAGGAAGGAACCAGAAACTGAAGAGTGCAGAGCAGGAATCAGGTAAGGCAGGCAAGAGAGGTCGACCAGGCAGGAGTCATACACAGACTGAAAAAATGAAGTACAAAAGAAAAAGTGAAGACAAGGTCATGCAGCAAAAAGGTCAAGGGCACCAAGCAAGCTAACAAAGTGAGGAACAAGCAGGGATACAAAATCAGAGTATTAGACAAGAATAAAACAGAAACACAAGTGAAGGCAAGGAGCTATAGCACAGGCCAAAGTTCTTTGATAGAATGCTGATTTATAAATTCCTCCTGAAGACATCCCCACATCTCAAAGATTAAGAATGTGGTCCTTTAAGTATAAAAATACTTATCCGCACTGTTTCAATCAGCAGACCTGTGATGTCAGGACACATGTCCCACCTGGCTGCTCCAGAGCAGCCTGGGATGTGCGCCAAAAGCTGGGGCCCTGCAAAGCATTCAGGGCACATGAGGGGAGAGTGCCAGATGACGGGGCTAAAGCCTGGTGCAGGAGATCCTATCCTTGGTCCCAGGGCCGGCCTTAAGTGTTCCGGCTTCCCCCGTGGCGCCCCCATCTCTTTCACCCCCCTATGGATGTGTCTCTCTCCCTTCCCATGTTTGTCCCTTTCCTCTTCCTTGCCATGTCTGTCTCTCTCTCTCTCCCTCTGTTCTGTCTCTCCCCCCCCGTCCCCTGTTCTGTCTCTCTCCCCCGTCCCCTGTTCTGTCTCTCTCCCCCATCCCCTGTTCTTTCTCTCTCCCCCTTCCCCTGTTCTGTCCCCCTTCCCCCTGTTCTGTCTCCCCCCCCCCCATTCTGTCTCTCTCTCTCCCCCTCCCCGTTATCTCTCTCTCCCCCAGTTCTGTCTCTCCCCCCCTGCCCCTGTTCTGTCTGTCTCTCTCTTTCACCCCTCCCCTGTTCTGTCTCTCTCCCCCTCCGCCTTTTCTCTCTCTCTCTCCCCCTCCCCCTGTTCTCTCTCTCTAGCCCTGTTCTGTCTCTCCCCCCTGCCCCTGATCTGTCTGTCTCCTTCTCTCACCCCTCCCCTGTTCTGTCTCTCCCCCCTAACCCCTGTTCTGCCTCTCTTCCCCCCCCCCCCCTTCCTTTGCCTGCAAAGGTGGATCCAGGGAGGGTGCGGAGCTAACCGGCTCAGCGGTGTAGCTCCGCCCCCACCCTGTGAAGCAGAGCAGAGTCTGCTTTACGGGGAGCCATGGGCAGCAAGAGAAGGTGCTGCTCGGCTCCCCATGCTAAATGCAAGCATGGGGAGCCGAGCAGCACTTTTTCTTGCTGCCTGCAGCTCCCCGTGAAGCAGACTCTGCTCTGCTCTGCTTCACAGGGTGGGGGCGGAGCTACACCGCAGAGCCGGTTAGCTCCGCCCCCTCCCTGTATCCAGCAGAGCTTGCCGGGCAGAGGGCTGGTGAGGGGGGATCTTATGATCTCCCCCATCCAGTGCCTCTATTGGCTTTTTTTTTTGAGCGGCCGGGCGGGCGCCCCCTGGGATGTTGCGCCCTGTGTGCTCACACAGGTCGCACACCCCTAAGGCCGGCACTGCTTGGTCCCCACGATAGGGGAACCAGGGACTGCAGACGGCGGTAACACTACGTTTAATTACTTTGCCCCCAGCTGGTGCTGGTGTTTTTCTTGCATATTGGTACTACTGTACAAACCACACTTGTGGTGAACATCAATGGCAAAATAATCAAACATGTTTATCTTTAACCATGTGATGGGCCTTTAATAAAATTATCAGATCTTCAAGTTAGTTAGGGTGACTGTAGCAAAAAATGTGTTAATTGGTATAAGATTTGTGTTGCCTTTTATCACCTGCCAGCTGTGCACAAATGCAATATATCTTCAAGAGGAGCAGTGTTGGCAATTAGCCGTTAAAGTGAAAGTGATCACTTGTGATGAAGAATATGGTGTTATGCTGTATTTAATGCATCTTGGGAAGCACAAAAACTCTGACTAAATGTAAATTTTCATGCTGACCGAACTGTTTTCTCCTGCCACTTATAGTTTCTAAGTTATTGTAGTCAAATGCTGTTAATTTTTAGAATTTCATCTCCTACCAGCCTTTTTTGCCGGCAAAGCTCTGTGAACAATGAATGTAAAAAAAGGTGCCCATAAGCTGACTCTGCCACACAGAAATAGCACACTTGACGAGATAACTTGGAGACAGTGCTCAGCATTTTACATTCATACTGTTTTGCATGCTATTGTTCAATACATAAATGTCATGCCCTAGGGAGCATGTTGTAGTGCTTAACCTGTAATTCTATGCTTCAGTGCTTGGGGATATTACCAAGTATGTTCTGTGTCTGTATTTAGATTAACACGCGGTTGAAGCCATATTGACACCACAAAGAATAATACTTTTTATGGTTCAGAATAAACATATAGCAATTCATGTTGGTAGTTTTAAGGTGCAATTGTACTTACTTTTGTTTATAGCAAAGATGAATGTGGACAATGTTTCTGATAAAATTAAATAATTAAAACCAGCCATGTAGTAGAAGTAGGAAAAACCTTTCACTATGCAGTATAGATTTTCTGAAATAATTTATTGCAAATGTCCACAAATTTAGGGTGTAGCCACCATCCGACAGATGACATGTATCTAAATACTCGGTGGGTTTTACTCAGTAAAAGGTGACTTGATGTCAGATGAACATTTCTTCTTAACAACTTTAAGGACAACTGATGCAAAAAAAATTAAGCTATGCTTAATTGAAAAATTGCATCAGGTGTAGGCAATAGAAATGCTTATATGAGAGAATACAAATAAAGTACCTTATTGAGTTGTCTTTACTTGTATAGCAATATCAGTGAGGACATCTTGGGTCAGATGGGTCAGAGATTAAACAGCAGCCTGTCCCCCTTTTCCACCCCCCCCCCCCCCCCCCGATTGAGTCATACAATGTGTAAAAAATGTACAGTTTGGTAATGTTCATCTAGTTGTAAATTAATAAACAAATAATGCCTGTGAAATTTTTTCATTAAATAATAAACCAGATAAGGTTGGATACATCAGTAATTAATTTCACTGACCAATTTTCTGTATGACTGCATTGTTACAGACTGGCTTCCTCACGACATGAACCTATGAACAAAAATAAGAAACATAGCAACATAGAAAGTGAACTGGATTCGTTTCCTCTTAAAAATATATGCAACTCAGTTAAACACACCACAAGCACTTCATTCAATGAAATATAGCTGTACAGTATTTATTATTTTATTGAACATAAGAGTTTTGCAATAAATATGAGACTTTATTGTAGCCTTTTACCAGAATTCTAATGTATCTTGAATCACATTTTTTATGTCATCATTTAATAGTTCCATTACTGCACATTTTTATAGCATCAAAATCAATATTTTAATGTAGTGTCAGACATTACATAATGCTAATTATAATAGCATCTTATTTTTCTCTTTCACAAGCATTCTGAAATGCCATTAATCTCCTGTAAGTTCAGCACACAATTATAATTCATCATGTGGTGTGGTTCTTCATGCAGTAATGCACACACATAAGGTGTAGGCAAAAACATAAGTTTGACATGACTTTTGCCCTATTTTCCATCTCCTTTGGTTAAAAAAAGAGACCTGTGAAATGCATGTGTCACCATTTAGTGCCTAGACTGGATTATGGTTAGCTAGTCAGATGGTGATATCTATTTGTACGACTAAAGAACATGTATGATTTATTTTATTCATGAGACTGTTCTAACAAATGACTGATAACAAACTGCAGGGGAAACTCAATAAACATTCTTGAGATACCAAGAAGCAAGTCGAGAATATGAGATTACTGGGATATTATAATGTAACACATTTCACATTTCTCAAAGACCATACAATGATCAGCCATAACTTGACCACCTGCCTATTATTGTGTAGGTCCCCTTTTGACACCATAACAGCCCTTGACCCGTCTAGACCTCTGAAAGTGTGCTATGGTATCTGGCACCAACAGGTTAGCAACAGATCCTGTAAAGTCAAGCCTACATGAATCAGACTTGTTTGTCTTGCACATCCCACAGATGCTTGATTGGATTGAGGGCTGGGGAACTTGGAGCCTAAGTCAACACCATGAACTTGTTGTTTCTCAAACCATTCCTTAACCATTTTTGCTTTGTGGCAGGTGTGGTGTATCACCAAACTGTATGAATTATGTACGAAATACACATGTAAACTCTAGTCTGTCTACTTTAACAGACATTTATTCAGAGACAAAACAACAACAACATACAGATAATGAAACACAATCTAAATAACTAGAACAACTACAATAACACCTGAACAACAACAACAACAACAACTAAACCTTATAAGTAAAAATCATCAGATCTCACCCACACTTTACCATGATAAAACCTAACCCATGTCTGCTCACATGCACAGCCAGGAAAGAAGAGAGAAAAGTGAGAAGATAGGGGGAGTGATGGTCTCTTTCTAACTTGTCAATGTAGTGAACAGGGCCGGCGCTACCGTAAGGCAGCACAGGCGGCTGCCTTAGGGCGCCACAAGCGGGGGGCGGGATAATCGCCCGCGCCCCCCCAGGCCCACCATCAGGAGGTTTACTTACCTGATCGCTGCTGTGCAGGTCCGGGGCTGTGAGGGAAGCGTTGTGCGCTACCCTCCAGCCGCGCGGCTTCGATAAAGTATGTTTTAAAAAAAAAATTGAGGGCATATTGTAGGGTCAAAATCCTGGCATATTGGAGGGTCAAAATCCTGGCATATTGGAGGGGCAAAATCCTGGCATATGGAGATGAAAAATTCTGGCATATTGAGGGGCATATTGGAGGGGCAAAATCCTGGCATATTGAGGGGCAAAATCCTGGCATATTGAGGGGCAAAATCCTGGCATATTATGGGGCATATTGGAGGGGCAAAATCCTGGCATATTGAGGGGAAAAATCTTGGCATATTGAGGGGCATATTGGAGGGGGAAAATCCTGGCATATTGAGGGGGCAAATCCTGGGATATTGAAGGGCATATTGGAGGGGCAAAATCCTGGCATATTGAGGGGCATATTGGAGGGGCAAAATCCTGGCATATGGAGGGGCAGAATCCAGGCATATTGAGGGGCATATTGGAGGTGCAAAATCCTGGCATATTGGAGGGGCAAAATCCTGGCATATGGAGGGGCATATTGGAGGGGAAAAATCCTGGCATATGGAGGGGCATATTGGAGGGGCAAAATCCTGGCATATTGAGGGGCATATTGGAGGGGCAAAGTCCTGGCATATTAAATGGCATATTGGAGGGGCAAAATGATAGCATATTAAATAGCATATTGAGGGGCATAATGTAGGGGCAAAATCCTGGCATATTAAGTGGCATATTGAGGGGTAAAAATCTGGCATATTAAATGGCCTGTGGTGAATCAAGAGGTTTTCGCGATCAACAATGATCGAGGCAATAGCCAGCGCAAAAATTTCCTTTCTGGGGCACCCACGATCGCCCCACGGGGTGATCGTGGGAGCCATATTGTTGGAGCAGCATGCTCCGTCAAAATGGCTATGCCCTCTGGTGGTCTGAGCTTCGGAAGTGAAAGTAAATTCACTTCTGTTGCTCTGAATGTGCTGCTTGACTGCCCCCAGAGGTGGCAACCAGCATAGCAATGTTAAAAAAAATGTAAAAAAATATTTAATTAGCTGAAAACTGGTTATATAGTTAGATTAGCCTATAGGGTTAAAATTAAATATTTTTTAGCATAAGGGATAGGGTTCAAATTAAATTAAATAAAATTAAAAAATATTAAGGGTTAGCATAAGGGTTAGAGTTGGGGTTAAATTTAGTGTTAGGGTTAAATTTAGGGTTCGGGTTGGGGTCAAAAGGTCAATATAGGAAAAAAACAAAAAACACTATTTTTGGTTTTTGCCCCATAACTCGCAAAAAAAACCCTGAAAAATATGGAAACATGCATATTTCTGAACTCAGGGCAAATTTTAGAAACTATTTAGATGGGGTCTATTTTTAATGATAGTATCTGTGTAAATTACATTTTAGGTCAAAGTTGGAAAAAGTGTTTTTTTTTTTTAAACTTTTCATCATATTTTATGATTTTTTTGTAGTAAATTATAAGATATGATAAACATGATGGTATCTAATGAAAGCCCTTCTTATGGCGATAAAAACAACATATAATTTGTGTGGGTACAGTATGTGAGAAAGAAGAAAATTACAGCTAAACACAAACCCCCCAGAAATGTCAAAACAGCCATTGTCACCAAGGGAAAGACGAGGTGAAAATGTCTTGTCACTAAGGGGTTACAGTCTTCTTCATTTTTCCATGCTGATGCTAATCTTGTTTCTGTTGGTGGCAGTAGGACTAAGCTACCTTATTTGGCAAAGGTGTGTTGGGGAATTGTATTCAAGAAGCTAGTTTGCAGGAAATTCACACATCAACACTGATTTTAAAAACCTGATCATCATCCATCATCTGACCTAAGATTATGCCCCTGATAGAACTAAACAAACAAAGAAGGCTAAATAAGGTACTTTGTTCAAATTGTTTCATTGGCAATTTCTATTAAAAATGCCTACAATTGATGCAGTCATTCAATTAAACTTTAACTCCATTTGTTGCTGCTGTCCTTTGAGCAGCCTAGGACTGAACCTGATAAGAAACAACCTTTTAAAAAATACCCTGTGCAGTTTGCATAGCAATAAAACTGCTCTACATGCAACCATATGCAACATATTTTTCATTAGGAGACAACACATTTTTCTTTAGTAGCCCTCGTTTAACTCTGTTCATGCAGAAATCCTAATATTATCTGGGTCACTAAAAAAAGAACCTGAAGATTTGCATTATGTATGAAAAATATGTTCTTTATATTAGGAGTGCTGGCGAAACTTGCTTAACGAGCCACATATATGAACAAATATTACAAAAACATTTTATTGTTACATGCACATTTTGTTCCAAAAATTGGATATAAAAATTAAGAAACACATGTATGTAATTTTTAAACTGTTAATTTGTGTTAGTTTCATTAACCACCAAATACACATATATACCAAATGTTTTCGAACTCGTGAATGATTATTGTTTTAACTACATTGGGCATATTTAGTATGGTAATTAACTCAAAGAAAAATATGCAGATTTGCCTTTCATTAAAACTAAATGATATTCCCAAAAATAAAAAATGGGTAAAAACAGATATTTTTAAAGATATTAATCTGTCTTAATTATCTATAATTATCCGGTAATAGTAATAATTTATTTAATCCCTGACTCAACTCTGGCATTAAAATTAGAATTTAAATTCTTAAATATATTTACTCTCCATGAACATGAAACCTATTTTTTAATTCAATGGACTCTCAGTTTATAATTATAGCGCTTGAAATAGTTTTATTTACCTTTTATATGTAATTACAAAGGAACTCTGCCAACATATCTATTGAAGCCGCACATTATATGTCAATTTGTCTGGGGTGGCATGAGTACCTGCCGTTAACCAAAAAAACTTAATTAAGTGGTAAATTAACTGGCATTTGCGGTTCAATGTCCAACACTAACACAGTTAAGAGATGCAGTATCTGTATTTTATTTTTCATGCAGTGATTCCCAACCTACTCCTTAAGGCACACCCAACAGTCCAGGATTTAGGGATTACCCAGTGGTGTCCGAGTTTTTTTTAAAACCCCTTAACACAAATGGATAGTAGCTAAATCCTGGACTGCTGGGCCTTGAGGACTGGGTTGGGGATCAATGCACTAGGAATGGTAATAAACCACAGTAACACATATACAAAAACACCCCAGGTATATAAAGTGCAAATATTATTAAGCAGTACCAAGCCCATGCAGCAATTAGCAAGTAGTTCAGCTATAATGAACTTAGTACATGAACTGATAATATTATGGGGTCTGAATCCCCCTTGCAGATACTGATGCACTCCCAATGAATAAAGAATCATAAGTAGCCAGGATCTCTCCACTGGGCAAAAGGTGCTCTGCTGAACAGGGGACTAGACTAAGGTCACCCATAAAACAACTTATATATTTTAGAATACATGTTCAGCGACACTCTGCAGATGTCTTCGTAATAATAACATTCAGGCCACTCTATATGAATGCAAAGGTGAAAATGTATTCTAGTTAGACATGTCAGGAACATATTAATGTACAGTGTGTGTGTGTATGACAGAGATCCACAGCAATAAAACTCACAGTAATATGTAGTGTATGAAAGTGCATTACAGAGCTCTGCAGCAATAACACACATGTACCATCAGGGCCGACCTTAAGTGTTCATGCGCCCTGTGCGTGCCACACCTGTGGTGCCCCCCCCCCCCTCCTCATGCCTGTCTCTCTCCTCCCCCTTCCCTGTCTCTTTCCTCTCCCTTTCCATGCCTGTCTCTCTCCCTTACCATGTCTGTCTCTCTCCTTTCCCATGCCTGTCTCTCTCTCTCCACCCCATATCTGTTCTCTCTCTCTCCCCCATATCTGCCCCCTTTGTTCTTTCTTTTCCTCCCCTTTGCTCTTTCTCCCCCCCCCCCCCATCATATCTGTTCTCTCTCCCCCTTCCTTCTTACTTTAAGTTGCTGCTTCGCAGGGGAGCCATGGCCAGCATGAGCTCTGTGTGTTAAACAGAGCTCAATAAGTGCTGCTTGTACACCCCACACGTAGTGATGACATGGAGCATCGTATTTCCGATGCCCTGAATCATCACTACGTTCGGGGAGTGCGAGCAGCACTCATTGAGTTCTGCAGAGGTCATGCTGCCCACTGCTCTGAGTGAAGCAGTTGCTTCACAGGGTGGGGCGGATCTTCACCTCGTACCCAGTGAGGTACGCCCCTCCCCGGATCTTGCGCTGCAGCCGTGCAGAGGGGGCGGGTGAGGGGAGATCTTCTGATTATCTCAGACTTTTTACATTTTTTTATTTTAGTGGTGCCCCCTGGGTTGTTGTGCACTGAGCTATTTAGTAAAAGGTGAGTTGCAGGTACATTGGGGTAAGATGAAGGTTTAATCTCCTCAGTTAAGCTATGCATTGTGCTGTGACAAACCTGGTGAGTTTACTTAGAGGAGGAATCTCATTAGGTTTTACCTGGCATAATGTCTAGCTAAATTGGTCAACTCACCTGCAACTCACTTTTAAGTAAATAGTTCCGTCTGTTACCTTTAAAATTCATTACCATCTTGAACACCGTGGCTGTAGAGATTGCAGAATATATACGGCATGGTCGTAGTACTAATACTATGTTCAAAGTAATGCAACAACAGGACTTTAGCACATTTGAGAACCTAATGCATTAATGCATTGTACTCCAAACTTCATCCATAAGGCATCAAATGTACTAGGTAATCTGTAAGTTTGCATCCAGCTAATGCATCGTTTTCCTAAGGATTTTACAATAGTATTTCTGTGAATTTTGGAAAAATTTAGACAATCAGACTAATTAAATAATTTTGTGCGCAGGCTAAGTTCTTTGAGTGCCAGGTGGCTGTCCCAAATTCAGCAAATTGAAGAACAGGACTCTGCCAAGTTTTAAGTCACGAATCATGATTTTTCTTTCTAACTTTCATCTCTGCTAAAACAGCTTTAATCGTGAGACATGTGCATTATAAGCCCAGGCTGACAATTTTGTACTACAAAATTCATTGATACAATCACATAGAGATCAAAATCATAAATTGTAACATTTTTTTACAGATAAGAACACAGAAACATTTAGTCTGCCTATATTTCTACTTACTAGAAATTGCCATACCGTATTTTAGAACTTGGCCTTATCTTGTTTTCAAGATAGCATTGAGCATACCCCATGCATGCTTAAAAGACAACTGCAGCAGAAAAGGAATTGTGTTTAATTAGAGTATTGCATCAAGTGTAGGCATTTTTATATAGCAATGCTTTAATGAAAGAATACAAATAAAGTACCTTATAAAGATTTTCTTTATAAATCATTTATACTTTATACAATCTTTCAATTAAACATAAGTACATTTTTGCTACAGTTAAACTCATTTACTGCATTAACCTATAGCATTTCTACAGGAAAGGCTATTCTGTACATTGGTAAAGTAATGTTGTTTTTAAACCTTTTGCCCCAAAGCCTTTTGTTCTACTGTCCTTTTAAATCTCAATGTATATTATAGGGCCATGCTTATAATATGTAAATTGTGATTGACTGGCATGACTAAAATAAATGAACTGAGCCAAAAAATTTACTGAGAGCGTGCTTTCGGTTATTAGTGTATTTCACTGAAGGAAATTTAGGTCAGTGGAGATTGTTTTATAAAACAAATAGGCATCATAAGAACAATAAGGAAAGTTTTCTGCTCTGAACATGAACTGTTTCCTTAAGAAGTGCCTCCAACACAGATTTGCAGAATAATCCAATCCAATGTTTTAAGCAGCTTACAATTCTGCAAAGTCTTGGTTATACAGTTCTCTGCAAGCAGTATGTAAACTCTGATTTATTACACAGACCAATGCAAGAACAATTTTTGCTGCATACAATAAGTCATGTATAATGCAAAACTTAAGATATTTTGTACGGTGTGTTATTTTCACTGGTATCGTTAGTTTTGAGCACTGGTCATCCTTTCTCAATTGAGTTGCATCCGACTAACAATTTTTAAAAGAAACATTTTTAGCAATTAATTACAGTCGATTTTAATTGATTCCAAAAACACTATAGGGTCTACACAGATAGCTCCGATCTCCGGGTTCGAAATTTAGCCTCCAAAGTCTGGATGTATATCTCCAAACATGTCCGCAATTTGTACATTATACACCCAACACCTAAATCAGACGAAAACCAAGCCTAAGTGCACCGAACCATAGTGGTAATCTCGGCCCTCTCCATAGACTTCTATGAGAAGGAGAAGAGGGGGAGAGCACAGGGACCCACACGGAAAAGAAGCTGGTAAAGATTCAACACTACTTGCCTTTGAAGTATATATTAGAGAGCCTCCCTCGAAGCTAGGCTAACCAGCCTAAGTATTAAAAAAAAGGAATCCAATGTTGTGTAGAAAAAGAAGCCAGTTTAACCCCTTAGTGATAAGACATTTTGACCTTGACTTTCCCTTGGTGACAAGGGCTGTAGGGCTGTAATTTTCTTCTTTCTCACATACTGTACCCACACAAATTATATGTTTTTTTTATCGTCATAAGAAGGACTATCATTAGGTACTATTAGGTTCATCATATCTTATAATTATAATTATAAAATAGTGTAGTTTTTTTCCTATATTGACCTTTTGACCCCAACTCAAACCCTAAATTTAACCCCAACTCTAACCCTTATGCTAACCCTTAATATGATTTAATTTAATTGTAACCCTATTCCTTATGCTAACCCTAATTTAATTGTAACACTAGCTGCTATTCTAACCCTAACCCTAGATTTAAGCTTAAGTCTTTTTTTTTATTGCAATTTTGCTGACTGCCTCTAGGGGCAGTTGGAATTTCGGTGCTGGCTATTGCCGTTTGTTTCACAGCAGGACGTGTTAGGCATGTCCATTGTCCATTGCTTATGGTATCACATTGTGGCTTGATAACCAAAATACACCTTACTCAATAAAACGTTGTTCAGAAGCAAACATTCTCTTATTTTATGCATTTGTTTGAAATTATGCTTGCATCAAATTGTTACTCTCTAAACAAGCAACGTTTAGGATGTCACACATTTCAGATAGCTCACAGTGAGCTTCCATTAAATTATATACTTGTAGTATTCTAGATACCTCAAGTATATGTTTGGTGAAATTCTCACTAAATTAATCTTGTCAATTCTGAGATTGATTGCCATTCATTTATGTCCTCGATGCACAATGCTCCAGCACCAATATATAAGATTCTCATTTTGAGAAATTACTACAATACTCCCATGACAATAGGATGAACCCCACTTGTTATTTATTCTCATGAATCATGTGTAGTTAGTATAAATAAATATACTAACTACACTAAAAGCATAATCATTGCTAAATATTAAAACAAAATACAGTTTCTGTAGGATAAAGTAAATATTCAAAATCTGTTTAAATGTATATATTCCCTAAGTGTATACTAGCATTTTGGAACAAATGCAATAGTATCACATTATAGTAATTGAGCTTGTTTGATAAGAATTTTTTTAATGGCACAAAGACAAACATATGTAGCAAATTTAGGATATGGTTAGCAAGTAAAATAAAATATAAAAATAAAATCATTAATAAAACTATAGGATTCCTTCAAAAACTATATACACTTGTTAGTGGACATAAATAAATATATAAAAAAAGAAGTATAAAACCATTCTTTCAGCATGCTCTACCAATGACAAACTGAAGGCCAAACAACTGAAATGACACAGTACCATAGCCTTACCATTAGTGTGCCCTTGACTAACAGAGAACACTACAAATTGACTGAATAATATTAAGGTGAAGGCGGACTGTGTGGATGTTGAATAGTGGCATGTGAGAAATTATCTCTCAATGAAAAACAGGCATGAAGTGTTGGACTGAGCACCATAAATAGATTCAGCACAACATTAGATATATCATTTTGGATCAGCGGGGGAGCTGGCAGCAGGGCAAGACTAAATTTATAGAGTAAAATGTAAACATATTTATGGGATGAGACTGTCGAAAAAGTGTTCAGTTGCATGACTGGGAAGAAAATAGAAAATATGTGATATTTTATATATAGGATTCACTCTTTATCGATGAACTTGACTAACTTTAACCTTTGTGCTTGGACATTTTCTGCCATCCGATTGGCTCAGATTAAAAAACCCACCTCTGTCTCATTAAGTGTCATTTAAAAGGCTTATTGATTGTGCACCATTCCACAATTATTTGCCCCTAGACTTTGCAAAAGTGATCTTCTGCCACATTAAAAAAAAAAAATATTGTGGTTTAGTCCTTCTTATATATATATGTAACTCAACAAAAAGACAAAAAGGAAGCCCTAGACTCTAAATCCAGAACTAGGCATCTTCCATGTTTTATCTTTATAAAATGCAATATATAATTGTATTAAGTACTATATGGGATATATATTTATGTATTCCTCTGTTACTTTATATTGTTGTATTTATATGAGTTTTATATATTTATATTTATAAATATATATATTAAAAATATGTATTTCATGTATTATTATGAATGGATTTTATCCAAGTGCTATGATTTTGTAATGTATTTTTTTATGTTTATGTATATTTATTGTTTATTATTAAACATTTTTTATTTAATTATTATTATTTATTTATAATCAATTATTATTTATTTAAAAAGGGAGGGAAGAGAGAAAATGGGGGGGGGGATAATAGATTGGGGAGAGAGAACAGATTGGGGGAGAAAGAGAACAGATGGGGAGAGAGAACAGTTTGGGGGAGAGAGAGAACAGATGGGGGGGAGAGAGAGAGAGGAGATGGGGAGAAAGAGAGAACAGATTGGAGGGGAGAGAGAGAACAGATAGGGGAGAGAGAAGAAGAGATGGGGAGAGAGAGAACAGATTGGGGGGGAGAGAGAGAGAACAGATTAGGGGGGGAGAAATAGAACAGATTGGGAGAGAGAGAAAACAGATATGTATTTGGTTGAAAGTAAACACTGACATGGGGTACCTACACCAAAAATATCAAACATTCACCAAACTGAATTTGAACTTGGATTCTCCAATCTAATAAACTTAATAATATGAAGTCTGAAATCTCGGGGATGGGACAGTTCATTAACTCAGCCACTTCACCGTCCCCTCTCACGGGATGGACAGTTCATTGCACGAGAGGTCATCGTGGGACAGTTCATCGTGGGATTGGGGAAGGTGAGTATTATTAATAGGGGTTAATTTTGGTATTAGGGTTCGGGGGTAGCATTAGTATTAAGGTTAATTTTTTTATTTTGGGGGGGTCACTTTTAGTTGGGGTTAATTTATTGGGGGGTGTACGTTTGTAAGCGCTGACAGTTACATGGCCACGATGTAGTGGCCACATTCATCTTCAACGCTGACAGTTCAGTGTTCAAACTGACGCACTGAACTGTCAGCGGTGAGGCAGCCGCGAAGAAGTGTCCTAGACCCTGAAATCTCATAAGACTGTTAATTGATATTAGATTCACATAAACATCGGCTTTCTGCTTTGCTAAAATGTCATAGAGCATGAATTTCTTTCATATGAGGAAGATGGCTAGCATATAAGCCATAATACTAACCAGAAAATATGGCCACCTAAACTCATAATTAAATTACTGTATTATTGTGTTGGCCTCTCAGACAAAGAAGTTACAGATCGCTAACCAACCAGACTTGTTCATGTCACATAACCCTCATTATCCACTCCCTCCCCAGGCTTTCAATTAAATAAAAAATATATTTCAAACTTCCTGATCTTCAAAGCCTGCTTCGTTCCATTTGGTCAGCTTGCTTATTTCTCATGACAGTGTCCACAGTGCACACAAAATGTTCTTCCTGGACATTCAGCCTGGCCGCCCTGTCTTTATTGAGTCAACAATCACAGTAATTCATACAAAGTATTTTGTCCACTTCAATACAACATATAATGTTAAATACAATAATAAGTTTTTTCTATTCTGTGATTGCAGTTCCCCAAATTTACTATTATCTAAACGGTTTAGTATCTTTTAAATCTATCATGTCATCATATAGGTTTTCACCAGGTGGCGCTCTCTTGTTGTTACAGTTACACTATTAGGATACATTTGTTACTTTAGTTTCTAGGACAAATGTAACACAACTAGTTTGGTTACTTGTAACCTTAAAGTGCCCAAATGCAATGTATTTGGGAGAAACAGGCCAAGCATTGCACAAACGTGTTAATTCACACAGACATATAACTATACTATAAATAAAATAAAAAACTAGATAGACCTGCATGAAAACATTTCTGTCAACCTGGACATAGTATCCAGGATGTGAAGCTTTTGGTACTGATGGGATTTTTCCATACCCAGAGGCAGAATAAAATATGAGAAGTCAAATTAATATGCCAGTTTAAGGCCTTAATCACTGGCCTTAATTAAGACAGGTAATATATTTTCCGATAAAATCTTACTAATTGATAATATTTTTACAAGCCTGGATTGATGCAGTGGACTTATTTCAAGCTGCAAACATTTGACACCTTCATGGATCTGGCATGTGTCTAATGATTATGATAACCAGGGAGTGGAGTGATCAGAGATGCTCTTACCGAACTGGTTTTATCTGTTGGATCTCTGTAGAACTGGCTGATTTACTGCTGAGAACATTTGTTTGAAACTGTTAATTATGTTTTGTATTTAGGAATTTTGTTTAAGCCTCATTAATGAGGTAGAGACCTAGCAACTTGGTCTTGAAAGCTTGCAATTAAACTCTCAGTTAGTCAATAAATGGTATAATTTAAACTCTACTTGTTTCCTGATTTTTGTATGGCTACTCTTAACCAGGGGCGTAGCGTGGGGGGTGCAGGGGGGGCCGGCCGCACCGGGCGCAATATCTGGGGGGGCGCACTAGCCCTATGCGGCCGCGCGGCCGCAGCCAAAACCGCGCGATACTTCCTGTCAGCCGCCGGATGTGAGCGGCAAATGACGGCGTGACGTCACATCCGGCGGCTGCGCGGCGCGGCGGAGGCTCTTCTGAAACTGCATCGCAGCCTTTCTTCCCTGAGCTGTTGGAAGTCGAATTTGTAAAGGTAAGAATAAAGGGGCTTGGGGGACCTATTGTATTATGTATTGAGGAGGGGGTCATTAATGTATTGGAGAGGGTGAGGGGGGGTCATTAATGTATGGGGGAGGGGGGTCATTAATGTATGGGGGAGGGAGGTCATTAATGTATGGGGGAGGGGAGGGGGGGTCATTAATGTATGGGGGAGGGGAGGGGGGTTCATTAATGTATGGGGAGGGGGGTCATTAATGTATGGGGGAGGGGAGGGGGGTCAATAATGTATGGGGAGGGGAGGGGGGTTCATTAATGTATGGGGGAGGGGAGGGGGGTTTATTAAATGTATGGGGGAGGGGGGTTTATTAAATGTATGGGGTAGGGGGGTTCATTTAATGTATGGGGAGGGGAGGGGGGTCATTAATGTATGGGGGAGGGAGGTCATTAATGTATGGGGGAGGGGAGGGGGGGTCATTAATGTATGGGGGAGGGGAGGGGGGTTCATTAATGTATGGGGAGGGGGGTCATTAATGTATGGGGGAGGGGAGGGGGGTCAATAATGTATGGGGAGGGGAGGGGGGTTCATTAATGTATGGGGGAGGGGAGGGGGGTTTATTAAATGTATGGGGGAGGGGGGTTTATTAAATGTATGGGGGAGGGGGGTTCATTTAATGTATGGGGGAGGGGAGGGGGTCATTTAATGTATGGGGGAGGGAAGGGGGTCATTTGATGTATGGGGGAGGGGAGGGGGGTCATTTAATGTATGGGGGAGGGGAGGGGGGTCACTTAATGTATGGGGGAGGGGAGGGTCAGTAATGTATGGGGAGGGGGGGAAGTAATGTATGGGGGAGGGGGGGAAGTAATGTATGGGGGAGGGAGGGAAGTAATGTATGGGGGAGGGGGGAAGTAATGTATGGGGGAGGGGGGCAGTAATGTATTGGGGACGGGGGGGCAGTAATGTATTGGGGACGGGGGGCAGTAATGTATTGGGGAAGGGAAGAAGGGGGGCAGTAATGTATTGGGGAAGGGAAGAAGGGAGGCAGTAATGTATTGGGGAAGGGAAGAAGGGAGGCAGTAATGTATTGGGGAAGGGAAGAAGGGGGGCAGTAATGTATTGGGGAAGGGAAGAAGGGGGGATGTAATGTATTGGGGAAGGGAAGAAGGGGGGATGTAATGTATTGGGGAAGGGAAGAAGGGGGGCAGTAATGTATTGGGGAAGGGAAGAAGGGGGCAGTAATGTATTAGGGGATGGGGGTCAACTGTGTATTAGGGGAGGGAGGGGTCAGCAGTGTATTAGGGGGAGGGGGGTCAGCAGTGTATTAGGGGAAGAGGGGGGGGGATGGGAAAGATGTGACTTGGGAATTTGAGATGAGGCAATGATTATATTTTTTACATTTGTGGCCTAATGAATAATCTATATATATGTGTGTATGAAGAAGGAAATGTAAATAGGTGGGGCTACAGGGGTGAGGGAATTATATTTGTAATATATTTATTAGGAACTGTGGAGGGAAGGGGGTTGGATGAGAGCATTAAATATCATAGCATTAAATATTATATTTATGGGGTAGGAACTGTATTATATATTTTTGGTTTAGTGCAGGGGTAGGTAACCTTTGACACTCCCTTTGTTTTTTGACTAAATCTCCATTAAGGCTTGCAAAGCATCATGGGAGGTGTAGTCCACAACATCTGGAGTGGCAAAGGATGTCTACTCCTGGTTTAAAGCATAGGTGTATAACCATTTGGCTTCCCCAGGCCAAAATAACCCCTTAAACTCTTAAAGGATCACTATAGTGTCAGGAAAACAAAGGTTTTCCTGACACTTTAGTACCCTGAGGGTGCCCACACCCTCAGGGTCCCACTCCCGTGGCGCTGAAGGGGTTAAATTCCCTTCAGTTACTTACCTTAATCCAGCGCCAGGCTCCCTCGGTGCTGGTGACCTCTCCTCCCTGTCTGACGTCAGCTCCCCGTCCGACGTCACTGGAGCTGAATGCGCATGGCTGCGCGCGCATTCAAAGTGTCCATAGGAAAGCATTTCTCAATGCTTTCCTATGGACACTCTGCGCGATGGAGGCGAAATGTGCCTCCAGGCTCCAGCGTCGCAGATGCGCCTCTAGTGTCTGTCCGGAAGACAGCCACTAGAGGCTGCCTTAACCGCAAATGTAAACGTAGCAGTTTCTACATGTGCTTGTGGGGTAAGGGTTTCTTTAACTAATCTAGTAGAAGAGACTCGAGTGCTAAAATCCACGGGTTAGGGGGCGCAAATTACTTGCCTTGCCCCGGGTGCTGACAACCCACGCTACGCCACTGCTCTTAACTATCATATTGTGCTCACATTGTGATGGTGTGTACTATGTACCTTTTCTGTCAACTTAAATATAATGTGTAGCAGAATTTGTGGCATCAGTTTATAAGATCAATAGTATAAAAATGGAAAAGGTTCAGAGACTAGAAGCTATAAATTATTTTAATTAAGTATAGGCTTTTGGAATTGAAGCTGTCTGTTCTGGAATGAAAGATTGCTTTTACATTTAGATTAAACAATATTTTACATTCATATTCCCATGTGATCTATTTCCTAAATAGTGAACGCTGGTAAATTGATGTGGAGAATAAAAAAAAAGATCACAAATGTTCTATACATTATGTTAGCAGAATTGGAGGCAAATGCCTAAGTTCGGAGAAAATTGTGTTTTAAACATGTCTGTGTGAAATCTCCTGTTTATGACACCACCTGTAGCATGAAATGCAGATGAGCTGATTTACAATGAGAGTAGGGTTGCCACCTTTTCTTCAAAAAAAATACCGGCCTTGGTACTGTCTCCATAAACTTAACATTGGCCTGAAGCTAAAATCCCGGCCAGGTGGCAACCCTAAATGAGAGATGTGTAATTTGCATATCCAGTCACAGGTGATGTCATCAACAGAAGACAACACAGACATTATAAACACATTTTCTCCTAAATTTGGCATTTGCTTGTGTGAAGAACCCGGGGAAGCATTAGGAATGTACACGCTTTTCTGATTGGTTGCTCTAGGCTACCTCTCTCAGCAGGTTTCCCATTGGTAAAGGGATTAAAAGTGTCTGGTGCCAAAGTCGCCTGCATCTTGTGCCCCGATTGGTGGCCGTTTTAGAGGTCCCCTTTGATTGGTGCCTGCCCAAGCCAAATTATGCAATCTTCAAGTTTAACCGTTTACTGTCAACATTCCCTATTGTTCAATCAAACGTTATCTGATATTTTACTGTATAAAAAGTCTGCTATTCGATGGAATAAAGTTCTTCGTTTTAATGCTGTACCTACAACTGGGTCGTGTGTGATTCTTGGGGACAAAGAGCAGGCGAGACAGTGAATGATTTGAGACTCTGGCAGATATCTATTACGGGCTAGGAGAAAAGTAACCCCGGGAGGAAACGTCTCTTTACAGCTTGCATTTCTGCTAACACAATGTATAAATCATTTTTGATCATTTTATATTCTCTACAATCATAGTATAAACAATGTTCAGGAGGCAGAGTCCCTTTAATATCTGGGTTGGATAAAACCAAATCTGTGTTTCTAGTTCATCAATTAATGCCTCATTTTTGCTATTATATTCCTAACTACAGTTAGGCGTTTAGTGAATAGGATTTAAATTCTTTGGAGGAATTTACTGCATCTACGATATATGAAGACATCTTGAACATTGCATTAGGTAAGTAAGAAAATAAATATTTTTTCTTTCTCTTTCTTCTATTCTCTTACTGTCCTTTTATGTTTACCATTCAGGCGCATAATGCCACTTCTTTTTTCTCTCTGTGCAGTCAGAGAGGAAGATACTTGTCCACTTACCAAGAGCAGCCAGTTTTACATCCTCCTACAATTTCTTTCCTCTTACATTTTCTCCTGGGCTTTTACAGTACATAAGCAGAAAGGAAGGCTGTTCTAGGCTTTTAGATGTTTATTAGTGAGTCATTGTATTAGAAATAATGGAAGGCAGAGATGTATGCAGTTTATTTTACTAAAGAGAAAATAGGGTAACAGATAGGGCTGCAAGACCAGCTATGTGTAACCACATAATGGTTACATTTACAAATGGATGCTTGACCACTATATACAATACAGTAATGTAATATTCAAAGTGATTAAAAGCAGTTCAGAAAGTCTTATTAGAATACAGCAATAGCCATGATTTGTTTGTTTGAAGATATTCTTTGAGAAACAATTATGGAGTGTACGCTCGGTTTTTTCAAATGTGAAATACTTTTCTATATTTGCATTTTGTTATAAGCCCTGATCAGGTGTTAACGTTTGATTTATAGTGGGACTAAACCCTCCATGTGGTCTTTTAATCTGACAGAATACAACTTCTTTGGAACATCATTCAGAAGCGATTTCAAATGATTTTAGAAGTCATATGCTGACTTTTAGGCTGCCATTTCACAGAGATGGTTCTTCACTACTAGGCAGCACTAATTGCTGAGCTGCTTCAGTCAGGCAGAAGATACGTCCTCCTCAATGATTTGCTGTGAGGCACCCGATTACAAAAATCAACAGTGCATCACATAGCTCTACAACAACAAACATCCTATTGTATGAGTGCACCACAGAGTCCCACAGAAAAAAAATCACAGTATTGTGTTGGATGTCAGAGTGTATCACAGAGCACCACAGCAATAAAAACATGCGCCATTATGTTTGGTCACTAGCCCCAGGGCCCCAGGGCCCCAGTATAATACAACACATCTGATTATATCCCTATGTATCATGAAGCAAAAATACATATTTCTCAAGTCAATTATCCCAGGAAAGATGTCAGTTTAAAATGATCATTCAAACTATTTGTTTTCCTGGTGGTCACTGATATTCATATCATTAACCCCTTAAGGACAGAGCCTTTGAAACATTTTTGTCCTTTCTGGACAATGCCTATTTTAACATTTCTGTGCTGTTTGTGTTTAGCAGTAATTTTCTTCTTTGTCATTTGCTGTACCCACACATATTATATATTGTTTTTATCGGGACAAGAAGGGCTTTCTATGGATGCCATCTTTTTGATCATATCTTATCATATTATTAAAAAAAATAATAAAATATGGTAAAAAAAAAAAAGATACACAAATTTCTTTGTTTTTATTTGAAACAACTTCTCCTCATCGACAATAGCGAACGAAAAAACATGCTAAATAGATTCTACTATTTCTCCTGAGTACAGGGATACCACCCATGCATAGGTTTGTTGGGTTGTTTGGGGGCTAAAATGCCAAATTTTTGAGGTGCAGTTTTTTGTTTTCCAACTTGAAATTTTTACATGCAGACAGCCTGCACCCATGTCCCATTTGGGACATATTTGAAGCCAGCTAGTGTATTTTACCCCATCAACCCATATATTTTTTAAAAGAAGACACCTTAGGCTATCTCAAATGGTGGTATTTTTACACTTTCCATGCACTAATTCTACCACCAGCCTTTGTCAAACTTTGTGGTAGTAATTTTTTTGTGGGTTTTTTTCACAAACCTTGTACTTCAGACATGAATTCACAGATTATGGTATGTGTCACTGCCAAATAACACCCTAATAAGTGTTCAGCAACATCTCTTGAGTACAGGGATACCACCCATGCATAGGTTTGTTGGGTTGTTTGGGGGGTAAAAGGCCAAATTTGGTAGGTGCAGTTTTTTGTTTTCCAAATTAAAATTTTGACATGCAGACCGCCTGCACCCATGTCCCATTTGGGACATATTTGAAACCAGCCAGTGTATTTTACCCCATCAACCCATATATTTTTTAAAAGAAGACACCTTAGGCTATCTCAAATGGTGGTATTTTTACACTTTCCATGCACTAATTCTACCACCAGCCTTTGTCAAACTTTGTGGTAGTAATTTTTTTGTGGTTTTTTTTCACAAACCTTGTACTTCAGACATGAATTCACAGATTTTGGTATGTGTCACTGCCAAATAACACCCCAATAAGTGTTCAGCAACATCTCTTGAGTACAGGGATACCACCCATGCATAGTTTTGTTGGGTTGTTTGGGGGGTAAAAGGCCAAATTTGGTAGGTGCAGTTTTTTGTTTTCCAAATTAAAATTTTGACATGCAGACCGCCTGCACCCATGTCCCATTTGGGACATATTTGAAACCAGCCAGTGTATTTTACCCCATCAACCCATATATTTTTTAAAAGTAGACACCCTACGCTATTTCAAATGGTGGTATTTTAACACTTTCCATGCACTAATTCTACCACCAGCCTTTGTCAAAGTTTGTGGTAGTAATTTTTGTGTGGTTTTTTTTTCACAAATATTGTATTTTAGACATAAATTCACAGATTTTGGTATGTGTCACTGCCAAACAATAACCCAATATGTGTTCAACAACATATCCTGAGTACAGGGATACCACCCATGCATAGGTTTGTTGGGTTGTTTGGGGGCTAAAGGGCCACATTGTGAAGGTGCGCATTTTCAACTTGGAATATTGACGTGTAGTCAGCCTGAGCCCATCTTTCATTTGGGACTTTTTTTTAAGTAGGACAGTGTATTTTACCCCAAAAAGTATATATTTTGTAAAAGTAGACACCCTAGGCTATTTTAAATGGTGTTATTTTAACACTTTCCATGCACCAATTCTACCACCAGCCTTTGTCAAAGTTTGTGGTAGTCATTTTATTGTGTATTTTTTCCCACATACATTGCACTTTAGACACAAATTCACATATTTCGGTATGTGTCACTGACAAACAATACCACAATATATGTTCAGCAACATCTCCCGAGCACAGGGATACCACCCATGCATAGCTTTGTCAGCTTTGTTAGGGGTTGAAAGGCTACATTTGAGAGGTGCGCTTTTTGATTTTCAAACTTGGAATTTGAACATGTAGAGCAAGGAAGGGGTTAATAGCTCTTATAAGAGCCTTTGTAGTACTGTACAAAAAAATTAACCCCTAAAAATGCACAGACAAGAAAAAATGTTCTGCTGTGCAGTGATCAGTGGCAGGGAAGGGGTTAATACACTACACTATACAAAAGGTATGGCTTTTATAAAAGCCCTTGGAACTCACAATTTATTAACATTTTATTTAATTTATTACAATTTAAAAATTATGTT
This sequence comes from Pelodytes ibericus, assembly GCA_036172795.1. Lineage (NCBI taxonomy): Eukaryota > Metazoa > Chordata > Amphibia > Anura > Pelodytidae > Pelodytes > Pelodytes ibericus. Next base: position 132,462,244 of record CM069859.1, on the reverse strand, counting down.
ATACAGATCTGTCTCTTTCCCTCACTAAAACTCAAGTGAGGAGAGGGAGGCAGATCCATATGGGTCAGAACAATATTTACGGACCAGACGAATGGTGATGCTCATCTGAGAAATCACCAAACCACCTTTGCCACTGATCGGCTGTTACTGATCGCTATACACGCGTTCAGACAGCTTCAAAAGGAATACACGTAATCCCCTAGTGGGTATAATTAACCCCTAGTGAGTCTGACAAAAAAAATGCTGATAGCAAAAAAAATCCTTCGGCGACTAGATTGCTCCATATGCGCTGCTTAGGCAGTGACCATATGCACTGCTTAGGCAGTGACCATATGTGCTGCTTAGGAAGTGATATACGGCAAGGAAGGGGTTAATAGCTCTTAAAAGAGCCTTTGATATACTGTAATAAATCAAAGTAAAATAAAATAACCCCTAAAAAAATGCACAGACAGCAAAAAATGTGCTGCTGTGTAAGATCACTGCGTACACAGCGATCAATTGCAGGGAAGGGGTTAAATACTGGAAACGGCTTTTATAAAAGCCTTTGGGTCTCAATTCTATTAAATATATTATAATTAAAAACTTACATTATACAGCTCTGTCTCCCTCCCTCACTAAAACTCAAGTGAGAGGGAGGCAGATCTACACGGGTCAGATCAAATATTTACACATATTGATCTAACCAGACGAATGGTGATGCTCATCTGAGCAAACGCCAACCCGCCATTGTCACTTATCAGCTGTTACTGATCGCTATACATGCGCTCAGACAGCTAAAAAAATTTTTTTACGTTAAACGTAGTCCCCTAGCGGGTATAATTAACACGTGACGGGTGTAATAAAAAAGTTTTAAAAAAATTAAAAATGCTTCTGCAGCAAGATTGCTGCATTTGCGTCAGATCGCTGATTAGGCAGTGATCTACGGCAAGAAAGGGGTTAATCTCTCTTAAAAGAGGTTTTTTTATACTGTAATGAATTACAGTAAAAAAAAATAACCCCTAAAAAATGCACAGACAGCAAAAAATGTGCTGCTGTGTATGATCACTGCGTACACAGCGATCAATGGCAGGGAAGGGGTTAAATGGCTTTTATAAAAGCCCTTGGTGTTTAAAATTTTATTAAATATTTTTTTTATTATTTTATTTTATATTTTTACTTGATCTGATCTGTCTCTCTCCCTTACTATAACTAGTAAGGTGAGGGAGGCAGATCAATACTTGTCAAAGGCAATATTTAGTAATATTGCCTTTGACAGTATGGTAAGTGCTCATCAGAGCACTTACCATACATGCCTGCACACAGATCACATAGATCTGCTGTGCCGGCATCCATTGGCTCCCCCTAGAGCATCGGAAGTGAAATACTTTCACTTCCGATGCTCTTGCCATTAGAAGGGAAACGCTGCCTGTACAGGCAGCGTTCCCTTCTACTGAGCCGATGGGGTCGCTCAGGAGAGCGACCACCATCGGCTCTGGGCAGCCTGGAGGTGTTGTTAAGTGCCTCGCTGGCGAGGCACTTTAACAACACCGCAGATGCTTAGAAAGCGAACGATCGTTCGCTTTCTAAGCACATGTGTGCAGCGGGCGCAGCCATTTTTAAATGGCTGCTACGATCACTCCGTGGAGTGATCGTAGCGCGCCCCTGCACATTTGGGGGGTGTTGCACAATGCCTCTACCTAGAGGCATTGTAGCAACACCGTTAGAGTAAAGAAAGCGACCGCTGGTCGCTTTCTTTACTCCATTTAGTGCATGACGTGCCAGGCACGTCAGCTGTCGGCAAGTCCACGATTTGCCGTGACGTGCCTGGCACGTCATCTGTCGTTAAGGGGTTAAATGAGCCATGTATGGGCTGGCACCACATGAAGTACTGATTTCATGTCTGATTTCTAATCAATTGCTAGGTCAGTTTTAGCTAATTAGAATGTCTCTGCACACTAACACCCAGTGCTGTATTTTCCGCGAGGCAAACAAGGCAAGTGCCTAGGGCGGCACTTGCCTTATATGCCTTTAGGGGCGGCACAAAACACCCCCAAAAAAGCCACCCCTTTAAAATAAAAAAAAACAACTTTGCTTGCCGGCACAAAACGCCCCAAAAAAAGCCACCCCTTTAAAATAAAAAAAAAACAACTTTGCTTGCCGGCAGAGATGGTGGTGAGGGGAAACCTCTGTGCTGCCTGTTCAGCTCCCCGGGCAGTGTGACAGGGAAGTGCCAACAGGTCACGTGACCGGCGCTCTGATGTCTGATGTCAGAGCACAACCGCTGGGGAACCGATCAGCCAGCATGGAGGAGACCATGCTGCCTGCCACTAGACACCATGGAAAAGGGTAAGTCCTAGGGGATAGGGGAATATTAATGGCAAATAATACTGGAATAATTTTGGGCAAATTGGCAGGAGCATATTAAATGGCAAATAATACTGGCATATTATTGGGCAAAGTTGGCAGGGGCATATTAAATGGCAAATAATACTGGCATATTATTGGGCAAATTGGCTGGGGAATATAAATGGCAAATAATACTGGCATATTATTGGGCAAATTGGCAGGGGCATATTAAATGGAAAATAATACTGGCATACTATTGGGCAAATTGGCAAAGACATATTAAATGGCAAATAATACTGGCATAATATTGGGCAAATTGGCAGGGGCATATTAAATGGCAAATACATGCATATTGTTGGGCAAATTGACAGGGGCATATTAAATGGCAAATACTGGCATATTTTTAGGCAAATTGGCTGGGGCATATTAATGGCAAAATAATACTGGCATAATATTGGGGAAATTGGTAGGGGCATATTAATGGCAAATAATACTGGCATATTATTGGGCAAATTGGCTGGGGAATATTAATGGCAAATACTGGCATATTATTGCCCAAATTTTGTCTGCCTAGGGCAGCACAAAACCAAGATACACCACTGTTTACACCTTTATCAGCATGCAATGTCTTTGTCTGATTCCAGTCAAATGCTTGATGTTACCATGATGCTAGAGATGATCTAAGGCTGGAAAAGCGATCTCTTGTTCTTCTGGCATAATGTCACTATAAAAACAGAGTGGTTCACACCATGTGTATTATAAAGCAGGCACACTTGCAGTCTCTCCCTCTCACAGTGCTTAACGGGCATATCATGTAGGTTATGAGGGCATTTCCTGTCCTGCGTGCCAACTCTGCATGCTGGTATGAGTTTTATAAAGTGACATGGCAGCAATACATGGTCTCAGCAGGGCTTGAACGGATGGCCAAGCCTTCTGGAGTTACGTGCCTGGTTGCAATTGTGACCCCTGCAAACATGGTAATTCCTCCAGTGATCAAATCCTTTACTTTTCTACTTTTATTGAAAAATCTCATTAATGGAAGAGAGGTAGAAAGAGCACTCTGAAGAAAGGATAATAGGGAACCTGAATGCATCTGTGACTAGCAGTGTTACTGAAATGTAAAATGTGTTTCCCTACGGCATTGTTCTATGACGTATACAGGGTAATTCTCTATGCATATCTCACTTTTCTTCTATCTGGAGTACAAAGAGGTTAACATACTGCTTGATTAATCATAGTTCAAATTAAAAATAACCCAGCCATCAAATTGTGTGAAAACATTGCGTGTACTATGTCACTTGCAGCCATATGACTTTAATGATTTCCTATTTTATTAACCACTTTATAACCACAATTCACGGAAGCTGCCTTAGCAGTGTGAAAGACTCAGAAAACAAGATGTTTTTCAAGACTCCCTAAAGTGTGAGTTTTAGGATGTCATAGATTGTAATTGTGTACATTCTAGAAAATGTAGGATTGAGCATTAAATTGTAATTAAACTTCAGTTGTTTGATTGGGCCGATATTTTCAATATTTTTAGAGGTGAAGAATAATTTGATAATATGCCTTTGACACAAATATATGCTTTTTAATGTTTCATCCCAATCATTAAAACTCAATCATTTAAAAACACAATTCAGTGTTCAGTTCCATTAACTATTAATTGCCATTTACTGACTTTACTGGATTGAGTCAATAGTGATTCTGTGAATGATAAGTCCCTTTACATGTGAAGTGGTTTGTTCGGTTTGAGGAATAGTAGGGAGTTGATTTAGAATCTATCTATAAGAAAGAAAAGTCAATAAACCACTATTCTACTAAATGTTTACAAGTAACATTGAGCACGTTTGTAAATTATACTTACACATCTGAGGATTGCTTTATCAAACTCCAGGTGTTAAATATTAGTTGGAGAACAATCCTCCGGGTGTGATTAACTGAAGCTAAACGAAAAGGAAAAGAAACAACATAACCAGAAAACGTTTTATAACAATCTAAGCAAAATATTGATTTCAAAGATCAGCACTATATTTATTTAAATAAAAAAAAAAAACTAAGGGGCATGCTGAATATTTATTTAAAATGTGCTTATTTTTTCACTGTGTATAATAAATGTGCAAGAAATTTTTAGATTTTAACATCATGAACGCCACATTAGTGTGTATTTGAATGACAGATTTTTGTCTAATTTTCTGATTCAGTGAAGTGCATCCAGGACTGGCATTTGTGGCGCCCCCCACCAGCACCCAGTTATAGTCCAGTCCAGAACTAACACCTGGCTGGCACACCACCTGCTGTTAACTACAGTACCCATGATGCTCAGCCAAAAATACTGCTTCCATGATACTGGCTGAGCCTCATGGGAAGTGCAGTCAAAAGTAGATAAAGATGCAGATGTTAGCTGTGAACTACTACCATGTCCACCATGGCTAGGCATTATGGGAGTTGTAGTGCAGAACTAACACCTGTCTCACCATCTCCTGTTAACTACAGTTCCCATAAGCCTCAGCCAGACATTCTGCTTCCATGATGCTGGCTGAGCATCATGGGAAGTGCAGTTAACTTTATATAAGACTGCAGATGTTAGGTTTGGACTACAATTCCCATGATGCTCGACCAGGTGTCCACCATGATGCTGGCTGAGCATCATTGAAAGAGGAGTCCACAGCAAAATATTTTTTTTATAAAAAATAAATTGTAGTATCAGCCTCCCTACCAGGATCCTACCTTTCTGGCCTGGGAGGAGCCTCATGTAGTCCCTGGTGGTCTGTGGGGGCATCCTCCTGGGCTGGCTGTGGTGTAGAGGGAGCTGCTGGTCTCTCTCTTGCAGAGACCTGTTCCCTCCATTCAAGCTCTCAGCAATCAGGGCTGGGGGTGGGGATATGATTACTCATATCCCTTGCTCCCCTCTGATTGGTTGTGGGATGACTGACAGCAGCAGGTCTGCCGAAAGAGTCAGAGACCTACTGCTTGTCACAGGGCAGGGAGAGATTGTGCAGCTCCACATTACTCAGGGGCTGCTCGCTTCTAGTGATGGTGTTTATCAGGTGATCAGCACCTCACATAGAAAACTTTTTTTTAAACTTGTTGCATGGGGGTCAGAGGAGGCGCCAGAAGTCAGGTACCTCCCCTGGCGCCCCGTGGGTGTTGCGCCCTGTGCGGTCACACAGGTCGCACACCCCTAAGGCTGGCCCTGAGTGCATCCGATACATTGTCGCAGACTAAGGATATCTGGGACTCGGGACATAAAGTCCCATTGTCCAGAGCAATCCAGGACATGTGGTTACCCTACCGACCATGTCCTTGGGAATTAAATACACAATTCAATCAGAAGCTCAAAAAATAGACTAACGAGAAACACAGGCTGTGTGATTTTGAACACATGCACTTACCACCTGCTGTATCACCACGTCAAATGAGTTTGCAATCTTGTTCAAGATAGGTGAGGAAAACTACGCAAATGAAACAAGCAGCACTTTACCCTCACTAAAGAAATTAGGCAAAAGACAAATGAGGAGTTACTAGAATCCAAATGCACTTGCATTAAAGTTCAAGCGTCACCCAAAAGCTGTCTATGAGCTCTGTGCCAAGATGGCATTTGTGCAGTGAATTACAGATTCCAAAGTATTTTAGAAGTATCTCCTAACAACCAATACACAAGCTGAAAATCTACAGAGATAGTAAAGTTGAATAAACCATAAAAAAATAATAAACATGTCCTTACTACAAATATTAATAGCTAGACACGTATCAATGCATTGTAAAAATTAACCTAGTGTTCAACAATGATAGGTAGTATACAATTATCTCTCGGGATAAACGGGCTACTCCTCGCTGGCAGTGAGATGCTGCTTCTGACAGATACAACTATAAGGATTCAAGGTGGACGGAATAAGCAGTCGACTGTGCTAAGTGTAGAGAATCAAAAATGTACAGAGATGTGGAAAAATGCAGACACTTCACGCATTTCTCGTGAATATACACTGAACAAAATTATAAATGCAACACTTTAGTTTTTTTCCCCATTTTTCATGAGCTGAACTCAAAGATCTAAGACCTTTTCTATGTACACAAAAGGCCTATTTATTTCAAATATTGTTCACAAATATTGTTCACAAATCTGTCTTAGTGAGCACTTCTCCTTTGCCAAGATAATCTATCCACTTCACAGGTATTGCATATCATCATGCTCAAGCAGCATGATTATTGCGAAGGTGTGCCTTAGGCTGGCCACAATAAAAGGCCACTCTAAAATGTGCACAATGCCACAGATGTTGCAAGTTTTGAGGGAGTGTGCAATTGGCATGCTGGCTGCAGGAATGTCCACCAGAGCTGTTGCCTGTGAATTGAATGTTCATTTCTCTACCATAAGCCATCTCCAAAGGCGTTTCAGCGAATTTGGCAGTACATCCAACCGGCCTCACAACTGCATGTAACCACACCATCCCAGAGAATGCTGGCCATGCAAGAACTGGGATGTTTTCAGCTTCCAGGAATTGTGTACAGATACTTGCAACAGGGGGTCATGCATTATCATGCGGCAGCATGAGGTGATCGTCATGGATGAATGGCACAACAATGGGCCTCAGGATCTCACACTATCTCTGTGCATTCAAAATGCCATCAATAAAATGCACCTGTGTTCGTTGTGCATAACAGGGACTTGCAGGGGGATTCCACCCATCAGATGAGGCAAGTTTGACAGCGAAAATGTAGCCAGTGCTCAAAGCAGGCACCAGATACATTTCACTAAATCACACTGTGCCCAAACTTCTGGGTTCAGGTATGCCACACGTGACGTCCGGAGGTCTTGTGATTTTGTGGCAGGAACCCACAGGGTCTATTAACACAGTTAATTGGGTCTCGGCCATAGAGTTTTGGTGCTTGCATCGTCTGGGACATAAGCACCATATGTCACAATGGTGTTAAATCTATAGCAATGGCCTTTGTCTGCTCTGTCTGTCCCTTCACTGTACTTGTGTTTATCTTTGGCCCCATGCTGAATTATTTATTACTTTCTTATTGGGTTCTTCTCTGCCCTGCTCATGTATTTTTCAGTTCTGCTTTTGATTTAGTACTCTGCTTATGGTACTTGCCAATGTTCCCTCCCCCAGTTTGGTCAAGTTCCTCATTAGCCCTCTGTATTCTTTGTTTTTTTTTGTTTGTTTTTTTACAAAAGTACAAAAAAGACAAAAACTTGATATTTGGCAATTTACCCATGTAAGCCTAAAGTACATATGTTTTAATCATATTTCCATTAATCTCATATTTGATAGCTAGATTTCCTTTTCTTTCCTAGCAAACAATTATAAAATAACAACCGCTAAGACATACATCGGGTCTGGTCAGGGAGTGTCTTCTTCGGTTTTAAATTTAACTGAAGCTTAATCTGGTTAACCCATTGCATTCTGATAAAGGGAGATGGATCTTTCCAATGTCTAGCTATCATTATTTTAACTGCAACCAGACTAGGCATCTTTTTTCTGTAGTTAAATCAGTTAAATTCAAGTGTAGTAAGGCAATGTCTGGTGTGAGTTTCAAGTCAACTTTCTCAATTAACTTTATCATTTTACGCCCATCTCCATATCTGACTAACTCGGGGCACTCCCAACATATGTGTAGAAAAAAGCCATCTAAACCTGCCCATCTCCAGCAGTTTGTGGGGTGTTGGGGATTCATTTTTATTAAGTAATCTTGGGACCATTTATTCAGAATCTTAAATTGATTTTCTCTGATATTCAGACACTGAAATATTTCATTTACAAATCTCCATGCTTTTAACCACTCTGCCTCTATGATACTCTTTGCGATGTCTCTTTCCCATGATTTAATCGCTGTAATAGGGCCAATGTTTATAGTGGTTAAACTCAAGGTTTAAGGATCAAGGTTAGACTTTTAGATACTATTTTGTTAATTTTTTTATGTGCAAAGATATTTGTTAGTTGTTTGTTGATATTTGGATCCGCGGTATAAAGGCTCTTTGTCAGAAAATGTTTGATCCTTAGGTATGTAAATGCCTCACCCTTGAGGATATGAAATTGTTCCGATAACTCTTCGGATGGTCTAAGTGCTCCATCTTTTATTAATTCTGATAGGGGGAGTGATTTACACCTTTCCCATCTCTTAAGGTCTAGTTCTTTCATATTCATTTCGAGTTCTCTTACTTGAATTGATTCTACAATTTTGTTTTTCAGACCTAATTTGATCTTTATTCTGTGCCATTCTTCCAGGGTTTGTTCTACTATAAGTGATCTATTCTTTTTTTTTTTTTAACACTCAGACTCTGTTGCACAAAATTTCAATGTTCTTTTCCTTCTTTTTGTTCTCATGACTATATTGTGCTTTCAGATCATCCTTGTGTTTGGTTTTCATTTATGCTTATTTTCTTTCTCCTTCACCATTCTATTCCCTCTTTCACTCCCCCTCAGCCTCTCACTCCTCCATCTCCCCTCTCCCCCCCCCCTCCCTCCCCTCTCCACTCTCTTTCCTCTTCCTTGTTACTTATATGATACCTAGATGAAAACTTGAATGTAATACTAATTGTGTGAAAAGAAAATAAACAAAAAACAAAACACTTATCAAACATGAGCATCCGTAGCTTTGTCCAATCTTCACTCTTTATCCTTCTTCCCTCTCTTCTCTCCCCTAAGTATTACCTTTCCAAGTTAGAACTTATTCCAGTTATATTCAGGTAGGGTGCTACGCAGTGCTGTATTTACCGCGAGGCATCCTAGGCGGATGCCTAGGGCGGCAAATTTTGGGGGGCGGCACCCCCCCAGCACTGAAAAAAAATAAAAATAAAATAAATAAAAAAATTTAAAAAATAAAAAACGCGGCCTTTTAAAAAAAAAGACCGCGCTTGCAGGCAGAGACGGAGGTGAGAGGGGATCGGAAGATCCCCCCTCACCATCGCTCTGCCTGCCAGGCTGCGCGGGGAGCCGAGAAGGCAGCACAGAGAAACCTCTGTGCTGCTTGTTCGGCTCCCCGTGCAGTGTGCCGACGGAAGTGCCGACAGTCACGTGACCGGCGCGCTGACGTCATACGCGCGCCCGGTCACGTGACCTGTCGGCACAATCGCCGGGAAGCCGAACAGGCAGCATGGAGGAACCATGCTGCCTGCCACTAGCCACCAAGGAAAGGTAAGTGCTTATGGGAGACAGTGTGTGTGTGTGTGACTGAGTGTGATGGGAGTCAGAGTGTGTGTGATGGGAGACAGTGTGTGTGACTGAGTGTGATGGGAGTCAGAGTGTGTGTGATGGGAGACAGTGTGTGACTGAGTGTGATGGGAGTCAGAGTGTGTGTGATGGGAGACAGTGTGTGTGACTGAGTGTGATGGGAGTCAGAGTGTGTGTGATGGGAGACAGTGTGCGTGACTGATGTGATGGGAGTCAGAGTGTGTGTGATGGGAGACAGTGTGTGTGACTGAGTGTGATGGGAGTCAGAGTGTGTGTGATGGGAGACAGTGTGTGTGACTGAGTGTGATGGGAGTCAGAGTGTGTGTGATGGGAGACAGTGTGTGTGACTGAGTGTGATGGGAGTCAGAGTGTGTGTGTGATGGGAGACAGTGTGTGTGACTGAGTGTGATGGGAGTCGGAGTGTGTGACTGAGTGTGATGGGAGTAGGAGTGTGTGACTGAGTGTGATGGGAGTGTGTGTGTGATGGGAGTATGAGCTTGATGTGAGTCTGAATGATGGGGCATGTCTTAGGTGTGTAACGTGGGTGTGCAGCTTGGGTAGGGGGGTGCCCGGATTTTGTCTGCCTAGGGCAGCACAAAATCAAGATACACCACTGGTGCTACGGTGGCCCACTCATACAAACATGCATACAGTGGGTGGGACGGATAGCCGACGGAACAGGAGTCAACAGGATCAGTTCAATCTTATTTGTAAAAATTTAGGATTACTAGTAAATTTTAATTTTGTTTAGTATATTAAATTCCTATTGTGTGCAGGGCCCTACGTCTAACTTTTCTGCTTATTAGGGATCTTATATCTCAGCCCTTTCTAAATTCTCTATGCATATCTCCCAAAGGTTTTTTTTTTTTATTTGACATATAACTTATCCAGCTAAGACCTTTTTCTAAGGTCAACTGGAGTTTAATCTGTTTAGTTAGTTGTTCTTTCGAAAAAAACACCCGGTTGTTTCCAGGCTCTTGCAATTAAGATCTTAACTGCTACCATTATATGGATTGTCAGTGCCTGTCGCCAATGGCTCATTTTGGGCCAGTTCAGATGCAGCAGCCCTACATCTGTTTTCCTTTCCAGATGTACACTTGTGCTTTGTTCTATTATAACAAAAGCTATTTCCCATAATTTCTTAATACGGGCACAACCCCACCACATGTGGATATAAGTACCCAGCTCCTGGCCGCATTCCCAGCATTTAGGTTCATTCTTCTCATTTATTAAAGCCAATCTTCTCTGAGTCATATACCATCGATTGGATAGCTTATAAAAAAGTCTCCACCAACGATAGGTTATGAACGTTTTTATTAACTAAGTTGAGAGCCTCATTCCATTCTCCAGTTTCTATTAAAATATTAAGTTATTTTTCCCATTTTGTTATAGCTTTCCCTCTGTCTCCTAACTCATGTGTTGTTATAAGATGTTTACATCTTGAGATGGGGTTAGTGATCTTATTATGTGAGAAAACTGCCTCTATTGCATTTATTTTGTCTTCCTCGGCTATATATAAGTGTTGCTGTAAGAAGCTTTATACCCTTAGATAATTAAAAATTTGGTTATTTTGAAGGCCATATTGCTTTGCCAGGAGTGGGTAGGGCTTTATACTCCACTCATCCAATATATCTTTAATTTTACTGGAGCGCAGTCCTCCCCATTTTGACAAAGAAATGTCTGGTAGGATGTTTTCTATAATATTCAGTGGTTCTCCTCTTGGTATTCTGTGCTTGATCCCCAACTTTTTCAGTATTCTATACCAACTGGGAACTAGGCTCTGCAATATTATGTTCCTATCTTTCACATCTTTTATTATCTGATCGCCGTTTGTGTTCCATATAAATTTCTCTAGGTTTTTAAATTTAACCGCTTCTTTTTCTATTTTATACCATGGTTCTATTTCTACTTCCTTTACTTGCGTAACATATATATGCTGAATTATTGCTGCGTCAGATTCTAAAGTTATGAGTGGAAAGCCTAGATCCCCGTTTTGGATTTTTTTCGCAATTTGTTTCATGCCTATGCGTTGAATATTGCCCTGCCAAATAAAATTCACAAACCTAGTGTGGATCATCTGAAGCCAGCTGGTGGGGACCATTCTCAAAAAATAGGTCTATTGGGGAATTACCTAGGTATGATCTTACTATGTTTATTTCCCCCCACCAAGATACCCAGTTATTCTGCCAATTTTTCATATCTCTATTTCTTGATCTCATTATGGTCATGCAATTTATTTCCATCAGTCTGTTTATATTTGCAGGTATAAGAATTCCCAAGTATTCACATTGTTTCTTAGTACAGTCAAATTGGAATTCGGATTGTATATGTTGCTTGGTTACGTATCAATGTTTACGGTTAAAGCTATTGTTTTCTGTGGGTTTAATTTATAGTTGGATACTCTGATACTCTTGATTTGTGTCAAATTATATAATGAGGAGTAATATTCCGCAAATGTCTCTCCTATTTCCTGCGGAGATCTGCACATAACCCCTCCCCATCTCAATCATCGAGATTTTTTCTTTTATCCTTTTCTTCTTAAGTTTATTTGACAACATTTTGTCCGTTCTATTAGATTTATGAAAATATTTTATTTTTAACTTCATCAAATTTCTATCTATTTTTTCTTGTTGTAGACAGACAATCTGTTCTTTTACTTGTTCAAGTTTGTTCAGATTTTCTGTGTTTATATTCTTTTTCAGATCTGATGTTACCTTATAAAAGGATATGTGCAGATCTGCGAGGGAGGCACCCTGCTCTCTTATCTTCCCCACTTTTAGCTTAATAAAAAACTGATTTGTGGGGAGACTTCTTTAGCATTATTTTCTTAAAAATATAAATCTATTTCTTTATCTATGAACTCTCTATCCTTTTCCTCCCTTAATAAAAAATCATCCAGTTTCCAGGTGGTCCTTTGGCCTCGTTTCATATGATTGATGTCAAAGAGCAGCATACTATGATCTGACCAGATATTTTCTTCTATTTGTATATCTCCAATATTTTCAAGCAGTTGCATTTCTCCCACAACCATATCTATTCTTGAGAAAGAGAGGTGAACTCTGGAGAGGTGGGTGAATTATTTTTCTTGAGGATGGGTTGTTCTCCATATATCCATTAATCCAGATTCCTCCAGCACCTTGTTTAGAGCGGCCGATTGTTTTTTGACAGTTTTATCCATTAATTTACCCTGATTACATTTTTTATCCATTGATGGATCAAGTACGCAGTTAAAATCACCTGCAATAACTACTATTCCTTTTTTGATCTTTTCCATTCTACAAATGATTTTTTCCAGATATTTAACAGGACCAACATTTGGAAGGTAAACATTTACCAATGTATAGACTTGCTCTTCAATCTTACACACCATTATAATGTACCGGCCTTCTTTATCTCTTTCTTGGTACATTTGTTCAATTTTAGTGCTTTGGGAAAAGAGGATTGCTACCCCTCTTTTTTTTTCATTTGTAAAGCTGAGTGGGTTATTAGTGAGCATCTATTCTCCCACCATTTCAGGTTCACCCCTCTTTCCCAGTGAGTCTCCTGCAGAAAGGCAATGTCGATGTTTTTAATTTTCATAAGCTCATATAAAGACTGTCTTTTATAATGGGTATTTAGCCCCTGCACATTTAAAGATATACACTTAACCATAATTGTTTAATGATTTTAAGTCTCTTCCTCCGTCCGTCAAGCTCTACGCCCCAACCATACATACATACAGACACATACAAAGTAAAAAAAAACCTGCCCCCGTTTGACAGAGATCCTGGACCCATTCCAGGGTACCTCTGTTCTACGCATCAACTTCCCTGTTAGTGCGATCCTGGGTTCTAAAGAACCCATAGCAGGCTGTGTTAGCCGGTGATAGCTAATGAGAACTCCTATTTCTTTGTACTGTTTTCGCATAAACCCTTTATCCATTATTTATCCATTCCCCCTCCCATTTTCCTTAAGTAATATGGAGAAGATGCAAAAACAATGGAAGACCCCTCCTCTTCTCCCGTCTTCATCAGTGCTCAGCTTAGATTACCTGATTATGAACTGACAATGCCACTTATTCTAATATTTATTTATAGCTTTTTATATATATTTGGTACGGGGTGAAGATTGGCGAGAAGAGGAGCAGGGAGAAGAGAGAGAGAGAGAAAAAAAACCTTAGTGATGCTTATGTGTAATTAGGTGTTCTTTCGTGAGGACGGATTGGAGTTATAGATAACTCTACCTCCTTGTTGGTGTGTGTTGAAAAGTGGAGTATCTTGTGTAATAGGGTGATCCGGGTAGTATGTGATAGAAAGGAAAAGAAAAAAAAAGAAATAATGTGAAACGGGTGAGTGAGTAATCTGTGCCCTATTTGTACCAAAGGTAAGATCCCTGTATAGCTGTTGTGTGCAAGAGCTGTCAGGTCATAAGTGATCTATTCTTTTTAATCCTGCCTTAGATCTATTCAACCAGAGAAGGGATTCGATTTTAGTATTGTCAACTGCTTCTGACTCTATTTGGTACCAGGCCTCTGACTTCATTATTTCTACTTGGAGTTTGTATGTGTGAGCTATGATATTTGAGAAGTATTGTTGTTCTATGATTGGGTAGGCCAATCCCCCTTGTCTTGGAGTCTTTGCCAGAGATCTAAAACTTATTCTGGGGTCGCGAGACTTTCAAAGGGACCATTCGGAACAGATATGTCCACCGTGGGATTACATATGAATTTATAGCATTGATCCTATGATGGCTATTTCATGGCTATTTCGTTAAATGTTTTCAGTAAATGGGGAGCAATAATGTCTTTCATCTTTTTATAAAATACATTTCCAAAGCCATCTGGGCCTGGAGTTTTGTATATAGGTAACTTATTTATTACTAGGTCGATTTCATCCCCTGTGATAGATCTATTTAACATTTTTTTCTGTTCTTCAGATATTGTTGGAAATCAATATTGCTTATATATTCATCAATCTGGACCTCCTTAGTAGATCGGTTCAGATTATATAATTTTGAATAAAATGCAGAAAATGCCTGGCCTGTTAGTTCTGGGCTCAAGAATTCCATTTGATCCTCTACTATCTTCTTGACTCTGCTCTCTGATTGCCTCTTTTTTAGTTTATTTGATAATAGTCATTCTGCCTTATTTCCCCTATAATAGCACTTTAAATTCAGTTTTTGTCTTATAATGGCAGACTTTTCTTCTAATTTGTTGTTAGTTTTGTTTTGTAGTTCTTTTATGGCATAATTTCTAGATTTGTTTGGGTTTCCTTTGTTAAGAGCTGTCAGGTCATAAAATCGTATATATAAGTCTTTTAAGTCTTTTTCTTGTTTTTACGTTCATTAATCTCTATTTTTATTAGATAACCCCTTACAACAGTTTTAAAGGCAGCCCAGGTCACAGAGTCTGAGATTGTTTTGGATGCGTTTTCTTCAAAATATAACCTAGATAATTCCCTAATATAATTCAGATTAGCCTTTTTGCAAAATAGATACTCTTTCATTTTCCATGTTGTCTTCCCCATGAAAGGTTTGTTTACCAATTCCCATATCTGCCAGCTATGGTCTGACCAGGTATTGTCCCTTCATATACACTTTACTAGTACACCTGATGGTCGATGACAAACCCAGGCACAAATATTTTCGGGCATTTGACTTATGAACTCTTGAAAAGTGGGAGTAATCCCTTTCATAAGGGTTGAAAATTCTCCATATGTCGTACAGGGCATGTTTACTACAAATATCATTCAACTTTTTCGATTGTTGGATAATTGATTTGTCAATCTTAGTATTTTTTTTATAGTTTTTTATCCAATAGTGGGTCCATGATGGTATTAAAGTCCCCAGAAATTATTAATATGCCCTTTCATGCTTGTCCACTATTTCCATGATTGTTCCAAAAGTTCTAGTAGGATTTCTATTAGGAAGATAAACACTGACCAGAGTTTACATCGTACCATATATGTAACATACCAAGATGACGTATCTACACTCTGGATCCCATATTTGGGCTACAATTTCTAGTTGAACAGAATTTGAGAAGACAATCGCCACACCTCGTTTTCTTTTATCTGATAGTGATGAATGTATAAATATAGGGAATTTCCTACCTCCCCAATTTTTAATGAAATCCTTCTTCCAATGACTCTCCTGCAAAAAGCCAATCTGATCATTTTCTTTAATCAGTGTATTATATAAGCATTTCCTTTTTTGGATTGTGTTTAAGCCCTGCATGTTAACCGATAGTAGTCTTATAAGAAACAAGAGAGAAACACACTGCGCCCAATTGTGGTGGAAACAGCTGCAGCAAATTCTACCAGTGTCTCACTCCTGCAAACAAATCAAAACAACACACAAGTGAAAAAGTGCGCTGTGACTCAACACTTCAAAACACACAACTCAGGAAAAATAAATAATAAATTGTTACCCTTAAAGTAAATCAGCCTTAAAGTAAATCAGCTCAATATTCAATCTGAAGGGAAAAAAATAAAACAAAACAGAACAGAAATAATATAGTGTAGTATATTACATAAAAGTGCTGATAACAAATAATAAGTGAGAACACACTCACATCTTCCTGAGCAGAGATCTGCTCAGTATATACAGCATCCAGGGAGCCCACCAAGGGGTTAAAGATCCAACTGCTTCACAGAGGAATCCTAGGCAGCTTATTCAGGGTAGCAGACCCAGAAGGTACTCCCAGCGGTAGTATAAGAGAGGGTAAGGAGGAGACTATTTAGCTTCAACGATTTTAATAACAATAAAAACATATAAAGAATCTTACATTCAAAGATCCACTTGAACAATACATATATAGAGTCCCAGTAGCAGTCTCCTCTTGTCCACTTGTCCACTATATATATTTATATATATAAAAACGTGTATATCTATTACCTTCTAGTTTCTTATAGAAATTGTGACTACTATTAAGAATGTTATATATCTTTATTACTTATTCATAATCAAAAAATCTTTCTAGTGGTTGTGCCATATTGTCTTACACCTATTCTAGTGAACTCTATTATTCAGTCTCATTTATTTCACACAAAAAAAAAAAAAGACCAGGAGTAGACGAGGAGTTTCCTAATTGATATACCCCTTCCCCTACCCACCCTTCTTATCCATGACATGCTCCGTCTAAATCCTTGTAACCTCATCCCTACATTGCTTCTGTTCCCTTTTTTTCCCCCACCTCCTCCTCCAACCATTTAGAACCTTTTCTGAGGTATCGAACATCTCTGTACGACCCTCATAATTTATCACCATGTTTTTAAATGGACCCCACTTAAATCTGATGTTATGTGGTTTTAGCATGGACACTGCTGGGCCAAAAGCCCTTCTTTTTTGTCTGGTGGCGTACGATAAGTCCCTTAGTACAATAATATCTTTATATTGTCCTTCTTTGATAGTTTTTTCTCTATAAGCCTGTAATACAAGGTCCTTTGTCCTATGTGTGTGAAAACAGACAATAATATTTCTCGGGATGTCCATGGAGAGGTTGCTAGGCTTCAGTAGCCTGTGTCATCTCTCTAGTGTGCCATCATGTCCATCCATTATAAGACCTAGGGCTTTGAAATATTCTGATAAAAGTGCCTTCAGATCTACAGTGCCAGAAGACTCAGGAAAATTTCTGAATCTTAAAATCGTTCTGCGTGACCGATCTTCGGCATCATTTATCTTGGATTCTAAGTGAGCAATCTTTTGGTGTAGCAGATAACTTTGCTCCTTCAAGAATTCAATCTGTCCATCGTGTCTATCTATTTTTTCTTCAGTGATCTGTAATTTATTTGTCAGAGTTGTTATATCTTTTCTGATCTCTTTAGAGTTACTAGATATTTCTTTCTTAATTTCTTCTAGGATTAATTGTAGGCTGTTATTGAGGAGGTCAGGAGTAATCCCCTCTGGTTCATTTAGGGATTGAGTTTCTGAGGAGTCTCCTGTTGAGGAGGTATTTAGAGCACTTTTCTCAAGACTGTCTCTTTTAGATTGATGGGGAAAAAAAGAAGAAAGTCCCTTGTCATTTCTAGGGTCAGCCTTATCTTATCAGAGTTGTTATATCTTTTCTGATCTCTTTAGAGTTACTAGATATTTCTTTCTTAATTTCTTCTAGGATTAATTGTAGGCTGTTATTGAGGAGGTCAGGAGTAATCCCCTCTGGTTCATTTAGGGATTGAGTTTCTGAGGAGTCTCCTGTTGAGGAGGTATTTAGAGCACTTTTCTCAAGACTGTCTCTTTTAGATTGATGGGGAAAAAAAGAAGAAAGTCCCTTGTCATTTCTAGGGTCAGCCTTATCTTTCTTTTTTGGAATGGTTTTATTTGTTTGTTTTTTAGAAGCCATTGTAAGGGGAAAAAAAAATGTTTTCCTTTATTTTATTATCTTTAGTCAGGATCAGCATACAAATGATCTGTCAAATCGCAGTCGTCAGACTAACTTATACTTTGCCAATAAGGAAGGGCTACCATTGGAGGTGGGGGGGGGGGGGGGGAGAGAGATAAGCTTAAATAGTCTTACCACTTTTCTTCTGTGGATCGTTTAGAAGTGATGATTGTAGTAGGATTTGCCTTCAAAGGGTGTCCTTCGATATCCAATGCCGCAGTGTTTCACCGAGCACTTCTTCAAGCTGTCGGATCATCACCAGGACTCTGGATAGGTGAGACCTTGGGACACTCATATTTTGTGTTCCCTCCTTCAGCATTCACGGTTAGAATTCTTCTCTTTAATTTTTCTCTCCTTCCCCCCTTACCTCTTTTATATGTACCGCCAGACTTTCCTGATGGAGAGTGTTTTTTCTTTTTATTGCGCCGAGTACAGTCTGTAGTTTCTCAGAGGCTGCGACAATCAGGTGCTGCGCGGTTCCAGGGCTGCTATGTTTTACAGGCTGTATCTGTTAGCCAGGCGATCTACAGGAGCTGCTCCGTCCGCCATAGTTGCTCTCCTCACTCCAACTCACCCCGCCTCTCAGCACGTGGACGCTTTCACGTTATCACGTCCCGTCCCAACCACTTTCTGTACTCTGTATTCTGTTCTTTCTGCTATTGCTCTGGTACTGTTAATCCAAATATGCACACGGAACTCCTCTATTCAATAACCTGGACCCCGTCCCTGAAACCTTGAGAAAATATCTTTGGTCTCTCGAACAAACTGGAACAGTGACACATTATCAGTGTTCCTCTGCTGGTTGAAATAGAAACCCTTTGTTCAGTGAGTTAACCAGCTGGTATTAACGAGATGTTACAATGGTTACTTATCTGGCTGGTATTAGCAAGCCCCTTTGCTGCCTAGAGCAGGTATTTAAGCAGCTAGTCTCAGCAGCTCATTTGCCCTTGCGTTGTTTCTGGCTTCCAAGAGCTGTTCCTGGTGTCCTGTGATTTCTGTGTTCCTGACCCAGCTCGGCTGACTCCTCATCTGGTTCTTGATTCCTGGCTTTGTTCCTGACTCCACTGATTTCCGTTCTCCTGACTCCGGCTCGTCTGACTACCCGCTTTGGCTTCTGACCCCGGCTTGCTTCCTGGATATTGGTTTTGAACTATTTTTGCCTTTTTTGCTATTTATTATTAATAAAGGTATTTTTGCCTTACCTTCTGTTTCCTGGTGCCTAACATTCATATAACTCTACCACAAGTCCAACATCAATTGCAACACTTTGGATGTTTTTGCTAACTGCACCAGATCTTTCATACATAGTACCTCACAAACCATTCATAACTACAGTTTCCCGATGCTGTCGTTTTTTGCAATAGACCTTCAGTTAACGTGCATGTGCCTTGTGCCTCTATGGTATTTTTCTTAATTGCTGTTAATGCTTGGACTACTTGAGTCCAATTTTGATTTAGGCTTCAACAGGGACCTTCCCTGGCACCAACATGTGTCAGATAGTCTCTTTAACACTAGAGTGTTGGGCACAAATGATAAGTGTGCTTGTAAAATCTCCAATCTGTGAATGAAAGCAGTAAAAATGGTGTAAATATATTGTAGGATACAAAAGAATGTACACTGCAATTTTCAGCATCATGCTTGGGTTTAAAGGATTGTGCAGAGCATGGAAGACTTGTAGACTGCAAGTGGGTTTCTTTCCAGAATCTGGCTTACAATCTTCTATAATGGCTGGACATATTTGTTTGTATTATCATATAATTACCCACAACAATTGGCAATATTAAGGTCATATCACTTAAGTTTGGTGAGGACCACTTCAGACAGTTTTATGTATTTATGTCCAGGATTTGGAATGAAACATATAAAGCACTCAGCTGGCAAACTATCTTCCTTGTTAGGATGAAGGCCAGATTAATCGGAGTGGGAAATATCAGGTGTTGTATTGACACTGATGGAATAGTATTTCATAGCCTTTGCCTCCTTAACTCTCTGCTTTGTAATAGTATCAGCCATAAGCTGATTGAACTGCTCACAATTAGCAACTGAGAAGCGAGATGTGATTCCTTTTCCTGCACTGCCTTAACGGCAATGTGTTTGGTTAGAAATGGGTCAGATTCCAAAAGAAATTAAAACATCATCATGTAGTTATCACCGTTCCCTCTAATAGCAAGCCCTCAATCACCGAGTACCTCACCAACAGCAACTACTCTTTTTAACACATTTCTCCAATATTGGATTTCATCAGAATGCTGCTTTGTGAGACTCTCGCCAGTTCTCCCCAAGGTACATGCTCTTGTTTTTAAAGAGAGCACACAAGAATTGTGGTCTACTAGTGTTTATTTAATCGCACTGTGCCACTTTTCCATTGAAGCCACTGCCAACTAGGATTTTCAACCAAACAAACGACATGGAGCACAAAACACCACTATTTTGCTTTGGGAGTAAACTAACTAACCCCTTTTTGTTTCTCTCCATTAAAGTTTTCTTTTTCAAACAGGTGTTTAGTTAGCAGCCTAGTTTTGTCAGCTTATGGCCTTCTAGACTGTGTGAAGTCCAGATTCTCATTTTGTTATAGTCCATGTTTACCCATTTGGTCTCCTGTAGATTCATTTAGAACTCATTCAGCAGGGTCAGAGTTCATTCCTAATAGTACAACAGGATCATCAAACTCTCTTGGACTCAAAAGGTCCTCCACTGGATTCAGAAGTCTCCATTTCACTTATACTGCTACTTATAGCTTCAAAATTGTCATAACTACATATAGCAAGTACATCAGTTTTACAAAAGTCAACAGTTAAATCTTCCTCTACCTCCTTACCCCCCTCAGTACTATTAGAAGCAGGAGGTTTTGCGAAAAATAGGCAAGGTAGTTACTTCTTTCCTATAAAGCAACTACCATGCTAGATGTATCTGATTTCATGCAAATCAAACCAAATGGTCCAGTAAAGTGTCCAGAAGTACATTTGCCAATTCTCCAAGGACAGACACATCAGTATAGATAGAAATGCAGTACAACCTCCTGGTACAAAATTACCCATCAAACCTCAGAGGTACATCTTCAGGCAAATAAGAAACACTTATGGCTGTAATTCTCCAGATGATAGCAATTGCCCCGTTGCTGGCTGCCCCCATGCAAAGTACCTCCACTGGCAAGACAATTTCTTATAAAAAGAAGCAATACTAAAGTTTAAACATTTATTTTACATTTTTCCAGAACATAAAAAAGACACTTTATTGCAAATAACTTTATTACTCTGCAATCAAAAGTAAAATTACACCACTTGCTCATCCTACACATATCTTGTGAGACTATGAGCCAGATGAAGGTGTGTCATTAAAGTTTTTATATGTTTTTATACGTTTTTATAAGTTCTTAAATATGTACAATGGTGTAATCGATTGCTTTATATACATAGTGCCAACCAGCAACCAAGGATCCACTTAAATATAGAAGAAGAAGGTCCCAGAAGGCTTGGTAAAGAGGCTATTAGCATGTCTGCCAGTATTAAAAATATTTGAACTTTCGATATACCTGGTCCTGCTAAGTGCTGTCTAATGCTGCCAGATTTACCTTGATCAGTGAATATTTCTGTATGACAAATTACTTTCCTAAATGTAATTCTTTATATTTCTAGTTTAACACTTTGGCTTTTGGATTAGCATGTTTTAAGCTTCAAAAAACCCCATAAATGGTGGTCTACAAACTTTACTCAATTCAGAATATAAAATCCAATCCTCTTTTTTGCTTTCCATAATGATAATGGAAAGAAGGCTTAGTATGATAACATCAAGGTTTATTGCATAAAAGTTAAAGGGACAGTCTAGTCCCCAAACTCACTTTGGTACATGTGGTACTACTGCTTGTATAGTGAACAGACTTTTTTTCCAGTGTGATCTGATGCATGCATTCTGCATAAATCACATTTTTAAAATTTGACTCAAGCCCTCCCTAGTGATTACTCTGCATGTCTACTGCAGGTGCGGCAGCACTGATTATATAGACACTGAGGATATAACGTTTTGTTTCATTTAGTCACTTCCTGTGCTCTTCCAATTGAATATATTATGTGGACTCTGAATGACCTTGCTCTTGTACACAGTAGGCTCTCTTAACAGTGCAACACATTGTCTGATAACATCACTAGAGACACATTTGAATGAAACTGAAATTATTCTCATGGGGAATGACTTTTACGTTTGGGCAGTCCTGAATTTTTTGCAAACTGCTGTAATTTCACAATTTCATCTAGCTATAAGTAGTTTATATTTTAGAAATGCAAACTGTTAAAAATGCACATATGCATTAATATTTGGAAGATGCATTTTGGGCATTAGACAGTCCATTTAACAGCATTTTTAATCTGACATTTCAACATTTTTTTTCTGGATTAATACATGCATAAGCATATTAATATTCCAAAATGTATATGCTTTTTATTAATATTTTAAGGTTTATGTAACCTTTCATTTTGAGTATAACATTGATGTAGTGATTTAACAGATGAAACACACAAAATCCATCAAAGTAGTGTGAACAGGACATTGTTATAGTTCTATACAAATTCACTGAATAAAAGTAACTGACTATAGTTTCTAAATTGTGACCTAGCAACTGATAGCAGCAAGTAACTATAAAACACACACTAAATACACGAACATGCCTCCTAATAGCAAAGTCGACCCTGTGTACATGTAGTATGACTTAAAAACACTCAAGCATGGTTACATAGCCTCTTCTTGTGGTAATGGATAATACCAAATATTATACTTTTTGCTGATGTTGAAATGTTTTCTGCTAGAAGTAACGGGGATTGATTGACAAGACTAGGAGAAGTGCAGCGCTATATTTAGTGCAAGGCAAACAAGGCACTTGCCTGCTATGCCTGTAAAAACTCGAAAAAAAAATTTGCTTGCTGGTAGAGACGGTGGCTGGGGAGTTCCCCATGCACGGTGGCTGGCGGTTCCCCATGCAGGGTGACTGGGAAGTGACTACAGGTCACTTGACCGGCGCTCTGACATCAGACACGTGCCAGGTCACGTGACCTCTCTGCACAAACTGCGGTGGAGCCGAACAGGCAGCATGGAGGACACCAGGGAAAAGTCTGGGGGGACATGTATTGGGAAAATTGGAATGGGCTTATTAATGGTAAATAATATTGGCATATTATTGGGCAAATTAGCTGTGGCATATTAATGGCAAAAGTACAGTATTTGCTCGATTATAAGACGACCCTGATTATAAGACGACCCCCCAAACTTTGGATATTCCTTTAGGAAAAAACCTAAAAGCCTGAATATAAGACTACCCTATAGGAAAAAAGTTAAATTTGTATATATTCACATGTAAATTGCTTTTTTAATAAAAAAAATTATATAAAAAAATGCATTTATTGTTTTTATTTCCTTTTTATGTGTCAATGCTTCCTCTCTCTTTCCTTTGCCCCCAGCTTTGTCTCTCTCCCCCTCCCTTTGACTCCCCCTTGCCTCTGTCTCCCCCCCCCTTGTTTCTCTCTGCCCCCTCCCCTTGTTGCTCTGTCACCCCCTCCCTCTGTCTCTCCCCCCCCTTGTTGCTCTGTCTCTTCCCCCCTCCCTCCTCTTGTTGTTCTGCCCCCCATCCCTCCCCCTGTCTCTCTGCCCCCCTCCCTCCCCGTCTCTCTGCTCTCCATCCCTCCCCTGTCTCTCTGCCCCCCATCCCTCCCCCTGTCTCCCTGCCCCCTCCCTCCCCCTTACATGTAAATAGATCCCTGGTGGCTAGTGGGGGCAGCCGGGGGATGTCTGCACGATACGTGCACACATCCTCCATGCTGCCCGACACAGCAGTCTATTATGACGGACAGCTGGTCCGTCATAATACACTGCCTTGTCGGGCAGCATGGAGGATGTCTGCACGTATCGTGCAAACATCCCCCAGCTGCCCGATTCACCCTGGTGGGTAGTGGGGCAGCAGAGGATGTCTGCGCGACGCCGGGACTTCTGTGACGAAAGCGGAAGTACCCGGCTTCATCATAGAAGCCCCGGCGGACGTGCCGGGCGGCAGCAGGGGAGTCTGCGCTCGTCGCGCAGACATCCTCTGCTGCTAGAGAGGGGGATCCAGGTCCCCTGCAGCTCTGCTGGTGACCTGGATCCATGTCTTATAGTCTGACCTCA
Organism: Pelodytes ibericus; assembly: GCA_036172795.1. Lineage (NCBI taxonomy): Eukaryota > Metazoa > Chordata > Amphibia > Anura > Pelodytidae > Pelodytes > Pelodytes ibericus. The sequence goes on along the minus strand of CM069859.1, from coordinate 132,438,241 downwards.
ATTTGAGGTCAGATTATAAGAAGACCTCGATTATAAGACGAGGGGGAATTTTCAGAAAAAAAATTCTGAAAAAAACCTTGTCTTATAATCGAGAAAATACAGAACTACTGGCATATTAATGGCAAAAGTAATACTGGCATGTGGCAATATAATACTCACATTAATGGGCAAATTGGCTGTAGTATACTAATGGCACAATAATACTGGAATATTAATGGCAAAGTGGCTGTGGCATATTTAATGGACAAATGGTGGCATATCTTAATAGACAAACTGACTGTTGCATATGTTAATGACAAAATGACTGTGGCATGCTAATTGGTAGCTGACAGTGGCTTATTTTAATTGGCAAAGTTATGCTGTGGCATGTTCTGTGGGGGAAAATAACATGTACTATTGGGTAAAGTGACACTATGGCTTGTTCTGTGACACTGTGGCATGCCAGATTGTGTGGGTGCAATATGAGTGCAAGCTAAGTGCTGTCGGTGCAATATAGGTGCATGGCAAGTGCTGTGGGTACTGTATGGTGCACTGTGAAGTGCTTTGGGTGCAATGTGGGTGCAGAAAAAGGGAATAAAAACAAGAAATGCAATTTTTCAATAACATTTTTATTACATATACAAATAGTTGAATGTGATATGAAAATAGTTGCATATAATATTAAAAAGTTTACATTTACATACAATTTTTTACAATGCAACATTAGAAAAAGTGGGTTCAGGTGGATGCGCTGCTAAAAACTTTACCCCGGGCCCACTAAAGTGGCCCTGTGGTGGGGGCATGTGATGGGGTCATAGAGGCATGTGATGGGGACATGTTATAGGGGGCATATAATGTGTATGTAATGGGGTGATGGGGCATTTAATGTGTGTGCATAAGGGTGATGGGGCATGTCCTGGGTGTGCAACATGGGTTATGGGTCATGTTGTGGGTGTGCAATGTGGGTGTGCAATGTGGGTGGGGGGGGTGGGAAATTGTTTCTGCCTAGGGCAGCACAAAACCAAGATACACCACTGGATAAGAATGATAATAAAAGAGGTGTGTAACTAAGGTTATATACTGATTATGTGTTACCTGTGTGAGTCACGACTTCACAGTTGCTCCCTCCATCTGACTGTGCAGCATGTACTAAAAAAGCAAATACATTTTATGTGCAAAACTTTGTTTGCGCTTTGCACCTTTTGCAATGTACTAAACATTTAACACTCAACTATTAAATAGGAGTAAATTGTGAATAAAAAAGAGCAAATTGCTAATATAAAAGAGCAAATTGCGAATAAAAAAACAAGCAAATGTGCAAATATTTTTTCTACCTCTTTTGATAGCACTTACTAAAAGCTGGTATCATTTTCACACGCAAATAAAAAATATTTTTCACAAAATATTCGCAAATCTTTTTAGCATGTGCCAAGATAATCGCAATCTATTAGTGCAACTGGAAAAATGCACACTAAATAAAAATAAACGGAAGAGGCGCAAATCGGGAAAAAATAAATGTTACAAATATTCGCAAATTGCTCCTTACTCATGCTTTACCTACTTTTTTCCCCCACTGCACTTGTTTAGTACATGACGCATAGACTTCAGATTTGCCTTGAACCAATGTAAAAAAGGAAATGAGACTGCTCTCACACATTCAGTGTATCCCCAAGTTTGTCCATGGAGAGTAATAGGGATTTTCAATATGCATGTGCACATATGTACATTTCATGGGTCTATTCATCCCTATGGAAAACTCCATAGAAGACTCCTGAGGTGCAAAGAAACTGCCAAAATCTGATATGGACTAATATACATTAACGATTTAGGAGTCTATTCAGTCAACAGAGCTGTGGTGAAACTGAATTGCAACGTCAAACATTAATCGCTAATTTAGAAAGATAGGCAAGTTCAGCTATTTTTGCAGTGCACTTTTCTCATATTCAAAAATAATAACATCCAAGTTTTAGAATTGTTTTTAAGGTTTTACATGCATTAATCATTTCTAACTATTATTTAAAATAGTTTATACTCAGAATTATTTGCCTTTGTAAATTGTTCAAATATTTTGTGTATGATTTGCAAATATCAGCACAAAACTATTAAGTCTACTTCTTCACAGAACTAGAGCTATTTGAAATTGCATTGGGTACTTTTAAGCAGAGAATGAAAACCATTTAACTTACTGAACACATTTTTATACTTAATATTAGAATTACAATGTACTCTTACATACACTGGGATTGACTTAAAAAAGGGAATATTGAGACAATATGTCACAGCATAGCGGACTTCTTCAATGCTAGTGAGATTCTTTGTTGTCTAAAATCCTGTCTGTTTCTAAGCCTTAAGGTGTGCAAAGTGGTATATTGTCATGGGACAGTTATAGCATATCTCATGTTTCCTTTAAACGTAAACAAATTTACTGGTATATAACTAAGTCCAGGAAATGCTAGCAGAATGCTTGGTTGCATAGGGAGAGGTATAAGCAGTAGAAAGAGGGAAGTGCTCATGCCATTGTACAGACACTGGTGAGATCTCACTTGAAGTATTGTACGCAGTACTGGAGACCGTATCTCCAGAAGGAAATTGATACTTTGGAGAGAGTTCGCAGAAGGGCTACTAAACTGGTTCATGGGTTGAAGGATAAAACTTACCAGGAAAGGTTAAAGCATGTTAACATGTATAGTTGGAGGAAAGACGTAATAGGGGGGATATGATAGAAACATTTAAATACATAAAGGGGATCAACACAGTAAAGGAAGAGAGTATATTTAAAAGAAGAAAAACTACCACAACTAGAGGACATAGTCTTAAATTAGAGGGGCAACGATTTAAAAGTAATATCAGGAAGTATTACTTTACTGAGAGGGTAGTGGATGTATGGAATAGCCTTCCAGAAGAAGTTGTAGAGGTAAACACAGTCAAGGATTTTAAGCATGCGTGGGATAGACACAAAGCTATACTAGCTATAAGAGCGGGAACTGGGGACTAATAAAAGTATTTAGAAAAATTGGGCACACTAGATGGACCGAATAGTTCTTATCTGCCGACACATTCTATGTTTCTATGTCAGGAGACATGCTCCACGTATGGTGGAATTGAAAATTCTAGAAGAGGGCTGGTAGCAAATCTTGATAAGTCCCTGTGAACTTAAGGCCATTAAGACCTATCAAATGCACTTTTGTGCAAAGTAGTATAGATTTTTGTCTTCAAAGATAGCAGCCAGGTGTAAAGTAAAAAAAAGTTCAAAGCGCGACATCTATTGTTATGCCACTGTATTTAAGTATTTAGCCCTTTTTGGTTCCTGATTACTGCATCCACTATATCGCTGAACTCCAATGGCATCTGCCCAGTAGGCATGGGTTGTTTGATAGATTTTTCTTGGTATTATTTCATACAGTATTATCTGATTTCCAGCATGGCTTAAAGGGACTGTCTAGTGCCCAAAATGCATCTTCCAAATGTTAATGCATATTAATGTGCTTTCAAAATACTTTAATCTGCATGTTTTCGATTTTGCATTGCCTAAAATATAAAATACTTAGAGCTAGATGAAATTGTAAAAATTACTAGTTTAACTAGTTAAGTAAACCAGAACCAACTGTTTTTCATATTATGGAGAGAAAAGAAGTGGGAGCCACATCTCATAGCCTACCTTATATAATGGTACCTACTCAAAAGAGGCACAAATAATGTTTATCTCACTGTCACCATTACAGAGGAGAACTCCCTATAAGCATATCAGGCTAACCCAACATAATAGGGCAGTCCAGACCTGAAATGCATGGCAAGACCCTTCTGCACAAGGAACACAGCAAACATATAATAGGCCTTGCCTCTGGTGTCTCTTTAGGTGCAGTGAGCTAGGGATTCACGTCTGGGGCTATCCTGATAAGCTGACAAAACAAGTGGGAGCCACATCTCAGGCAGAGAACGAAATAGCTTGCCCTATAGGAAGTTATCTACCTGCAAGGGACATCATTCATGTTTTGCTCACTGTCACCATTACACAGAAGACTGCTCTATTAGGTGGGATTAGTCTGGATTGCTAAAGGAGAGGCCTCCTCAGTAAAATTGGGCAAGAAATGGTTGATGCCCCTCCCAGGTAGGCACCATCATATAGGGCAGGCTATTTCAGCGCTGTCTTTTTTCGGCTTCAGATGTGGGACACCAACTGTACCATACTGACAAAGCCAAAATGTGCATCTGTGGTTGCTATGTTCCCAGTGCAGAGGAGGCTTGCAATGAGTTTTAGGTCTGGACTGTCCTTATTGGTGGGATTAGTCTGATATGCTAATGGAGAGGTTTTCACTTTAAAACTGACTGTGAGAAAAACATGGTTGATGTTGTGAAACCTCCTGAGTCATACAGTATTATTATAAAGACGGAGAAAATCATCTGTTTTGTTGCAGGGATTAAAATATATTTAAAAAATGCCTTCTTTTTACTCCATCACAAATATAGGTGCTCAGGGCCGTCTTTAATAGTGATTGGACCCTGGGCAAGCATTTGCTTGGGCCCCCTGGACCCTGCCCACACCCCTGCATGCAATCCCGCCATCCATCGCAATTTTATCCCCCCCCCCCCCCCCCACAGAGCCCAGGAATATTGTGCCAGTCAGAGCCCAGGAATATTGTGCCAGTCAGAGCCCAGGAATATTGTGCCAGTCAGATACCAGGAATATTGTGAAATTCAGACCCAGTAATATTGTGCCAGTCAGATGCCTGTAATATTGTGCCAGTCAGATGCCTGCAATATTGTGCCATTCAGAGCCCAGTAATAATGTGCCAGTCAGATGCCTGCAATATTGGGCCAGTCAGATGCCTGCAATATTGGGCCAGTCAGAGCCCAGTAATAATGTGCCAGTCAGATACCAGTAATATTGTGCCAGTCAGATACCAGTAATATTGTGCCAGTCAGATACCAGGAATATTGTGCCTGTCAGAGCCCAGGAATATTGTGCCAGCCAGATGCCTGTAATATTATGCCAGTCAGATGCCTGTAATAGTGTGCCAGTCAGAGGCCAGGAATATTGTGCCAGTCAGATGCCTGTAATATTGTGCCAGTCAGATGCCTGTAATATTGTGCCAGTCAGATACCAGGAATATTGTGCCAGTCAGATACCAGGAATATTGTGTAAGTCAGAGCCCAGGAATATTGTGCCATTCAGATACCTGTAATATTGTGCCAGTCAGATACCTGTAATATTGTGCTTGTCAGATACCAGGAATATTGTGCCTGTCAGATACCAGGAATATTGTGCCTGTCAGATGCCTGTAATATTATGCCACTCAGATGCCTGTAATATTATGCCAGTCAGATGCCTGTAATAGTGTGCCAGTCAGAGGCCAGGAATATTGTGCCAGTCAGATGCCTGTAATATTATGCCAGTCAGATGCCTGTAATACTATGCCAGTCAGATGCCTGTAATAGTGTGCCAGCCAGAGGCCTGTAATAGTGTGCCAGTCAGAGGACAGGAATATTATGCCAGTCAGATGCCTGTAATAGTGTGCCAGTCAGAGCCCAGTAATATTGTGCCAGTCAGAGCCCAGTAATATTGTGCCAGCCAGATGCCCAGTAATATTGTGCCAGTCAGATGCCCAGTATTATTGTGCCAGTCAGAGCCCAGTAAAATTGTGCCAGCCAGATACTCAGTAATATTGTGCCAGCCAGATGCCCAGTAATAGTGTGCCAGCCAGATGCCCAGTAATATAGTGCCAGCCCGATGCCTGTAATATTATGCCTGCCAGATGCCCAGTATTATTGTGCCAGTCAGATGCCCAGTATTATTGTGCCATGTGCCAGTCAGAGCCCAGTATTATTGTGCCAGTCAGAGCCCAGTAATATTGTGCCAGCCAGAGCCCAGTAATATTGTGCCAGCCAGAGCCCAGTAATATTGTGCCAGCCAGATGCCTGTAATATTATGCCAGTCAGAGCCCAGTAATATAGTGCCAGCCAGATGCCTGTAATATTATGCCAGCCAGATGCCCAGTAATATTGTGCCAGCCAGATGCCCAGTAACATAGTGCCATCCAGATGCCTGTAATATTGTGCCAGGCAGATGCCCAGTAATATTGTGCCAGCCAGATGCCCAGTAATATAGTGCCAGTCAGATGCCTATAATATTATGCCAGTCAGAGCCCAGTAATATAGTGCCAGCCAGATGCCTGTAATATTATGCCAGTCAGAGCCCAGTAATATAGTGCCAGCCAGATGCCTGTAATATTGTGCCAGCCAGATGCCCAGTAATATTGTGCCATTCAGATGCCCAGTAATATTGTGCCAGCCAGATGCCCAGTAATATAGTGCCAGCCAGATGCCTGTAATATTATGCTAGTCAGAGCCCAGTAATATAGTGCCAGCCAGATGCCTGTAATATTATGCCAGCCAGATGCCCAGTATTATTGTGCCATTCAGAGCCCAGTAATATAGTGCCAGCCAGATGCCTGTAATTTTATGCCAGCCAGATGCCCAGTATTATTGTGCCAGTCAGATGCCCAGTAATATTGTGCCAGTCAGAGCCCAGTAATATTGTGCCAGCCAGAGCCCAGTAATATTGTGCCAGCCAGATGCCCAGTAATATAATGCCACTCAGAGCCCAGTAATATTGTGCCAGCCAGAGCCCAGTAATATAGTGCCAGTCAGACCCCCAAGTACTTACATGAACCTGCTCCGTGTCCCCCGCCGGATGTCTCCTCCGTGCAGTCTTCCCTCTTGCATGGAGGAGGGAAACAGTCACCGGATGTGACGCGACGTCACATCCGGCGTCAGTTTTTTTTGTTTTGTTTTTTCGGCCGTCGCATCCATCGGATGCGGCTTGCCGGAAAAAAGCGTTCACAAGCGCAATGCGCTGTGAACGCGGCGAGCAGGGGTTGGGGGCCCACGGGACAGCTGCCTTGGGGCCCCCCAGAAGTAACTGGGCCCAGGGCAGCTGCCCCGTTTGCCCCGCGTTAAAGACGGCCCTGTAGGTGCTGCAGTCTAGTGTAAGTCAAACAGTGGGAATATTATATAATGCTCTTGGCTAGGGGATGTGGCAGCCCCTTTTTTTTGTCAGAGTGTTAATCAGAGTAGTTGCAGTTAAACAGCAAAATGAATAACTTAATGCTGCTTTGTTTTATAAAAAATTACCTCAAACTAAAATTGTTCTTTTGAATTATTTATTTTCATTTTTTCCTTCTTCCTATCAGTTTCTCTCAGTATTTCAACCTAGTCCCTAGGCCAATTTAAACACATATGTAAATCTTCTGATGTCATACTGGTGATCTGTGACAAAATGGCTCACCAGAAATACACAGACCACTTAGGACAACAAAGAAATGCAGTTAAATGAAATACTGATCTCGCTAACTAGGTCTATTTTGAGTCCTCACCTATATCAACTACATGTTTGGCAGGCTTCCCTGAACTCCCAGAGCCTTAGTCAATGATGGGTCATTTAGTCAGCCCCTGGCTGAATGTGAAATATTAACACAACACTTGTAAAATAGGTTAGTCTAGGAGCTAATGCGTTCAATACAAGTATCTCCAACAGTAGCTATTAGTATCAAGTTATAAATACACTTTCCATTTGCTTGGCAGAAACCAGCATAAAAAATGCAAGTATCTCCACATACGGTCTCACCACATTCAGATGTCTCAGGTGAATATAACAAAGCATTATGTGGACCTTGTGATCAGCAAGGAGAGTGTGCAATGGAAAATCAGCATTCAAAAAAAGGCTATTGCATCTCCAAGTATTAAAGTTGATTAAACTTTATTTCTCGAATGTAGTAAAACTAATAATCAGGTATATGTATTTAGTTATTCACAGCATACAGCATAGTTGTTAAACAGCATGTAACATAGATCAGACTGGTTTCAGTGTACTCTACGCCATTCTCAAGGTGATAATTACACCTCTATTACTGATGACCTAACACTGAAAAAAAAAATCAAATTAACTACTGATGTAAAGATTGATGAAAACTAATTTACAAACATAAGTGCTCAATTCAGCTCTCTGTTTTATCCTGCATTAGTTAACCCATTAGTGACATAACTATTCTGACCATACCATACCTATGGTGATATGGGCTGTTTTAACACTTCTGCAGTGTTTGTGTTTAGCTATAATTTTCTGTTTTCTAATTTAACCCCTTCAGCGAAATAGTTTGGTTTGTTTTAATGTCCATTCTGGACAATAGCTTTTTGCTACTTTAGATATGTTTCCATTTAAATAAAAGCACATGCTTGCATTTTAAATGAATCCCCACATATTATTTATATATATATATATATATATATATATATATATATATATATATATATATATATATATATATATATAATTTTTTTAAGGACAGGTAGGGCTTTCTCTTGTGACCATTTTTCTTAAAACACTGATTGTCATTTACTGTATTTTGTTTTATTTTTATCATTATTATTTGCATATAGTAATATAGTAACATAGTAACATAGTAATTTAGGTTGAAAGAAGACACAAGTCCATCAAGTTCAACCCTTCTAACTATCATTACAGCTTTTGATCCAAAAGAAGGCAAAAACCCCTAAGGAAACTATTTTGAATTTTGCCTCCTGGGGGAAAAATTCCTTCTTGACTCCAAGCGGCAATCAGATTTCTCCATGGATCAATAAGCTCTTTTACTAATGCTTATTCTATTATTAATAGCCCTGTATGGTCTGCTTTTCTAAAAAAACATCCAACCCATTTTTAAATGCATCTATTGTGGTTGATAGCACTACCTCTCTTGGCAGGGAGTTCCATAACTTTATTGTCCTAACCGTAAAGAATCCCTTCCTTTGCTGTCTATGAAATCTTTGCTCTTCCAGTCTCATGGGTGACCTCTTGTTCTTTGTACCTTTCTGTTAATGAACAGGTCACTGGAAAGCTCTATATATTGGCCCTGCACAAATTTATATAATGTTATCATATCCCCTCTGAGACGCCTTTTTGATCAATGTGATTGATTGTCCCAGTGATCACATTAATAAATGTAAAAACTAATGGTTGATCCTGGTTTTTCCCCATCTGTGGCCCCAAATTTGGGGGAGGATGGCAATGGATTGTGACATGCCCCATACGCCAGTAGTCTGAAACACTCCTCACCCTATTTGCATAGGGTGAGGGGTCGTGATTGACAGGTCAGTGACTATTTGCACCGGCCTGTCATATTAAGACTAGTCATGGGCGGTTACGGCGGCCAATTTTTTCCTTTGCTTTCCTGGATAGCAAGTTTCTGGCTCCTATCTTTAATAAGCCCTGCTACTAAGATTTAAAAAATATATAAGCATTAACTCCTGGATTAACTTGTTTTACAAGTCTTGTGGTTATATCAGTGACTGACTCAAGCCAGTGCTAGTCTATAATATATACATTTTAATTGCATTGAACATGAAATATAAGCCTTTTTTTAAAGTTGATTTTATGATCTCAATGCAAATTTCATTGATTTTACCTCACATCAAAATGAGTTCTATAAATATTACAAAAAGCAAACATGAAAATGATGCTATGAGTAGATTAATGAGTTCATACTCCATGAAATGTGTCAGCAAGTCTATTATTTCCTTCAAAAGCCAATATTATAATGAAATACTATAACAATAAATTGATATTTTTAATATCTACAACATTAAAATATATGTCTTTCAAACCAGCACACATTTTAGCTGTACCTTTCAACTAACTACTGACATTTTAATTGGTAGCAATTCATATTTTAGAATATCACTCATTGTCATGGAAAAGTATATTTTTGGTATATGTAACAAGCAATGTTGCATCATGATAACAGTATGAAACCATCAAGCAAGGGAATGTACTCACAATATTTGACATCTTTTCTCCACATCAAATGCCTTCCTTTTTAGCAAAATAAAAGAACATGTCTTGCAGCAGCCTATAAGATGAAATATGTATTATTAAGCCCAGAAATGTAATTCCTAGAATTGCACTTGATTTATATTTTAATCATCAGAGAACATTCTAGCAACATGGAAATACTTACAAATCAATTCTAAAATATAAGCTTGTATTATTATCTAGCATTTAGATATTAGATACATAGTTGAGATTGGTAGCAATGATCAATATAGATAAATTGTAAAGCACCTGTATGCAACTTTAGAAATTAATGTAGGAATCAAAAGTTGTAATAGCCACAATGAACTGTACATGGTATGTAATTTGAGGATGTCAGACATCCATGATGTGCACCTAGGTTCATAGCCATAGTAACATTGCTGCACTAGCAGGGCCGTCATCAGAAATTTCAGGGCCCCTTACTGAAAAACAAAATAAGGACATTCATCAAGCAAAGTCAGGGTTCATAATACAAATAACCAACTCAAATAGCACACAATAAAATACCTTTCTAACACCAATATAATATCACAAATAAGAGTAAGATATTTTATACAAAATCCATGTATTTGAATATTGTAACATCCCAAATATGTAAAGTCCACACAAATATATAATTGTTTGCTTGCAATGTATATTTTGAACGGCATTATATTAATGCAAAGACCTGCAATGCATTACTGGCGTCACATTATGAGTACTAATACTGTAATACTGGCAAATTAGGGGCAAAATAACACTGGCAAATGAATGGTAAAATAATACTGGCAAACGAATGGTAAAATAATACTGGTAAATGAATGGTAAAATAATACTGGCATATTAATGGCAAAATAAAACAGGGAGGAGACTGCCAGGTTAGTACTGGGGAAGGGGGAGGAGGGTGGTGGTGTATTAATAGACAAATTGTCTGTGGCATATTAATGGGCAAATTGTCTGTGGCATATTAATAGGCAGGCTAATAGTGGCATATTAATGGGAAATTGGCTGTGGCATATTTATGGGCAGGCTAATAGTGGCATTTTAATGGGAAATTGGCTGTGGCATATTGGCAATCTGGCTGTGGCATATTTATCGGCAGGTTAATAGTGGCATATAAATGGGAAAATTGGCTGTGGCATATTGGCAATCTGGCTGTAGCATATTTATGGGCAGGCTAATAGTGGCATATTAATGGGGAAAATGGCTGTGGCCAAAGTGATACTGCAGCATGTGCTGTGGGGCAAAAAAACATGTACTATGGGGGAAAGTGACACTGTGGCATGTTCTGCAGGGGCAGTTCAGTGGGACAAAGTGACGCTCTGGTATGTTCTGGCGGGTAAATTTACACTGCGGCATGCCAAATCGTGTGGGTGCAATATGAGTACAAGCCAAGTGCTGTGGGTACTGTATAGTGCTGTGTTAAGACCTTTAGGTACAATGTGGGTGCATTACATATGAAAATAGTTGAATATAATATTAAAAAGTTTATATAAGTATACATGCAGCTAGTTATATACATACATTTGGGGTCCACCTCAGGCTTCTGAAAAGGCTGGAAATATTTTTATTTTTTTTGTGGTCAGAAAAGTAATATTACTTTACTGAGAGGGTGGTGGATGAATGGAATAGTCTTCCTTAAGCAATGGTAGAGGTTAATACATGAAGGAGTTTAGGCATGCATGGGATAAGCATAAGGCTATCCTTGATATAAGATAAGGTCAGGGATTAATGAAAGTATTACTTTACAGAGAGGGTAGTGGATGCATGGAATAGTTTTCCAGCAGAAGTGGTAGAGGTTAATACAGTGAAGGAGTTTAAGCATGCATGGGATAGGTATAAGGCTTTCCTAGATATAAGATAAGGCCAGGGACTAATGAAAGTATTATGTTACTGAGAGGGTAGTGGATGTATGGAATAGTCTTCCAGCAGAAGTGGTAAAGGTTAATCCAGCGAAGGAGTTTATGCATGCATGGGATAGGTATAAGGCAATCCTAGATATAAGACAAAGTGAACAGTTGGGAGGCATGTAAGTGGCATTTCTGCGGTGGATTTGCATGGTGGGGTCAGGGGGCCCCAGGGTAATTTTTGTTTTCTAGTTATGCCTCTGCTCAGTGGATTATAGCATCAACTAAATAATTGGTTAGATTCTTGGTAGCAATGACTTCATCCTTCTGCGATGGATAAAATTGGGCTAAAGTAACATACACTAGATGTTGGACAATAGTAATATTTCCAGCTGTACTTGAGAGATGATCTCAATGTAACTTTCTGGGGGCCTTGACTTCCAGGATAGACACCTTTCACTGACATTCTGTATATGATATGGTAAAACGGAGCTTATAAGTAACCTTTATAGAGACTGGACTTTATTGAAACAAGGGCCAAGCTCTCTGGTGCTTTATCTTAAAGCAAAAGCACATTTACCATATATATCTATGTGAAAATCACCATCAGCCCAGATAACCCAGCATCTGTGGAAGACATAAAATAGCTATTAGCATAGATGAGAGGGAACATCAACACTTATTAATCAACACTTATTAAACTCCTCCAGCAAGTGACAGTAACAGTAAGATCACAGAATTCCATCCATTGAGGACTTGTCACAGTTTTACCCCATTTCCCTGGCTCCTGTATATTTGTATTCAGATTTTGTGGATGTTTCCTCTTCAGCATCCTCCTATGTTAGCTGCCTTGTTATACTGAGCCCAACCCTATCTAAACCTGCAGATAATTGCAAACAGAGCCTTTTCATTGCTTTGGTTATAGCCTGTATAGTGCCTCTGTGTGTATTCAGTGTTACTGATTAGTTTTGTTTGATTGTTTGTTGCCAAATCCTTGCCTGTCCTGACCAAGTCTGTTTGCCATCTGTCCTGACCTGTTTGCCTGCCTTGTGACTTTGTCTAGCGGTATTCCTGCATTGTACCTTGTCCTGATCCATATATGACCCGGCCTGCTGACCATTCTATTTGTGTGTATATGTCCTTCTTCAGTGTGTGGTTTCAGGCAGTGTGTTAAAGGTCCACAGTTATGTATCATGGAGTGCAGACAAACTCCACATTGTTCCCTGCAATGAGGCTCCTCCCTGGTCTGCTTTCACAGGTTGTGACAGATCGATTGACTTTGCTTATACGTCCTCTGCTCTGCAGCTCATCACAGTCTAACAAGCTAAATGCAACCAATGCTCAAAGTGAGTGATTTGCTCATGGCTTCAACAGGAACCCACAGACAACCCGCTTGGTCCATGTCCCAGCCGGTTTGGTGCTTTTGTTCTCAAGAACGAAAGCACCATAAGAGGTAGAAAAAAGTAATTACAAGATTTGGTAGCAGATCACCTGGAAAACAAAAAGAGCTTATTGCAATGTCACACTATTAGCCATAAAGTGCTCAAAACCATCAGTAATGAAGTAAGATTATCTATAAGATCCACTCTCTATCACAGCACAACCAGGCACAGTAGGTGAACCTACCATAGTCAATGTGTCACAAATTTGATTTTCAGGTTAACTTCTAAGAGTATAAAGAGAATATTTTGGAGATGTCCCCAAAATATTTAGTGAGTCTCCATTGGAAAGGTTGTAAGTTATACGGTATTATTATATTTGGTATTATTATATTTTACCTCACAAACTGAGTTTATGCATGGTACATTAATTAAAAACACTAATTTTGAAGGGGACTTGCAAAACATTTACTCATTATATAAACTTCAAACAGAATAGATCCTCACCACCAAGAAATGTAAACCACACGGACAGAAAGCTCAACTGCAACAATTATTCCTTCTTCCCCTTATAAACAATGGCAACTTATTATTTTAGCCAGTTTATAGCAAACTTGTAAAATTCTCATTAAGTAAATAGTTAATGTACTATAACCTATTTGTTCCTCAATAATATTTGCACAAGCACAAGACTTCTGTCTTCAGCTTCCAAGTAACCTAGTTCTGTAAAACAAACAACCTAATCAACTTTACTATTATCAATAAAATATTATATTATATTTTTTTCTTTGTTGAAGTTTGCCTCATACCTTTCTCTCTTTCCCCTTTTCATCTTCCACACCCGCGACCAGTGTCTGTCTCACATGGAGACAGTCATGCTGACAGCAGCCTCCAGTCTGCATCCAGCGGGTACGCTCCGGCTTAACTCCCTGTTAGTGCTGCCGGATATGACAGCAAGTCATATCCGGCAGCTGTATGTCCCTCCTCCCCGCACGCTGCATGGATATGTCAGCAAGTCATATACGGCAGCACTAACAGGGAAGTACTGTGGAGTCGAGAGAGCAGCACCCAGGTAAGTACTGGGGAAGGGGCGAGAGTGAAATTATTTTATTGGAAAACTGGTTGTGGCATATTAATAGGTATACTGGTTGTGGCATATTAATGGGCAAATGAAGAGTGGCATATTAATGAGCAAATTGGCTGTGGTATATTAATGGTCAAATGAACAGTGGCATATAAATGGGCATACTGGCTATGGCATATTAGTAGGCATACTGGCTGTGGCATATTAATGGGAAAATGAATGGTGGCTTATTAATGGAAAAATGAATCGTGGCATATTAATGGACATACTGGCTATGGCATATTAATGGGCATACTGGCTGTGGCATATTAATGGGCATACTAGCTGTGGCTTATTAATGGGCATATTGACTGTGGCATATGGGCAAATAGGATGTGGTATATAAATGGGCAAACTGACATTGGCATATTAATGGGCAAACTGTCTGTGGCATATAAATCAACAATGCCAAATCATGTGGGTGCACTATGAGTACAAGTCAAGTGCCGTGGGTGCAATATAAGTGCATGGCAAATACTGTGGATACTGTATCATGTTGTGTTACATCCTTTAGGTGCAATGTGGGTGCAGAAAAAGGGAATAAAAACAAGAAATGCAATTTTTCAATAACAGTTTTATTACAAATACAAATAGTGGAATGTGATATGAAAATAGTTGCATGTAATATTAAAAAGTATAGATTTACTTACAGTGTTATACAATGCAACTTTAATAAAATTGGGTCAAGGGGGGCCCACTGCTAAAGATTTTACCCAGGGCCCACTAGGTTCTTAAAGCGGGCTTGCCCACACCTGCACCTAATTTGCTAATTGTGCTCTTAAATGGTTTTAAATAGAGTTCGTTGACACTATGGTTTAGGCTGTTTAGGCGTAAGTATGTTTTTTGTGCGAAACGCGTGGAGCATGATGCACATTTTTTTCTGTTTGTCTGATCTTCAGCTTTATGTTTTTATCATTGCTTGAATTTTTTTTGCAATTACCCTTTGGAGACAGGTTTATGTTGGATCTGTTGTGCTGCAGCACCCGGCTGGAGAAGAGTCGCAAAATCATACTAAGAGTGAGTTGGTGTTAAGTGTGCTGATCTTGATCCTATTCACTTAACCATAGTTGTCAACAGTCTTAGGGGTCCTGTTCCATCAAATTTGTGCCAGTCCTTTTCTCTTTCCTGGACCCATGTAATTTGATTCCAGTTACTTGATATTACTACTCATTGTTATGGTTATTCATCTGAATTCGCCCGGATTTACTTTCAAACAGCTTGCCAGATTTCAGATACCCACTGGTGGTAATCCAGTTGAGGTGAACAGCGTAGAAGGCAGGCATAAACAGATAAATATGTATTGAATTGCATTTGTTCTATTTTCAGATCTGACTCAATAAGTCACAGTTTAAATTATACAGTGTTATTTGTATTTAATAACAAAATCCTATTATAAATAATAAATCATAATTCTAGAAATAATAGTTGCACCACCAAACTTAGAAAAAATTAATTTGAACCTCCTATGTGCCTTTGAAAAGAAGATAGGTGTGCAATTAAATATTGGATCATTAGAGGAGTGCCAACTTTTATAAATAAAAGAAATGTCTGTATCAAAGAAGTGTGTTAACTGTATTTTTTATTGCTTAATTTATTATTGAGATATATATGATCAAAAAGATTAGAGTATACCTGCAAAAAGCTCAACATCTGAGAGATGGACTCCTAATGACTGTGTAGTGTATAAAATTCAGCCAGGTCTTAAGTAAATTTACTTACAATAAAATATACATAGAAATTGGTCTTTAAATTATACTATTGAGAGTGTATATTTTCTACATATACTGCTATACTACATATTTGTTCTATTGTAAAAATATATACAAAAAAATGAGTTATAGAATTAAACATAATTTTAAATACAATAAGCATTAGAAATGTTTAGTGTTCTTCAATACATATAAAGTCATAAAACTTTATAATTTAACACTATTTGATACGGCATATTTTAAACCAATGTCTCAATTACTGACCTACAGTAAACACATATATGCAATTACTTAAAATAATCTTTACATTACATTAAACCTTGTTTTAATTACGTTATCATATTGCCTAACTTACTTGGTATACTCTATTTTTTCATTTTTTTAGTGTTTATTTTTCGTTATTTTACATTTAATAGAAATATGATGCCTACATTTCATTTTATAGTTTAAACAAATTATTAATCAAAAGAATATGTAAGAAAAAGTGCTGGAAAATCCTACCAACCTAAAAAAAATTGTGATAGTTCCCCAATCACTATAATACAAGAGTAGAAATAAAAAGTTAAATAGGGTGAGCAACAAAAAAAAAAGATTAAATAACAACAATACTGATTGTGTTTAGCACAACTTATGTGCATGTGTCAATTAGAAATATACTTAAATCAAGGTGCAAAAAATCGTGGCACAAAGATTTCCACAGACTTTACAGAAAATGTATAAGGATAGAAACACACATAAACCACTACATAGCGTGATCTACATAAATAAAATATCCATAAACCCACCTGGTATATAACACTTATACTTCACAGAGCATATTATTTCCATTTAAACAGCAAAAAGGAGGGATTATCATCTGCTCCCAAGAGATAGCATAGAATGGACTTCAAGGCGATATGGATCCACAAAACAACATTTAATATGTGTATAAAAACAAAATATATATTATTGAGAATTCACCTCTTGGGACTCACAATTCATATATTTTTGGCTTCAAGTTTTCAAATCAGTATATCCAGCACAACTATTCAAAGATAAAGACCGCCTATGTAACCAGGGCCACAATCAGAAATTTTAGGGCCCCTTACTGAAAAAAATATTGCACCCCCCGATAGTTTATCAATTAATATGTGACTAAAAGCAGGGGTACGCATAAGCTGGATGTCACATATTAATTGATAAACTATCAAGGGGGTGGGGGCAGAATTTTGCACATCAGTTAAAGCGGCCCTGACTTCACACATACACAGTCACACTTACACACTCACACATAAATACACACAGTCACTCTTACACACACTTAGTCATCATTAGACACACACACACACACATACATACACTTACAGGGACACCCTTACACACACAGACCGCGTGGGCCCCCGCTTCCCCGTGCGACTGTCTCACATGTTGACAGTCACGATTGGTAGAAGCTGGCCAGGGACAGGGAGCTCTCTTCCTGATCCCTCCTCCTAGAGGTGCGACTAGCACTAGCTACACCTCTAGGAGGAGGGATCAGGCTCCCTGTCCCTGGCCAGATTCTACCCCATCGTGACTGTCTCCATGTGAGACAGTCGCACGGGGAAGCGGGGGCCCACGGGGCAGCTTTAAATAGAGTTCGTTGACACTATGGTTTAAGCTGTTTAGGCGTAAAAACATACTTACGCCCATTACCCCCTGATGGCGACCCTGTATGTAACCTCCGCATAGAACCATGCACGACAAGTTTCACAAAAACGAGATATCGTTAAGGTGCATGCTTGATAGCAGTCCATTTAACTTTATATACTTGTAGTCCAAATGCAACTCAGTGGTTCCCTATAAACAAATCCCTTGGGTCCCAAAATGAGCATATACAATACATGAGTAGCAAAAGACTTATGCCCAAAACAAGTACATATGATCCAAAAATATCAAAAACCGTAGAAAAAAATTAAAAAAATACAGGAGATAGTTTGAAAAGGAGGTCAATATCAGCATTACCCTTGATTCATCGGGCATCAGGGGAAAGGAGTATTTGTCGACAAGCAGGCTGATTTGAAGAACTTATTTCCGAGGACCCTTTCTCCACTGGCTGGACTACAATTGGACATCATTGTGTACTTTGACTGTATGGTTATAGTCTCCAAGCATACACAGTAAGTTCACACACCACCTGCATTTTTTTAAGTTATTTTATAATGCCATCAAAAGCATCTAATTTTCAACCTTACTAACTGGGTTGTCCTGGTTTCCTATTTGGTTATTCAAAACACTATAAATGAGCATATTAGTTGCTCTTTCATTCGTAAGATTGTTTTCTGATACTTAAATAAATTGCTGCTGTTTTCCACAGAGAGCACCATTTTCATTCCATTTTTTGTTTTAAAAATGTGACATGCCATATCACGTTGACCTCAGGCAGACCTTGGAAGAAAATATGGTTTAACCCCTTAGTGACAAGGCATTTTGACCTTCATTTTCCCTGGGTGACAAGGGCTGTTTTTACATTTCTGGGGTGTTTGTGTTTAACTGTAATTTTCATCTCTCTCACATACTGTACCCACACAAATTATATGTTGTTTTTATCGTCATAAGAAGGGCTTTCATTAGATACCATTATGTATATCATATCTTATAAGTTACTACAAAAAAATTCATAAAATATGCTGAAAAGTTTTTAAAAAAAAAACTTTTTTTAAATTTGACCTAAAGTATAATTTACACAAACACAAACACTAAAAATGACCCCATTTAAATAGTTTCTAAATATTTTCCCAAGTTCAGAAATATGCTTGTTTCCATGTTTTTCTGCATTTTTTTGCGAGTTATGGGACAAAAAACAAAAATAGTGTTTTTTGTTTTTTTCCTATATTGACCTTTTGACCCTGTTACGGTTACTCCCAGGCTAGCTGGAAGCTGGACCGCTAGAAAGTCTGGATCCCAGTCTAGAGAGAGAGAGAAGCCACTTTGTTTCGATATCCAGACGGATCTTGTCGGTGTAGATCAATCCCACTAGCTATTTTACAGCTAGGATACTCTTTCCCCACAAAACGAGTCAAGACTGCGATTTGAAGGTCAAACAAGAACTGACCAGAACTGTTTAATGATTTAGAAACACAGAATATATACAGTTGAACATCCTGACAAACCAGATTAGACAAAGGAACTATAACAGGATTAAAGTTTAACCTAAGGACATACAAAGGGAAATCCTGCCTCACACCTTTCAGGATACAAAGGTGTCAAGTTCAGTTACACACAGGAAACTAAATGACTTACATAAGACAATGGGAAAGGTGACAAGAATTACAGGGATTAAAGGATAGGATCCAATCTTAACTTGGCGAAAGCACAGTGAATAGGACAAAGACTTGGATCCTAGTAATTACAGTACATTCCTCTGCTTGGGAGATAATTGAGTTAACCTTTGTATCAGCTCAATTATCTCCAAGCTAAAATATACAGGTTTCATACAATATTAATAACTTTCAAAATATGCATCACATTCACATAAAACATACATTTTCAGAATCAGCATACTTTAAATATGAAAATAACTAAAAATCAAACAATTCCACCTAGAAGTTCAAAAGTTAGCTTTTTGGGCATTTTTAAAGGGCCACACACCCCAGGGCCATAGTCACAGGGGAGGAGGCTGGCAAACAGGCCTCTCCAAGACCAAGTGGCGAAGGGCACTTCGTCACACATCTCCCCTTTGGGGGGGAGACTAACCAGGTACCTGACCTTCTGTCGGTCAGTACCTAAGTTAGTCGATTCACCCACCCTCAATAAACAAGTGCCAGAGTAGCCCACCCACAACAAACAATTACTGCACATAGGTATTCCTCTGGGATAAATGGGCAACACGCTGTGGGGGCTTGGGGGGCAGAGGCCAGCTGCGCTCTGGCCCGATGCCAGAGCTTCTGCTAGGATAGCCTGGTGGGGACTTGGCCGTGGAGGGGAGACATCACTTTCCCCCTCCTCCTTGTACTCCTGCGATTGTAGCTGGGGATTTGGACCGGCTGTCCAGCATCCCTGTGGGTCAGGCACAGAGACCACGGTCCCATCTGCGCCGTCTGGGAGATTGGTGTCTCCCCTTAGTAGGTTAAGCTGCCGCTGGGGAGAGAGGGTGCCGTGCTCCTCTCCCTGGAACACAGGCTGCCCCTGGAGAGGGAGACCGACTGTCTCCACTCCCATAATATTGTCCTGCTGCTGGGGAGAGAGACAGACTGTCTCTGCTCCCTGTAGGACACACTGCTGCTGGGGGGGAAGGATGACACTTTCTTCCCCCTGGGATGCATCTTGCTGCTGGGGAAGGTGGTCGCCTGTCTCCACTGCCAATACAATACTTTGCCGCTGGGGAGAGAGACCGGTTGTCTCCTCTCCCTGAAACTCACCCTGCCACTGGGGAGTGAGGCCGATTGCCTCCACTCCCTGTAGGGTACACTGCTGCTGGGGAGAGAGGCCGTCTGCCTCTTCTCCCTTCAGCTTACACTGCCGCTGGGGAGAGAGACCGGTTGTCTCCTCTCCCTGAAACTCACCCTGCCGCTGGGGAGTGAGGCCAATTGCCTCCACTCCCTGTAGGGTACACTGTTGCTGGGGAGAGAGGCCAGCTGCCTCTTCTCCCTTCAGCTTACACTGCCACTGGGGAGAGAGACCGGTTGTCTCCTCTCCCTGAAACTCACCCTGCCGCTGGGGATTGAGGCCGTTTACCTCCACTCCCTGTAGGGTACACTGCCGAGTCTCATAGGCAGGGGGCTGTATGTGGTGGAGGGCACTTCGTCACAGACCCTAACCCTAAATTTAACCGTCAATATGGCACCCACGATCGCTCTGTGGGGTGATCGTCGGTGCCCCAGAGCCCAAATTTCAGTGCTGGCTATTGCCTCAACAACAAGGCAATAGACCAGCAAAGTCAGAGCGTTTTTTGCGATCGTTGATCGCGAAAACCTCTCGTTTCACCGCAGGACATGTCAGGCGCCTCCATTGTTGGGAACAGAGTTCCAGGCTGGACGTGCCAGACACGTCCATTGTCACAAAGGGGTTAAGAGTTTAATCTGATTATAGAAACTCACATTCTGACTTGTTTGTATGCATAATGCTTTGAAATTTTTTATAAAAAAAGATGATATATATTATTAGTATTCTTATTTTTTTTAAAATACATGATGGTCAATCTCTGTATCATAGAGTTTTGCACTTTACTGTACCGTAAAGAGGCAAGTAACAATAAAAAACAGAAAATCTACCTGAATGCATCCCAAGAAAAGATGAATAAAAATGTATACATTCTCTCAGCGTTACAAAATAGAGGAAACATTATTTAAGGACTGCAACTCTCACAAACGACTGAATATAAATGGCACAATATTATATATTATGATTATTTATATAACAAAATAAATTGAAATCAATGCACATCAGGTACATCATTGTTTGTCAAAGCCTCCAAGAGCATCATATTGTGATATCACAGCGTATGCGCAACCAATGATGTTAGTTTTTCAAGAAAACATTTTTTTTCTCTTGACAAACATCATAGATTCATAAATTATCATACAAATAGATACAATTATCCAAATTGTTACTTATATTATACATGATATATTGTGAATAATTTATCAATTGTAGGCATTTTTATTTATATAAAAACAAAAATGTAGCTTTTAGAATTGAGTAGGCAGCTGAAGACACAGTCATTAAAAACATTAGCTTCAAAAAGCAATATGAGTATACCATAAAAACAATATATACTTCAATAAGCAATGAGCAATGAGAATAAAGCAGAAACATACTATACCTCTCCAAATAATGTCAGATTTTCAGATAATGAGTATTTGTTTGCATGTATGTAATTCTTTTATTGACATAACAATAGTACTCCTACTGCATAACAAGTTTAAGCATGTATTATACAACCAAATGGAAAAATTAACACTTTGCTATTCATTAATAAAAATCTTGAGCTAAGTTATGAAGCATTCTTGTTGCAAAAACTGCTCCTTCCTAAGGCAAAGATGTTAAAACAAGTGAATAAAAGATATATAGCTTTGAATATGCGTAAATGTTTAAAAATATACATAAAAACATACATAAAACATTATCTCACAATAAATAAAACATATGACATAAAAATTACTGAGACATTTGAGTATTTTTAGGGTTAGTGTAGTTCATTACTTTCCTTATCATAAGGCGTTTCACTCTCAAATCGTTTCCTTAGAAGTAGATATGGCTAATAAATAATGTCCTAGAAATAAAAAGATATATATATATATCTTACATCCGCATTAAGAAACATCAAATATTTGACAATTCCCACAATAAGAATCAATATAATACAAAATAATCTTTTTTTTTTAATATATATCAATCTTTATTACATTTTACGTTTTCCAATCCAAATCATACATAAAAAAGCATTGTTTGGCATACAGAACAGAGAGCAAATTCCAGGTTATCATAAACTGTTAGGGGATAATTAAAGAGCAGTATCAATTCAGAACTATGAACTTACTATTCAGACAGAAAGTTTTAATTTCTGCTAGTTCGTCAGTCAAAGGAAAGGAGGAGAAAAGGGAGAGAGGTGAGAGGAAAAAAGGGGGGGAAAGAGAGAGAGAGAAAAAAAAAAAGGGAAAGAGTAAAAAGGGTAGAAAGAACAGAAAACAGTTCCAATCAGAGTTTAGAATTCCTTTGCCATCTTTATGTTCTGTTATGCCATTCATATCCAAACCATTCTCACAGTAACCATTCACCTATCATTCAAACATCACTCACTTCTATTGGTCAGGCCGGGGGGAGAGAGGCGGGGGCAGAGAGGGGGGGTACGGCTCCAGGGTCATGGATTTTCCCCATAAGGTCAGTTTCCGGAGGCGAGGACAACTCACGGTGTTCTAAGTTCTTAAGGGTTCATAAGATGGGGCGAATGATTCACCCCTTCCAGAGAGGGTTTCTGTCCAAAGGCTCCATATCTTTTTATATTTATCTAGTGTATTTTCATTACGTACAAAGAAATATTTCTCTGAATTAGCTTGATGATCAATCTGCATTTTAATCTCTGACCATGGTGGAAGATCTGAGTTTTTCCAGTGCCTTGCTATGCACAGTTTACTAGCCAGCAGGACATGCGTACACAAGATGTTTAAATGCTTATACAAAATAATCTTAAGTACTTATAAATAGAATATTAAGTAAACGTATCCCTAATAAATAGCATACTATAAAATTGTAAGGGATTGGGCCAGATGCAATGACACAAAATTACACTAATTACTGGTTTTCAATGACATGACATTCCGTATTTGCTTGAATAGAAGACAAGGTTTTTTTCCAATGCTCTGAAAAGGACTTTTTAAGACAAAAGTGGAGGAGGGGAGGAGGGGGGAGGGGTAGAAAACACTATAGGTATCTGATAAGGGGAACCACTACTCCCAGGACAGAGAATACCCATAAACCCAACCAAAGATGAGCAAATAGGGGGAGGGGAAGGATCTATATGTAGTAAATCTGTCAATACATATTCTAACTGAGCCACAAAGGGACGTACTATCAATGGACCTGACTTTTTCCTTCTCCCAACAAACTGATAAATTTAGGGCAAAGGTGGTTTTACATCTATTTGTGAGAAGATTTTTTTACTTATAAAACTGTATGGAGATGGACTAGACAAAAAAAATGTACAGAAGCCATTTAACAATAATGATAAAATATGTATGGATACTCAAGAACAGCTATGGCTGGAAAGTAACCCTCAGTTTAAACCTAGATCCTCATTCATGCCACCCTTATCAGATTCCCCCAATGGGAGGCTGTTTATCAAAAAAGTGGAGAGTGAAATAGACAGGATCAGGATAGGTCATCAAAAGTGTAGAAAACTAATAAAGGAACTAAATTATTCTTTATATGAACTGAAACAAATTCCAAATGTGATCATCAAGCCCTCAGATAAGGGTGGGAATGTGGTGGTGCTCGATGAAGGCTATTACACCAAAGAAATATCAAGACAATTGGATGATAGAGCTCAATATTTCAAATTAGAAAATAATCCCATGAAGGAGATACAAACTGCATTGATGCATTGTCTGAATCAAGTCTCCAGACATGGCCTAATGAACATTAAGGAGAGGAACATACAATCCTTCCCTGCTTGTATGTGTTTCCTAAGCTCCACAAAGTACATACGATACCACTGGTGATGCCATAAGCAGGAGACTCCACTGACACATGTAAAGCTCATTTTTCTCCTAATTTAGACATTCACTTGCAGTTTTTCTAATATATTGTATACATCATTGTTAATCACTTTTTATTGTCTACATGCACAGTAAAAAACATATTCAGGTGATACAGTTCCCTTTAACTGTCATTGCCTTATATACATTTCTTTACTAGAAAAACAATTTTTGAACGTATCGATTGCGTCCACCAAAGCAACTAGAGGTGACAGTGTATTACACAGCTTAACCACCCTAACAGTATGTTATCATAAGTAAATTGTAAAAAAGCATTACATTTTGTTTGCATTTACAATAATTAAACAAAAGTTTATATGGTTATTGGAATCTCTGAAAGTGCATTAGCATATAATGTAATCTTCAGTATACAAATAATCCAGAATATACATATACATTCTAAAAAAATGTGTGAATGAATGGAACAGAAATCGCTGATTAATTTTTGCTGTTTGTAAATAAATTTTTTAAAACTCTGTTTAAATTGTATTACAGATGATCAGTGTGGTCTCCTAATGCTGGTCCAATGCAATGTGCAGCTGCCACAGAACAAGGAAATAGAGGTTATGACCTTGGAACATAAATCGGATTTGCCAGCTTGATTCACATGCATCAAATTCTTTCTGCAGGTTCATGATCTTTAATTCTGGGAAGGCCATACTACAAATCCAATTTATAAAGTCTTGGATCAGGATCACATATCAAAACGACATCTTTTCTTTTTGTAAAGCTTAGCTTTACAAAACTTAACTCAGTGATGCTAGTTTCTTTTGTTTCTGTAATTTTGTATGCTACATAAGATAACTCCGTGCACATCAGTAGATGTTACCAGATTAAGATACAATGTGTATATTTATAACACAATATGTAAAAAACAATTCATAGAACAATATTTTTCTTAAAATATAATTCTTCAAATCACAGATATAAGCAAACAAAATTCTACCGCTCGCCACAATCATTTGATTTAAAGTGATTGAGTGTCTCCTTAGAGCTTTGGGTCCACATATGGGAGGCAAACCGAAGAAAAAAGCACATAGTATAACACAGTCAATTACAAGTTACTGAAATACACTCACATTCAAATACTGCACAGAGAACCAGCACTAGTACAGATCAAGGCTCAAATAACATAGGTTACCTGTTACTGACTGCCTGCTGGTCAAAGTCAGAACACCAGAGAGACACTCTCCTGCCGATAGATACATGGCAGAAGGATTAGAGGAGCTGTTCAAATTGTGATTTCCATAGCTTATTTATTCCTGACCTTCATAGACCTGATGAGATTTATAGCTACACTGGAATTTAAACCAACCTGGTAAATTTCTCCAACTAGGTAAACTAACCAGTTTTGTTCCTGGATACTATATAGCTAAATTGGTGAGATGGAATGTTCATCTCACCTCAGCTGACATGCAACTCACCTTTTTAGTGAATAGTAGAGCTTCACTGGTAGGAAGTGAATTGTTATGGTTTACCCTACCTACAGACTGAATAAGAGTTAATACATATGCCTATTTGGTATGACTTTACTCCCATTCTTACTAAAAAATTATGCGTTCCTTATTATTAAATCACTGTTATAATATCTTGGCATAATGTCTTGGCATTCAGTACTTTTAAAAAAGGCAACACTATCATGATTTTACAAAGAACTATTTATGGCAGGGACATTGCTGGCTTACATGGAGTAGTTGGTAGGAGTCAATCATAAATAGAGATGTTTAGAGAAGACCTGTGACTCAGCTCCACAGGTTTCCTTTCATAGTAGGCAAATTAGAGAACAAGAACCTTAAATTGGGATGGTTAGGACTAGAATGATAAACGGCCCTCCAGATGTTGCAGGACTACATTTTGCATTAGTTCAAAGAACATCTCCATAGAAACCTATGGGGTATGATTGTAGTCTATTGTCGAGGTCCAATTTTGATTTAGTGTGTAAATGGCCGATTTTGGGTGCTTTGGCAGCTCTTGGCATGTAATCAGCTATTTTGTTTGAATTGCGGACCTATTCATGGGCCCACATGTGCATTTCATTTGCTCCTGCTTGTTTCACTGCTCCTATGTAATTTGCCCCACCTGTTTGGTGTATGTTTCATTCCCCAGTCTGTTCTGATGTAGGCAGTGTTGCCAGAACTTGCTAATGTGAGGTACATTGACACTGGTGGCAAGTTTACCATCTTATGGTCCTAGGCTGTCTTGTGTTTATGTGTGGTTTTGTTTATATATCTCCGTAGTTCTATTAGTCATGTTCTGTGTCTGTGCCTTGTCTGTATTTTACCTGTAGTCCTAGTCGTATTCCTGTTCTGGTATGCCTTAGGCTTGTCCCTGTTTTCTTGTTTAGTCCAGCACCCCGTATCCTCAGGACATACTTGAAAACAAGCAAAATTTCTGTATTCTTCCTGGTAAAACACTTTCTAAATAAATAAAATAAAAATCCTGTCTTTGCTTTATTTCTTTTTATTTGATCTGCATGCCTGTCTCTGCCTGCAGCATCCTGCTTATCCTGTCAGTGGTGTTATGTTCCATGGCTGCTCCAGGGTGCAGGATAATTCCTGTTCCTTACTGGGCACCAACCACTGCTGCCTCAGCACCCTGAATCAGTTTGGGGGGGTCAAGTCCCTGGGGGAGTGCAGGTACTCAGCACCAGGCCCAGTGTCTCCATCTCTGCAATACCATATCTGGCACTCAGGGTCCTATGTCATCTGGACCCCATAGTAGTATGAATAAAAAATGATTATATTTCAAAACCAAACTGAATAAAATGTAACTGTTTGTGATCCATCTCAGAGGCGTCACTAGGGTTGGTGTCACCCAGTGCGGAAACTCATGGTGTCACCCCCCTGGATTTCCTCCAATATAATGCCAAACAGATTCCTCAGTAATGCCAGTTAGATGGCCTATTAACTATGCCACACACAGGAGCCCCATAACTATGACACACACAGGAGCCCCATAAATTATGCCACACCAGAGCCCCACTATTTATCCCTCACCACTGCCCAATTAATTATGCCATACACACAGGTGCCCCATAATTATGCCACACACACACAGGTGCCCCATAATTACGCCACACAAAAGAGTCCCTTAATTATGCCACACATGGGGCCCAATAAATATGCCAAACACAAGCGCCCCATAATTATGCACACATGGGACCGCCATTAATAATGCAACACACAGGAGCCCCACGAGGTGACAATTGTACAATTCTAAAACAATACATATCTATACATACAGACATCTCTCTCTCTATATAACAGCCAATTTGCCCAATTATATGCCAGTATCATTTTGTCATTAATAAGCCACAGCCAATTTGCCCATTAATATGCCAGTATTATTGTGCCATTCAGATGCCAATACCATTGTGCCATTCATATGCCAGTAATATTGTGTGATTCAGATACCAGTAATATTGTGCAATTCAAATACAAGTAATATTGTGCCATTCAGATACCAGGAATATTGTGCAATTCAGATACCAGGAATATTGTGCCATTCAGTTGCCAGTAATATTGTGCCATTCAGATACCAGGAATATTGTGCCATTCAGATACCATAATTATTGTGCCATTCATATGCCAGTAATATTGTGCGATTCAGATACCAGGAATATTGTGCCATTCAAATACCAGTAATATTGTGCCATTCAGATACCTGGAATATTGTGCCATTCAAATACCAGTAATATTGTGCCATTCAGATGCCATAATTATTGTGCCATTCAGATGCCAGTAATATTGTGCCATTCAGATACCAGGATTATTGTGCCATTCAGATGCCTGTAATATTGTGCCATTCAGATGCCATAATTATTGTGCCATTCAGATGCCAGTAATATTGTGCCATTAAGAGCCCAGTAATATTGTGCCATTCAGATGCCAGTAATATTGTGCCATTCAAATGCCAGTAATATTGTGCCATTCAGATGCCAGGAATATTGTGCCATTCAGAGCCCAGTAATATTGTGCCATTCAGATACCAGTAATATTGTGCCATTCAGAGCCCAGTAATATTGTGCCATTCAGAGCCCAGTAATATTGTGCCATTCAGATACCAGTAATATTGTGCCATTCAGATACCAGTAATATTGTGCCATTCAGGTACCAGTAATATAGTGCCATTCAGATGCCTGTATTATTGTGCCATTCAGATGCCCCAGCCAATTTGCCCATTAGGACACCAGTATTTTGATTTTCAATTTATAATTTAAAGTTCCTATTCTCGTTATTCCTCTCTCCTTTCTCAGTACTTAACGCCTGCCTGCTGCTCCATGTCCCATGCTGGACGTCTCCATGCAGTGTTCCCTCCTCCGTAACGTCACATCTGGTCGCAGTGATTTTTGTTCTTTTTTTTTCCAGCGGCCGAATCCGGCGGATGCGGCTGCCAGAAAAAAAAGCTAAGCAGTGCGATGCGATGCGGTGAAGGGGGATGCTGCCAGCACAGGTGTCACCCCCGCCGGAGGTGTCACCCGGTGCGGTCTGCACCCCCGCACCCCCTCGGGACGCCACTGATCCATCTCAGGATCATTCATAAGAATCTCCCCCTTGCACTGGTTCCCTTAATGTAGTGAGTTAATGTATATAAAGAGGAGACATCTGCTGTCACCAGAATGTAATCCTGTTCCCATTTTAGTTCAACCTTTTTCCTATTCCTTACTGCTGTTGATCCAAAAGAAGGCAAATAAAAAAATCCGTATTTTAGCAATTTCTGCTTTCAGTGGGGAAAGAAATTTCTTCTTGCCTCCAAATGGCAATCAGATTTCTCCTTGGATCAACAAGCACTTAATAAATATTAATGCCTATACTAATATGCATAGTCCTCTATGCTCTGGCTCATTAAAAAAGAAGAGAAGACAGAGACCTACACCGGTCAGCTAGCCCGCACGAAGGGCTAATGACAGGGGTTTACAAAGGAGTCTGTATCTTGGGGCTCCAACAATAAAAAATCAGCAATTGGTCTCAGGGTAAGGAGGGGCTCCCACCCGGTCACCCTGGCATACACTCCTCCCAACTGTACTGATGTATGCAATGTGTGACTTCCAAGTGTCACTGCCTTGGGGTCGTATGATGATTTGTGCGTGATCCTTCCTACTGCTCTGGAGGTGCCCTGGCATCCAGTGATGAATTATCACTTCTGTTGCTCTGTTGAATGTAGAGGCGGTCAAAAACATTGTAAAAAAGAGAGGCTAAATTCACCTTACATCTAGAGTTGTGGTTAGCATAAGGGTTAGGGTTACAGTTACATTAGGTTTAGCATGAGGGTTAAGGTTAGCATAAGAGTTAAAGTTAGGGGTAAATTTAGGGTTAGCGTTAAATTTAGGGTTAGGATTGGGTCAAAAGGTCACTGTAGGAGAAAATGGTTAGGAAACAAAAACTTGCTACTTTTGGTTACTCCCCTATAATTTTTAAAAACAACACAAATTAATGTAAATATGCTGATTTCTAAACTCAGGACCATATTGAGAAATTATTTAGAAGAAAAAAAATACAGCTAAACACAAACACTGCAGAAACGTTAGAACAGCCTATGTCACCAAGGGAAAGACACAGCAAAAAAGTAATGTCACTAATGACTTTGCAACAAATACTTGTTGCAACAAATACTTTAATGCTTAAATGCATAGATCGACACACATAAATATTTATTTAAAGTACTACAATATGCATTGGATGGTTAATTTGTGCGGCTAAGCATCATTGGCGCTTCTGTTGATACTTCTGCAGTGGCAATACATATTTCACTGTGACTGGCAAAGTATATTGGTTAATATAAAGTCATTTCTGGCACCTGCATAAATAGACTGCAACCTAGTTTGACCGTCTGGCTTTTTGAATCTGTGTCTCTAACTGTGTGTGTCATAGATAATAAATTAAGCAAAAGCAGTAAGGTCAAACAAAACTTCTTAAACCTAAACCATAAATAATATAATGTAAATTACAATGGTATTTAGGTGTCTTTTTGTAAATTACTCAGAATGAATTAATGCATATTAGATTAATTTCATAGTTATCTCTAAAGTATGAGCTTGTAATTTATTTTTAAAGGGGAAAACATTATATTATTTCTTTTTAACCCAGTGTGTATTTTAGTCATAACAATCATATTATACAGGTATAGTCACATTAAAATAAATAACGGTCTTTTTTTTTATTTTTTTTAGCACGGAACTATGTTTGATTATAATGGAGTATAGATATAAAGAGCATATAAGAAAAGTAATTTAAGACTGCACGCTAAGATATATATAGATCTGACAATATTTTGGACCTAGTAAACACATTTAGATAGTAGGGGTTATATATTTTATATTTTGACACTGAGGTATGTTTGATTAGAATGGAGTATAGACAACAAAGAAAAATAATTCAAGAGTGCATGTTAAGGTATATATAAATGTAGATACGATTATTTGGAACCAGTAAACACACTTAAGTAGTAGGAGATATGAGGAGTCGTTGTTTTGGGGAGAGAGGAGGGGAAAGGGAAAGGAGAAGAGAGAAAGGGAAACATTTTTTATTTATTTTTTTGCCTTACCTCTATGGGTCTTGTATTACAAAACTAGGCCTAACGATTGCAGTGAGGATTTGGGGAGGGGCGGAGAAGAGGAGGAGGGGAGGGGGAGTGAGGGGGAGGGGAAGGGGAGGGGGGGGGGAGAGGGGGAGGGAGGAGAGGAAGAGAGAGAGAAAGGAAGAAGGGAGCCCAGAGTTGTAATGAATACCATGATTAATAAAAGTTTTGAAAATATCTATGTATAACTACTGGAGTCTAGAATTCTATAAATAGGATCACCCAGAACTATATACATCCCCGCCTGATTTGTTCCAATGGAACTTAAGTTTGTGACAAAAATTGCCCTCTGGGTTCTTCACCCAGAAGGGTCCTGTTTTTTGTTGTGTGAGAGAGATGGGAATTCTTTCCTGTCCCTTATATATGTGAGTGTTAGTGGGTATGAATGGATGGGGTCAATCCATGCAGAGTCGCTTGGGGACGTGTTCGGGGTACAGCTCCCCCCCTCTTTCCGGCCGCCTGGAGGTCCTGCACACGGCTTTATGTACTATGAGGAATTCTGAACTAAATGATTCGGTGTGTTTCGGGCAACGTCCAGGGCCTAAACTCTCCATTAAAACGCAGCAGGGTCTATAACTTTCTCCGAAGAGAGAGGATAGAAATAGCCTTCCTGCAGGAGACCCATTGGAGAGCCAGTGACAGGATCAGATGGGGGGGGGGGGGGACACTTTTCCCACAAATATTTCACTCATCTATGCCGGGGAAAAAAAAGAGAGGGGTTGCAATTGCCTTCTCAAATAATTTGACAATTGAGCCAAAATTTGTGGAACAAGATATTAATGGGAGATATCTTATATGGGTCGGGAAAAGAGATGAAGTGAGGTACACATTAGTGAATATATATCTACCCAACACAGATCCACTGACGATGTTGGCTAAAATTTTAACGAAAGTGGAAAAAATAAGAGAAGGTAGGATTCTCATCGCAGGAGATTTTAATTGCGTGATGGACACGGACATGGACAAAGGGATCCCAAAAAATAAGAAAATCAATAAAAATCTGATCAAAAAGTCAAGAGCCTTCAGAAATCTTATCCATAAGTTCGGCTTATATGACATATGGAGAGTAGGCCACCCAAAAGATAGAGACTTCACACATTTTTCTAATATTCACCATACATATTCAAGGATTGATCTGGTCTTTGGGGATGGCAATATGATAAAGAATATAAAGACTATAAATATCAAAGAAATCACTTGGTCGGACCATAGTTTAATATTAATAGAGCTAAACAGAGAAATAGAGAGCTATCCATCCGCGACTTGGCGTTTGGATGACTCACTTCTATACAAACAAGAACATAGAGAATACATTTCGAATATGACCACTCTCTTCTTTAGGGAAGACCTACAGAAACATCGGCCGCCATGAGATGGTGCGCATATAAGGCAGTCGTTAGAGGATATTTTATAAAACATTAACATTAGAAAAACATTAGACAGACCACTAAGAGATTTATATATGGCTCTATACAGGGTTTCTGCACTTAACAAAGAGAATCCCTCCTTGACATATATACAGGAAAGAGAGAGGATTCATAAACAGATCAATCAGAGAGAATTAGATCAAACTACAAAATGTATGGAGAAACTAAGGCTGAAATACTACCATAAGAGCAATAGACCGGACCGGCTGATGACAGACCAACTTAAAAAAAAGAGAGCAAAGAACAGAATCAATAAAATAACAACAGATAACGAGACCTTGATGACCCCGGAAACGGTGGCCAGGGGTTTCAGGGAGTATTATGAGGGCCTGTATAGCATTTCAAACGATGTCTCAGACAAAGAAATACAGGCATATTTAGGGAAAATAGGCCTCCCAACGCTGACGGATAATCAGATTGGAATGTTGAACAGACCGCTGGAAATAAGCGAACTAATTAAGGTAATAGACGGTCTAGCGAAATATAAGACGCCTGGCCCTGATGGGTTTAGTCATTATTTCTATAAGATACTGAAATGTAATATAGTTGACCCCTTATTAGAAACATATATAGAGATATCCCAAAAAGGAACATGCCCTAAGGAGATGCTGCAGGCTAAGATCATGCCGATTCTCAAGACAGATAAAGCCCCAGAGCAGATATCAAATTACAGACCGATATCACTGATCAACGTGGATATCAAATTATACTCTTCTATCTTGGCAAATAGGCTGAAGCTAGTTATGATGGACCTGATTCACGTTGATCAGGTGGGATTTGTCCCTGGGAGAGACTCGGCAAATAATATTCGACGCCTGATCGATGTGGTAGACTTTGCTGGTAAAAACGATATTCCCCTCCTGACCCTGTCATTGGACGCGGAGAAGGCGTTTGACAGGGTCGGGTGGGGTTATATGAGAAGGACACTTAGGGCCTATGGAATAACAGGATGGATATACTCGGCAATAGATGCTCTCTATCAGTCCCCAAGTGCAAGGGTTGTAGGATCAGGTTTATGCTCGGACTGGTTTGAGTTACATAATGGAACCTCTGTCGCACTTGCTGTATGTTTTATCCCTGGAACCACTGGCCACAACACTTAGGCAGAATAATAAAATTCAGGGTATACAAGTTAGGAAAGAAACAATTAAGCTATCTTTATATGCAGATGATGTAGTAATTTTCATGACAAAACCACTTGTTTCTTTACCCCATTTCCTGAGAGAAGTTGAAGACTATAGGGCAGTAGCTAACTATAAGCTCAATTGGAATAAAACAACAACACAAGCTTTAAAAATTGATGAGGCTACCAGAAAAAGGATTAATGAACTATACCAATTAGTGGTGGGTACCGAGACTTTTGACTACTTGGGCATCAAAATACCTAGCAAAATTGAAGATATTATGGAAACCAACTTTTCTCACTTGATGAGTTCCACCAATAAACTATTAAGAAAATGGAAAACGATCGATTTGACTTGGTGGGGCCGAAGTAATGCCATCTCGGCCTATTTGATGCCCAAGTGGACATATATGTTTCGGATGATTCCTTTAGATATACCCAAGGAATGGTTGGAAATGGTACATGAAAACTTGTGTAATTTTGTATGGAAAGGTAAGCCTCCCAGGATTGCTGCAAGAGTCTTAGGCATGAAAGTAAAAGATGGGGGGGACGGGATTTCCACTAATCAAACAACTTTATGAGGCGAGCATGCTGTTCCATCTCATTAGGACTCAGGCGTCATTCGCTAAGCAGGAGATATGGAATCAGATAGAAGCAGATCTACTAGGGATCAAGGACCTCTCGTCAATTATATGGACTATAAAACATAAAAAATATCCAATTAACATAAAAAACAAAAGCTTAATAATAGACGGGATTATTCCCACCTGGTGTCTGTTTAGAAAAAGAGCAAAAATAATTAATAAAATATTCAAAGTACAACGATTAAATCTATTGGAGGTGCTGATGGAAGATCTCCCTATTGGAGAATGGCTGAGTGCTGGAATACATAACATAGCCGATTTATATAAAGAGGGCCAGATCATGACAATTTCAGAACTAAAGGAGAAGTATGAGATACCCAACTTAAATGTTTTCCGGTACCTAAGAATTAAAAGTTGCCTCATCAAAAACATACAAGAAATAAATAGTAGCTTTCTGACTAAATTTGCAAAATTGATAACAAATGAGAATAGTAAAAAACTATATTCTAAATATTTGGACTGTATCAGGACATTACAAAATCCGACCGAACTACCAATTATTAAAAAATGGGAAAGACATATGACATCTAAAATTACATTAGAAGAATGGAGAAATTCAATGAGAGTAGTAACAAAAGTGGTCCATGACCTTTCCCTGATAGAAATGCACTATAAAATTCTCAATAATTGGTATTTGGTTCCGGACAGATTAGCAAGGATGTTCCCCCACTCCTCTGGTTTATGTTGGAGGTGTAACCAAGAAGAAGGGACCTATGTCCACATATGGTGGGGATGTAAAAAAATTGCGTCCTATTGGAATGCAGTTTTGAATTTTCTAAAGAGAGTGGACAATGTTGCCATCCCCAGAGATCCACGGTCCATCCTTCTACATATAGGCTGGCCACCATTGACCAAGGTACAAATAACTTTGACAATACACACCCTTTTGTCTGCAAAAAAAAAAAATAGCCAGAGAATGGAGGCAGAGCAGAGAGCCTGAAATAAGACACTTTCAGAACCAGTTGAGCTTCCAATTAAAGATGGAGAGAGCTCTCTGTTTTGCCACTGAGACTCCAATGGATGGGGTCTGAAGGTGGGCAGAATGCATTGGAAAATATGAGAAGGCCAAGATCTGGAGATGAAGAGTTAGCAGAGGGGGGTTTGGGTAGCCGGAGATGGGGGGGGGGAGGCTCGTCCCTGAGCACGTGAAGATACCATCTAAAGATCGGCTCTGTATGTAAGGACTCCATAAGTATGACTGTTGTTTAGGGTGGACGGAGAGGGATCATCTATGATTTTGATATGATGTTTATCTTGCGATATTTTGTACTATATGTAATATGATCAAATTGCCCATACGTTCTGTTTTTACTACCCTATATGTATTTGTTTTTTTATATGATATGAAAATGCAATAAAGATTATAAAAAAAAAAAAAAAAATAACGGTCATGAACATACTACTTGTGGCGTGATATACAATGATTTCTGAACCGTCATAAAGAAAATATTAATATATTATACATATTATACATATTTTAGTTAAAAAAAAAGAATACCATTTAAAAATGTAAAGAATACAGAATATATTTCTGCTTGAATCTTTTAGATGATGTGGATTAGATTCAAGAGTTAGGGAATAACTGGAAGGATTGCAGTCCCGAATTTAGCCAAGCTCTGCCTCTATCCTGAAAGTGGGGATAGTCCCACGCAAAGTGGGACAGTTGTGAGGCATGAATGTTATGTTTCTGATGAAGGAAACAAATTATAGTGGTG
Organism: Pelodytes ibericus; assembly: GCA_036172795.1. Classification (NCBI taxonomy): domain Eukaryota; kingdom Metazoa; phylum Chordata; class Amphibia; order Anura; family Pelodytidae; genus Pelodytes; species Pelodytes ibericus. The sequence goes on along the minus strand of CM069859.1, from coordinate 132,402,665 downwards.
GGTGGATGGTAAAGGGACATTATAGTTGAAAATGGAAGAAAGGAGACAAGATGGCTCAGGCTATGTTAACACAAAGCGGGGCACATGAAGAAAGGTCAGGCCTTATCATATCACTGAAATATCAGACAGACAGAGATGAGACAGATATTTTTCAATGAACCCCTTTGCAACAAGTGATGGCACTTCAAGAGAAAATGTCCCGTTGAGGTAAAGTAAGCTTCTATGGTCAGCTGGTATTGCTGCAATGCCTCGATATTGAGGCATTTAGCAACCCTTAAATGTAATTGCTGGGGGTTGGGGTTAAAATGTATCTGTAGGAGAAAACAAATTGACACAATGTGATATTTAGAAAATCAGTTTATAACCTAATTAATCCAAATAAAGGTATATAGCATAAATCTATAGGAGAAAATGGTTCGAAAAAACACAAACACCGAAGAAATGTTAAAACATTAATTTTCACAATCGGTTCAAAAATGAAAAAACAGTCCTTTCACAAAGGCACACGCCTAGCAAAAAATATTTTTACTCTGTTTTGTTATTTCTACCCCAAGCAGCTACTAAACCATACTTTCTTAATTGCTTTCTAGCTATTAAACTAAATAAATCTTAGGTTAACGCCTTTTATTTTTCATTTCATGTTTGCTTTACGATTTTTTTTTAGGAAATATAGAACTTTTACATGTTGCCCTGCAGAATGTATGACTTATATGTGCGTAGAGGAAAAAAATATCATTAATAAAGCAGTTCCTATGGGCTCTTCTCCTTGATTAATTAATCCCTACAGATGCCCAAGTGGACATATATGTTTCGGATGATTCCTTTAGATATACCCAAGGAATGGTTGGAAATGGTACATGAAAACTTGTGTAATTTTGTATGGAAAGGTAAGCCTCCCAGGATTGCTGCAAGAGTCTTAGGCATGAAAGTAAAAGATGGGGGGGACGGGATTTCCACTAATCAAACAACTTTATGAGGCGAGCATGCTGTTCCATCTCATTAGGACTCAGGCGTCATTCGCTAAGCAGGAGATATGGAATCAGATAGAAGCAGATCTACTAGGGATCAAGGACCTCTCGTCAATTATATGGACTATAAAACATAAAAAATATCCAATTAACATAAAAAACAAAAGCTTAATAATAGACGGGATTATTCCCACCTGGTGTCTGTTTAGAAAAAGAGCAAAAATAATTAATAAAATATTCAAAGTACAACGATTAAATCTATTGGAGGTGCTGATGGAAGATCTCCCTATTGGAGAATGGCTGAGTGCTGGAATACATAACATAGCCGATTTATATAAAGAGGGCCAGATCATGACAATTTCAGAACTAAAGGAGAAGTATGAGATACCCAACTTAAATGTTTTCCGGTACCTAAGAATTAAAAGTTGCCTCATCAAAAACATACAAGAAATAAATAGTAGCTTTCTGACTAAATTTGCAAAATTGATAACAAATGAGAATAGTAAAAAACTATATTCTAAATGTTTGGACTGTATCAGGACATTACAAAATCCGACCGAACTACCAATTATTAAAAAATGGGAAAGACATATGACATCTAAAATTACATTAGAAGAATGGAGAAATTCAATGAGAGTAGTAACAAAAGTGGTCCATGACCTTTCCCTGATAGAAATGCACTATAAAATTCTCAATAATTGGTATTTGGTTCCGGACAGATTAGCAAGGATGTTCCCCCACTCCTCTGGTTTATGTTGGAGGTGTAACCAAGAAGAAGGGACCTATGTCCACATATGGTGGGGATGTAAAAAAATTGCGTCCTATTGGAATGCAGTTTTGAATTTTCTAAAGAGAGTGGACAATGTTGCCATCCCCAGAGATCCACGGTCCATCCTTCTACATATAGGCTGGCCACCATTGACCAAGGTACAAATAACTTTGACAATACACACCCTTTTGTCTGCAAAAAAAAAAAAATAGCCAGAGAATGGAGGCAGAGCAGAGAGCCTGAAATAAGACACTTTCAGAACCAGTTGAGCTTCCAATTAAAGATGGAGAGAGCTCTCTGTTTTGCCACTGAGACTCCAATGGATGGGGTCTGAAGGTGGGCAGAATGCATTGGAAAATATGAGAAGGCCAAGATCTGGAGATGAAGAGTTAGCAGAGGGGGGTTTGGGTAGCCGGAGATGGGGGGGGGGAGGCTCGTCCCTGAGCACGTGAAGATACCATCTAAAGATCGGCTCTGTATGTAAGGACTCCATAAGTATGACTGTTGTTTAGGGTGGACGGAGAGGGATCATCTATGATTTTGATATGATGTTTATCTTGCGATATTTTGTACTATATGTAATATGATCAAATTGCCCATACGTTCTGTTTTTACTACCCTATATGTATTTGTTTTTTTATATGATATGAAAATGCAATAAAGATTATAAAAAAAAAAAAAAAAATAACGGTCATGAACATACTACTTGTGGCGTGATATACAATGATTTCTGAACCATCATAAAGAAAATATTAATATATTATACATATTATACATATTTTAGTTAAAAAAAAAGAATACCATTTAAAAATGTAAAGAATACAGAATATATTTCTGCTTGAATCTTTTAGATGATATGGATTAGATTCAAGAGTTAGGGAATAACTGGAAGGATTGCAGTCCCGAATTTAGCCAAGCTCTGCCTCTATCCTGAAAGTGGGGATAGTCCCACGCAAAGTGGGACAGTTGTGAGGCATGAATGTTATGTTTCTGATGAAGGAAACAAATTATAGTGGTGGGTGGATGGTAAAGGGACATTATAGTTGAAAATGGAAGAAAGGAGACAAGATGGCTCAGGCTATGTTAACACAAAGCGGGGCACATGAAGAAAGGTCAGGCCTTATCATATCACTGAAATATCAGACAGACAGAGATGAGACAGATATTTTTCAATGAACCCCTTTGCAACAAGTGATGGCACTTCAAGAGAAAATGTCCCGTTGAGGTAAAGTAAGCTTCTATGGTCAGCTGGTATTGCTGCAATGCCTCGATATTGAGGCATTTAGCAACCCTTAAATGTAATTGCTGGGGGTTGGGGTTAAAATGTATCTGTAGGAGAAAACAAATTGACACAATGTGATATTTAGAAAATCAGTTTATAACCTAATTAATCCAAATAAAGGTATATAGCATAAATCTATAGGAGAAAATGGTTCGAAAAAACACAAACACCGAAGAAATGTTAAAACATTAATTTTCACAATCGGTTCAAAAATGAAAAAACAGTCCTTTCACAAAGGCACACGCCTAGCAAAAAATATTTTTACTCTGTTTTGTTATTTCTACCCCAAGCAGCTACTAAACCATACTTTCTTAATTGCTTTCTAGCTATTAAACTAAATAAATCTTAGGTTAACGCCTTTTATTTTTCATTTCATGTTTGCTTTACGATTTTTTTTTAGGAAATATAGAACTTTTACATGTTGCCCTGCAGAATGTATGACTTATATGTGCGTAGAGGAAAAAAAGATCATTAATAAAGCAGTTCCTATGGGCTCTTCTCCTTGATTAATTAATCCCTACAGGACCAATGACAGTCATGGATAGTGTTGAGCGAACCCGAACCGCACTGTTCGGGTTCATACCGAACATTACGTTTTTTGGACCCCGGACCCGAACACAGACATTTCACTGTATGTTTGGGTTGGAGTTCGGCTTAATTGGCTTTCTATAAACGGAAATATAGTCCCCATTCATACCAATGGGTCAATTGACCTATTGGTATGAATGGGGTCTCTATTTCCGTTTATAGAATAGCAATAGCATTACATGTATTACATAAACCGAAAGTCTATAAACCGAAAGAGATTCGGTTTATAGAAAGCCAATAGCATTACATGTATTCCATAAACCGAATGCCTTTCGGTTTATGGAATACATGTAATGCTATTGGCTTTCTATAAACCGAAATAGAGTCCCCATTCATACGAATAGGTCAATTGACATATTCGTATGAATGGGGACTCTATTTAGGTTTATAGAATAGCAATAGCATTACATGTATTACATAAACCGAAAGTCTATAAACCAAAAGACATTCAGTTTATAGACTTTCGGTTTATGGAATACATGTAATGCTATTGGCTTTCTATAAACCGAATCTCTTTCGGTTTATAGACTTTCGGTTTATGTAATACATGTAATGCTATTGCTATTCTATAAACCGAAATAGAGTCCCCATTCATACGAATAGGTCAATTGACCTATTCATATAAATGGGGACTCTATTTCCGTTTATAGAAAGCCAATAGCATTACATGTATTCCATAAACTGAAAGTCTATAAACTGAAAGACATTCGGTTTATAGACTTTCGGTTTATGGAATACATGTAATGCTATTGGCTTTCTATAAACGGAAATAGAGTCCCCATTTATATGAATAGGTCAATTGACCTATTCGTATGAATGGGGACTCTATTTCGGTTTATAGAATAGCAATAGCATTACATGTATTACATCTGAGATTCAAATAGAACCGTCAAATACTGGGCTTACAGCGCACTTTGAAAAATTCTAATAGTTTTGGGTGGTAAATAGTACATTTGCATCTTGCGGTGCACTTCATATCTGAGAGTCAAATAGAACCGTCAAATACTGTGCTTACAGCGCACTTTGAAAATTCTAATAGTTTTGGGTAGTAAATAGTACATTTGCGTCTTGCGGTGCACGTCATATCTGAGATTCAAATAGAACAGTCCAATACTGTGCTTACAGTGCACTTTGAAAAATTCTAATTGTTTTGGGTGCTAAATAGTACATTTGCGTCTTGCGGTGCACTTCATATCTGAGAGTCAAATAGAACAGTCCAATACTGTGCTTACTGCGCACTTTGAAAAATTCTAATAGTTTTGGGTGGTAAATAGTACATTTGCATCTTGCGGTGCACTTCATATCTGAGAGTCAAATAGAACCGTCAAATACTGTGCTTACAGCGCACTTTGAAAAATTCTAATAGTTTTGGGTGTTAAAGAGTACATTTGCGTCTTGCAGTGCACTTCATATCTGAGAGTCAAATAGAACAGTCAAATACTGTGCTTACAGCTCACTTTGAAAAATTCTAATAGTTTTGGGTGGTAAATAGTACATTTGCGTCTTGCGGTGCACTTCATATCTGAGAGTCAAATAGAACAGTCCAATACTGTGCTTACAGCGCACTTTGAAAAATTCTAATAGTTTTGGGTGGTAAATAGTACATTTGCATCTTGCGGTGCACTTCATATCTGAGAGTCAAATAGAACAGTCCAATACTGTGCTACCTCCTCCTCCTCCAGCGCCGCTTCCACCTACACCGTCACGGTCACCGCCTCCTCAAACTATGGGTCACTTAGTATAAACTGAAAGAGAATACCCTGCACTCCAACCCTCTCTCAAATAGATAATTCTGTTGATCCTCCTGGCAGCCATGCTTTAGATTTAGATTTATATTCTTCCAAAACTAAAATCAAAGATTACATCTAGTGCTATTTTATGGCTCAGCTGTATTGTAAATTTGTATGTATTTTATGTTATTTGAAGTTATTTCCTTATCCATAATTGTTTGTAGGGCACTTGTCCTACTCTTACCCCCATTTTACTTCCTTTTGCAGCCCTCTAGCCCTTTCCAGGACTTTTTTAGAGGCATTTTAGTGGCCAAAAGTTCGGGTCCCCATTAACTTTAATGGGGTTTGGGGGCAAGGTCGGGGTCAAGTTCGAGCCCGAACCCGGACTTTTTTACGAAGTTCGGCCGAACCAGAACATCCAGGTGTCCGCTCAACTCTAGTCATGGACCGTTATTGTCCTGTAACTTGCAAAAAAACATTAGAAAAACATGTAAACATTATTTCAACTATTTCTAAACTCTGGACAAATATTAGAATCTATTTTGTGTTTTTTTCATTATGTTTTGTAGATGAGTAAAAGATTGTTCAAGAAAAAGTGTTTTTTATAATAAAGTTACAAGGCATGATTAAAATAATGGTCTCTTATCCTTAAAAAACAATATATAATTTGTGTGGGTACAGTAGATAAGAAAGAGGAAAATTACAGCTAAATACAAACACTGCAGAAATGTTAAAACAACCATGGTTCTTTACGTACAACATGTCCAAAACAGTGTGCTCATGAAGGGGTTAAATGGGGAGCATGCAAAAGTTATGTATCCAGCAAAATACAAGTTGGCCATGCAATCATAGCTGTACACTTGAAGGTAGAAACCAGCAATATGTTCTTTGGAAGGCTTCTGTGCAATATATTTGCACACATTGCAAGTATAGTTATCATTTAAGAGACTTTACTTTTTGCATGCTTGAAAAACTTAAAAATGAGTGTGGGTGGGAGGGTCAGTTAAAAGTGCAAACTTGATATTTGGAAGTAAATCAAACATATTTCAAATACAGATATTAAACATTTAAAAAATGCATATATTTTTATTATGCATGAAAACAGGTAGGTCAGTTGGAGTGATTCTTTAAGATAGAGGATAAAAGATTATAGAATACCTAAGGAAGTTACATCATTCTCATTAAATTTCCAAACCTTCCATATTCATTTATTCTTTAAGTAAAGGCAATAAAATATTAATACAGACGAAAAACTCTGATAATCTGATAAATGTAGGTGCATTAAGAAAGGTATTTATATTCATTATATCTATAATAATGTGGGTTACAGTTGCTATGATCTAAGCAAAGGTAAAGGGCAATGAAATGAGCCATGACCACACAACCAATTATAGAATATTAATACATTAAAAGCACAGCTAATGCAGAAGTTAAATGTATTAAACAAGCAGCTTTAATGGACAGAAAAAAAATGCTTATGTCTGCTAGTTTGTGATGGGTACGTCACTTTATTAACATACCTAGATTACTTTGTAATCATGACTTTAAACAGATATCTCTACCCTTATTATCAAAAAAAATGAATATAGCTATGTTTGAAAATAATATTCAGACTATATTTTTATCCCCTTCTAAAAGAAGCCATTTCACCTACAGTGCTCATAATATTATTAATTAAGTGGCTGTGGCCTTTGTCCTACTTCTTGTGTTAAATTACAACACACTGAAAACACATTCCCTACATGCTATATATAAACTTCATCATATATAGAATAGAATTTTGAAATATTTAATCTTTATTTTTATATAAGACATACCATAGCATAAAAAAATAGACATACACATATGTACAGACATATATATTGCATATTCAATACAGCAATAAAGGAGTGGGTGTGGGAGGAGATCTTAAGTGGTCTGTTAGTAAGTAATCTCACTAGTTGTGGTAGAGCCTTCTCGCCCTTCAACCCATTAGGATTTTGTCAAAGAGAACTTCCCTGTCGACCTGTGTCCTCCCACTCCCAACGCTGTCCCCATTCATTCTGTGCTGTTCCTTAAGGTATTCTATGGTAATCCTTCTAAGTAACCCTTTAATTGCTGTATTACCTGGAGTCTTCATCCATACCTACTTCCATACTTCAATCGTTCAATTCTTTCAGTTATATCTTCTCTCGTTCATAGTATTCAAATCTTCTTATCATTACATTCCTTACATACCACATCTATACTGCCTTCGGGGGGTGGGGGCCGCAGGGGCAGGGGGGGGAGGAGGCCCCCGGCTGGAGGCCCAAGGGCCTTCCCCTCTGAGTGCACTGATCGCAACCCTCAACCCTCGAGCCAGTTAAATAAGATAAAGTTAGATATTATAATCTATTCCCCTATCAGAGACCACCTTTCCCATGTTTTCTCGTATTTAGCCATCGTCTTAGTGACATTCCTATGGAAATATCTCTCAGAAGAGGCTTGGAATTCGATTTGACTTCTGATTTCACTCCATGATGGAACCTCAGTTCTCCTCCAATATCTAGCAATACAGACTTTAACTGGAGAGAGGACATTGATGCACAGCAACCTCTGGTTTTGGTCTCTATTTGGTAAATCCAAATGAAAGAGAAACATCTCTGGTGTTAGTTCTATTCTGCTATCAAGCAGAAGTCCTAGTACCGATGTTACCTTTTCCTTCAGGGTTTTAAGGATCTCACATTCCCACCATATGTTGGCCTGGGATCCTCTGTTTTTTAGGCAGCTCCAGCATGTATCACACCCCTCTTGGGAGTATTTAGCCAATCGGGAGGGGACCAAGTACCATCTGTTTATTAACTTAAAATATTGCTCCTGGATATCAATATAGTGAGATGCCCTCCTAGTATCGTTCCAAGCTGTACACCAGTCCTTGTATAGGGCTTGATATCCCATATCACTCTCCCAATTATTCAATGCCCGGTGTTTTTCCCCTGGTGTTAGTTCTTCAAAGAGTTTTTCTCTTTGGTGGCTGATAGAGGAAAGCGTCCCACTGCGGTTAATTATCTGGCGGGTTCACTCCCAAAAAATTCTTAACTCTAAGATAGTTAAACAGTTGGTTTATATTAAGGTTATATTTCTGTTGTGGTGCTGGGAAAGGCATTATTCTTTCCTCATTATATAGATCTCCTATTGTCTCTATGCCTACAGCGTGCCAACTACTCAGGCTCAAGTCTGAGGTGCAAAGAGAGATAGTTTGAATTGGGGCTAATTTAGAGATTTTGTCCGGAATAGTGTTTACTTTTTTAATTCTATACAGCGTCAACATAGTATCTTTTATTATTTTCGATGTAATCCTCAATTGTTAAAAATTTTTATTTGGTAGCCAACGTATTAATGAGGGATCTGCTACTTGAATTTGATTTCTCTCAATATCCATCCATGGGGGATTGATTTCGCGTTGGTAATTCCAAGCATTTATATGTGTCAATTGACAACTTTCAAAGATTCTTTGAGGGTCTGGATAACCCAGGCCCCCTTTCTGTAAGGATTGTTTTAAAGTTTGATTTGATATTCTGGGTTTTTTGGCTCCCCACGTAAATTTGGAAAATAACAATTCAAAATCTCTGATAAGCTTAGTTGGGACTCTATATGGTATTGTTCTAAATAAATAGATCAATTTGGGGAGGATATATGCTTTTAAAATATTCACCTGACCCATCCAAGAGATTTCTCCTCTTGCCCATTTTTTAGTTTCTCTTTGTAGTTCTATTAGCAAAGAGGAGTAATTTATTGAAACCAGTCCTTCGACTTGGGGTGTTATTTTTATTCCAAGATAGTCGATTGGTTCCCCTCCGCCGCTTTTTAAATCAAATCCCTGAAGAAGGGTTTTGCGGTTATATTTCGAGTATAATAAAATTATCTGTGTTTTAGATAGATTTAGTCTGTAGTTAGACATTGAGCTATATAGTTCCAAAGCCTCTAACATAGCTGGGATTGATGTTTCAGGGGACGATAGGGTTAGAAAGACATCATCTGCGTACAAGGTTATCGTGTGCTCTTGTTCCCCTATCTGTATACCTTTTATCCGCTGTGACTGTCGTAGCTGTTCTGCCAAAGGCTCAATCGGGGCGAGTGGGCAACCTTGTCTTGTACAGTTTTTTGATGGAAAAAAGTTCAGAAACCAGGGAAGGACCCACTATTCTTGCTTGTGGTCTTGAGTACAAAGCCATAATATAATTAAGTATCTTACCCTTTAGACCAAATATTTGAAGGGTCTCTGATAGGAAGTCCCAGTCGACCCTATCAAAGGCCTTTTCAGCATCTAAGGCCATCATGATCGCCGGGACCTTCCTTAGATGGATTACTTCCAATATTCCACATACCCTTCGGACATTGTCTGCTCCTGATCTGCCAGGGATGAATCCAGATTGGTCCGGATGAACCAAATCTGCAATCACGCCTTTAAGGCGATTTGCCAGAATTTTCAAGTAAATCTTTATATCTAGGTTGATTAAAGAAATCGGCCTATAATTAGATATTTGAGTTGGGTCCTTCCCTGGCTTCGGAATTGGTGAAATCGAGGCCACTAACATTTCGGCTGGGTATCCGTTAGTTGGGGAGATTGCATTGTAGAGCCTATGCAAAACCGGGGCTATTACTGGGCTTAGCGTTTGATAAAATAAAGTTGAAAATCCGTCGGGTCCCGGAGCTTTTCCCTTTTTTAATTCCTTAATAGTATTGATAATTTCTGTAAGCTCTAGTGGGAGATTCAGAATGGCCAGTTTCCCCTCAGATAGCTTAGGAAGTCTTAAGGACTCTAAATATTTAGTCATGTCTTCTATGGAAGATTTTGGTTTTGGTTGATTATAAAGCGTCTCATAGTAGTTTTTGAATGAATCCGCTATCTGTTTGGGTGAAATGCATGTCTGATCTTTATATAATATCTTTTTTATTCTGTTATCCACATTTTGCATTTTTAATTTTTTTGGTAATCTCCCTTCCTGCCCGATTATTGGTGTAGTACCATTTTGTTTTTAAACGCGAGAGCATCATATCGGTGTCATATTTAAGTCTATCTTTTATCTGTTTCTGAAACTTCTGCACCTTCTTTCTGTTTTCTACATTAGGGTTTATTTTATGTTCTCTCTCTAGTAGTGCCAGTATAGCATATAGTTCTGGTAGCTCCTTCCCTCTTTGTTTTTTGAGCCAAGCTACTTTTTTAATTAGGTGTCCTCTCAGGACGCATTTCATCGCACACCACAATGTATTCTCCTAAAAATAGAATAGAATTAATGGACATATATAGTAATAGAAATGTATTCATTTAGTATTAGATCTCATCAGCTTTGCATTTCAAAATATAATAATAAACTTATATTTTGCAATTTGTTTGTGTGTGTCAAACATAGTATTTATAAAAGTCGTTATAGAGAGCATTGGGGTAGATACTGTCCTCCCTGTTATTTAAAAAAAAGTACTGTTATGGGATATTAACAGGCATGCCTGCCACTAATGCGGTTAACTGGTGCGGTAATGTCATTTTTATGGAGGTTTAGCAGAGTTGGAAAAAAAGGCATTGAAACACTGTTATGTGCGGTAATTATAGTTCAGCCCTGTATTATCTCAGCCCTGTCTTAAACTCTTTCATGTTTCTGTTACTTTAGGTTCCGCTCTGATCCATTTCTGGTTTTCCCACTCAATTAGTCCTTTCCAGGTTTTCTTAGTTTCCTCTTGTTTAGTTCCTCTATAAATTCATCCACAGCCGTTTCCTCTGTTTGCTCTTTTCAGTTCTGCTGCAGGTTTGCTTTCATGTGTTGGTATCTGTGTGTCTGTGTAATTGTTATTAGCTGTTATGTCCAAACTTTATCCTGATGTGAAATCATAGGTAGAGCCAAATGAAGCTGAGCTACATATGGATTAAATGGAAGTACTAGATGAAATTAAGCCTTTAACCTGGAGAAGATCTTCCCAAAAAGACTTAATCAAAACAGCAGTCCCACCAGGTGTGCATAAAGTTACCTCTCTGTAAATTACATCTCCAACATTCTTGAGATCTGAGAGGGAACTGGGTATTACCTGCTGCTCAGCTTATATTGAATTTATCTTAAGTTCAGGCAGTGTACCATTCGTCCCAGTTGGCCTAACTCGCCTGAATGATTTTCAACAATCAATACCAAGTTTATGCTGGAGGTATCATTGGGCATCAGGCACCATAGTAAGACTGTTAAAAGCTTGACACAATTGACGAAAATTTTGCGGAGTTATTTACTGATATATTTGATTACAGGCGCCCCCGGACTTTCTATTTTTCATGGATATTCCCGTGATCAATAAGGCTCAATCACTGTTAGTTATTAATGTTCTCACTATGGTGAAAATATACCCTGCCAGAAATAAGAGAACAGATATATTAAAGTGTTTGCTTCCCTTACTGATATTTCACAGTTTTCTTTTTTGGCTTCCGTGTCAAAACACGTTTAAAACACCCGGCATATAATATACCTCAGACCTGTGGGACTTTGTGGACTTCTCTCTTATACCCTACCTGTTTCTCACCCTTCTTGTGTCCTTTTCTCTTCCTCTTCCACACCCACTCTGATACACATCATCCCTCTCTCCCTTTTTTCATTCCCTCCCCCTTTCCTACCCTCTTTTAAACCCTATTTTTTCCCTTCACTTACTGAATCATATTTAACGTCAGCGTGACTAATTTATCATAGGTTATACTCTTCTCTTCAGTGTTAAGTTTACCATTTTTATGATTGATCAGCTGCACGGTCCCTTATCCCCGTCAAAAGTAAATATTGGTTAAAAAAAAAAATGCAAATGTCTATGGGAATACCTATTATGAAGGATAATAGTGAAGCAGAAGTGAATGTTAAAATGAAAAACTTGGGTATAAGAAGCACAGAACATGTTGACGATTTATAAGCCAATTTTTAGTTCATGCACATAAAAGACTATAATAAAAGATGAGTAATAGGGGAACACTTTTTTAGGGATAAATCCCTCTTTAATGTCATAGCAATTTGTTTCAGTGTTAACTCTGTGCCCAGATCTTCAGAATAGAGGAAACCTGGTTTACATTCCATAAAATACTATCCCTTAATAAAGGGTCTTCAGAATCTAATAACACTCCATTGTGTAGATTAAAGGATACTTACCTGCTTTGATGTTTTCATGCCCAATTGATAAAGCTGAGCTATAAACATTTATTGTTCAATATGCCTTTCTTTCATTGAAAAAGGAATATTTACTATGTCTGTATATATGAAATCCATAAACCATTACAACCACCAATGTGCCCAGTAACTCCATACAGATCTACCTAGTTTCCAAACCTTATACGGTACCTCTGCCATGAGTGATGTAGTTCATTATAAAAGCAGTCATACCGATCCGAAACCCATTATATTAGCTGTAATAAGATTCAACAATGGCTCCTTTAGTAATATAGGTGATGGAGGTATTCATCTGGGATAGTCTATCAACCATTCTAGTAACTGTGGGAACTATGGCTGAGTTGGCCAGAATGGTGTCACTAATGTAAGTCTTGCCTGTTATTCTCTCAGCTGCAGGAAATCACTCACTCACTCTGGGAATAATTGCAAATAGAGGGGATGCCTCATTTCTTTCCCCTGACCTTACCTGAAGAAAGACACCTGGTCCAGGGCCTCAAGATCAAGTCTAAAGCTGTAAAACAGATTCATCTCTCTGTTAAATTGGGATTGAGAAACCTATCTTCGATGGATCCAGTTTTGTAAAAATGTCTGTCTAATTGCTATGATCTGTAATTCCAACCCACCACTATTGCCAATCCTAATAAATATTTTGCCCCAATGTTATGTTACTGCGCAAACAGAAGAGCCATAAATTATTGGCCAGTTTGGTTAGTGGCTTTGATGTGATGCACCAAGTTGATTTTTGAATTATAATGCTGAAATATTGTTTACACTATAATGAGCCTATGAACTTGTTAGAAAATGTCTTGAATGTACGGAACATGTGTAAGATAAATCAAAATGGTATTTTTCCATATGTTTATTTAAATTTCTGTTTTAGAAAAAAAAAGTTGGATAACCTTAATGAGATATTTTTAGAATAAAATGCTACTTTCCTCCATTCTCAGTTGAAGAGCCTACCTTGATTACCATTTTATTGAATCACCAATAGTAATCCATTTATTATGAACAGAAATAATGTGTGTAAATATATACATGAGTATGAACCTGTATTTATACATAAGATCACTATAGCTTTAATGCTTGGTCCCGGTTTTAATGCAATTGTTTTTTAAATATTTGATCAAGCTATTGTCTAAGCTGGTGAAATGTTAATTGCTCCAACCTATGTGAGGACATATACAGGTGTTCATTTATGCGAACAGTAAAAACCTTGAGTTTCTGCTTGGTCCATTGCCTACAAGGCCTTCATGCTAAATTTTATTTCAAGCTATAATATTCAATTTGGGGATCAGTAGAACGGTCTCTAGGCAAAATTGAATCATATGGGACTACGGAAAGTTACCTGTGTGCAATACGGAGGCAAGTGATTTGGAGGACTACTGCCAAGGGATAAAGAACTAGTGACGAGCCCTGCAACCAGGCAGAAGCCTAGAAGATGGGTTCACATAAGATTTTATTTTTTAATGCCTGCTGCTATTGACTATATTTCCCCTTATTCTCAGCCATAAACAGTTTGTCTTATTGAAGGAAAACTGTAGTTCGCAGTAGATGGAGTTACACACATTACCTGTTACAATTACCACAGTTCCCAGGTAGCCAAATGTCTCCATTATTCTCATCAAGCATCATAGTAAAGTTAGTACACAGTGGTAATTTGATGGTATGTAAGCTCTGCATAGGACATTATTCATGACAGAGGGAACTGCAGGCACTGCAGTTGAATTGGGAAGAATTCTTCCAACTCAAAATTGAATTCCTTGCAAATCCCTTTCCACAGCAATAAAACTCACACTAATGTGTGGGGTGTCATAATACAACAGTAACACAGTAATATGCCGTTTATTTTATAAACTTTTTTTTATTTAGATTATCACCGAAGATAAAAACCCTAGAGCCCACCTTTGACATAAGCTATATCCCACATTAGATGAATTTCTGTCAAAATGTGATCTTTGCATAAACCATTTAGAAAGAATTTACATTATTTCTGTAAAATATAACCATTGTTCATACAGTGGACACTTCATTTTCATCCCACAGCTAGGGATACATCTACAGTGTATGCAATTGTTGACTTATTCAAGAATCATCTCCTAGCCACATGAGAATTGTATACAAAAATGTAACTTTTGCTTAGGCCTAACAAACAATGGTTTAGATAGATTCTGGGTCTTTCCATCATTTTAAAGAATTTCATGTTCCATGCAGTGAAATATTATGACAACATGATGTCATAAACAAGAGACACCACAAACCAGTTTCTCTTCATTTATGGATTTACATTCAATATGTATATATATTTTTATCTTTAGATATGTTTTATTCTTTACACAGTATAAACAATGCTAAGTACTGGAGTCCCTTTAATGTTTTAGTTAACTAGAACTAAGCAAATAACAGTTGATGTAACTTCCTGGCACACATTCACAGTTTGTTGTGTAAACCAAATCTCCTCAGCTTTCCCATTTGTACTCACCAAAATTTTATTGTAATATTCTTTAAATGAAGAATATATATGATCAAACAGTTACTGAACATGTAAATTAGGAGCACGGCAAGCGAAAACACATTGCTGCTGTGAATAGTGTCAGTCATCATATTTACCATTCCTGTCAAAACATTTGATTGCAAGAAAAAGAGTAACTGATTTCTATTGACTGCATTGATTAAACACAAATCTATTTTTTGACTGCCTTCTTTTTTTGCTCGATCACGCATTGTACTAGAATCCAATGAAGTACATGCTTTCCAAGTACTTGGAACTTTACTTCCAGTTACCAAATATTGTGAAAACATTAGAACCAGATCACTCAATAATATTAAGCACAGCCAAAAAAGACACTGTGCAACAATCCAAATACAAAAGGTTACATTTGCTACTCTGCGAGAGACGGGTGCTACGTATACATTAAATACATAGAAAATCATAAAAAGCAAAGAAACCATAAGCAACAAATTACAGATGGCTTTTATCCAATCTTTACAAAAATGTCTTTTTTCCATAATATACAATCCAACTTGCACCCCAGCCATATAAATGACGAGATATCCGATAACAGAGAATAGCCCCTCTCTGTTCGCATTTAAGAAACCAGCACGTGTGCCTCTTCCATCACTGCCATGTAACACAAAACTCTTCAGGTTAGTCCTTTCCAAAAATAATTGGTAGCAGAAAATAATGATTGTACCCATGAGCCAGCTTGTATGTGCTGGAAACTTTGCCAACAGTAGTGATGCTAAAATTTTAACAATTGCCAGTGTGAAAAAGAAATTCCAGTGCACTCCATATTCAGACACATGTTCATGATAATCTACTGACTTCACACTGATTAGTCTTCCAAATCCGAGCACTAATAGTGGCCATACAGACAAGCACTGCTTTTTCAGCCTGGAGAACTTTGAGCTTGGATCTACATTTCGCAGCCTGGCTTCAGGAGAAACTAAAGCATTGCCAAATACAAAGCCTCCCACCCCTACATCCATGACCCCAGTCCCATAAGTTTCAGTTTTGGCATAACGTCTTGGAAACACTGGGAAATCCACTGCTAGGATAGCGATGGCAGTGAGCATATTAACGAAAACCCGTAATGTAGTAACAGATGGCACAGTCTCATTTTCCATTGGTGCCTTGAGCAGGGATTTGCAGACAGTGTCAAATGATATCTTGCTGTAATCCTTTCTTCCTCTGTATATAAAACCAAATAATGCCACACAAACTGCCAAAATGACTAGTGGTACGAGATACAAGTAGTCACATAAGATTGTGCAGGACAGGACTTGTGGAAGAATCAGCAGTAAGAAGTCAAGAAGGAAATAAAAGTTCCATGAGCTGCATCTTCCACTGTATTTCTGATGATGTAAAATAAGAATCAGACCTCTGCAAAGGATGCATACAGGAGCTACAGTCAAGCCCACAGAGATCTCTGTAATTGTTGTTCCATTCAAATTGCTGACAAATGCTTCTCTCAGTTTATTTTCATTCATTTTCACCAACTGTAAGAAATACAAACAGAATAGTTACTATCAGCATATCGATTTTCTTATTTTAAAATAAATAATATTTTTGAAATATGATTTTGCATATAGATTAATATAGACAATATATAAGATCTTAAAAATGACTGACACAACCTAACTATTGCGTATAAAGTGAATGTAGAAAATAACATTTTTGGAAATAAGTTATGAAATAGTATTTATACATTTTATTAGCAAATTTCCAAACAAATGCATAAAATTAGAGAAATATATGTTTTACATGTGTCTGTGTCTACTTCAGTTTTGCCAACACAATGTATAGATCATTTTTCATATTTTTTTTTTATTCTCCACAATCACAGTACAAGAAATCCATAACAAAACAATCCATAGAAAAATCAGGGTAAATAAAGTGGCATTTTGTCAGAAGATTGGGACCAAAAACATGCACTGCCCTAAACACCAATAGATAATTAAGGTAGCTGTTCTAAATAAAGACTGTGCTTTTTCATTTGAAATGTACCTTAGCGTCCTTTACTAAGGCCTGTCCCATGGAAAATGTCAGCCACAGTCTTTGTCCGTGCCTATCCCTGGATATTATCAATTTTATTAGGTAATAAAATAATACCTATGGGCTATTAAACCAGCACAAAGGCCACACAAGAATCACTAGAGGAACATATTTGACCCTGATTGACATCAATGCATTAGGGTATACAATTCAGGGCCCTTAGCGAGATTCTAATATAATCTCTAATGTTTTACTGGGCATTTACAGTAAAAACATTTACAAAATACATGTCAAAATTAGGTGTTCATCTCTTGCACACATTTTATGCATTTTTCCAATAGTGCAGTA
Organism: Pelodytes ibericus; assembly: GCA_036172795.1. Classification (NCBI taxonomy): domain Eukaryota; kingdom Metazoa; phylum Chordata; class Amphibia; order Anura; family Pelodytidae; genus Pelodytes; species Pelodytes ibericus. Next base: position 132,385,343 of record CM069859.1, on the reverse strand, counting down.
TCCTCAGAATTTTAGAGCAAGTATACGTTTACAGCTGTGGGAAGAGTCTACACCTGAGGATCTACTCAATAAGGGAGAACTGCAGGACTTTGAGACAGGGATTTCAAACATTAGTAGTTGAAGTGGAAAAAAATTCTCCAATGCAGTTGAATTGGAGAAATTTTCCAACTCAACTATGTTGGCCTTGTTTGAAATTCCCATCTCAATTCTGTTAACCTCTCTCTTTAAATGGGTAGACCCTATGATGTCATAAGATACACCCACTTCTCCCTTACTGCCTCCTGTTTATCACTTGGGCATAGTGGCTGTACACAGTACTTATTAACAGCCTTCCAAACACAAAAATTGCAATATTCTGAGAAACTGGTCAAGACCTATTTTCCATTGTATTGTTAGAATACATTTGCTTTTAATTTCCCTACCTCCCTGCTACGTCCAGGGGCAGTTACAGCCCCTCCTCTTATTTCTATTATTTAGAAATAGAACTAACTAACCTAAAATGTTAGTTTTAGGAGCGTTGTATGTAAATAAGCATGTTGCCATAAGAGTATGCATTCTCAGGTTTGGTTACTTACACACCTGAAATACATACCTACAAACATTCAGATTAATTGCATTATTGAACGCTAACAACTAAGAAGGCATATTTTTCATTTATGTGAAACAAGTTCCACTGCAATTTTCTTGTTTGCATTGCATGTAATTGCACTGGAATTAGATGTACTTTTTAAATATGTTTTATATTATTTATTATGAGCGTGTTTCTCTTATCGCACTGGCACTGAAGGTATTACAAACCTATGTACTAGAACAGGGGCGTCCAATGTGCGGCAGGTGTAAGCCCTCCAGCGGTAGCCGCACCTCCGACTGCTAGTCGCAAGGGAAGGAGCATTGGAGAAGAAGTTCTCCGCACCTAGCCCCTTATGTGTATGACCCCTCCTCTACTCTGCACGTGAGGTCAACGCATGGGTCAGAGGGAGGGGACTGCTGCGGACCAACAGTGTAAATATCACGCAATGAAATGAAATGCGGGGGAGCAGTCTTAAGCCCCATTAAAAAAAGAAAAACTGTGTGTATGCAAGTGTGTGACTGTATGTAAGTGCGACTGTATGTAAGTATGTGTGTCAGTGTGACTTTGTATGTAAGTGTGTGTGTCAGTGTGACTTTGTATGTAAGTGTGTGTGTCAGTGTGACTGTATATAAGTGTGTGTGTCAGTGTGACTGTATATAAGTGTGTGTGTCAGTGTGACTGTATATAAGTGTGTGTGTCAGTGTGACTGTATATAAGTGTGTGTGTCAGTGTGACTGTATATAAGTTTGTGTGTGTCAGTGTGACTCTATGTGTGACTATATTTAAGTATGTCTGTGTAACTTTGTGTGTGACTGTGTCTGTGTAAATGTGCCTCTGTGTGCGTGTAAGTGTGACTGTCTGTATTTTTGTATGTATGGATGTGTGTGTGTGTATTTTTTGTACATGTGACTCTGTAGAAGTGTTTTTTTTTTTACTGTGAGTTTTATTGCTGTGGAGTCTGTGATACACTCACATGCTGCAAAATACTTGATAGACATAACTTTATTGTTTGTTTATTGGATTGTGAATATACAGTGTAAATAAAAAGTCACATATTGTAACTGTAAGACAAGTACATACAGTGAGAATCATGCACTACAAAGAATTAAAATATGTACTTAACTTGTTTAAAGCTAAAATTGGATTACACTTCTTAATCACCATTTAATGTACAGTAATTGATTTTAGCAGACAGGTTCTGAGAAGCAGGCTGAATATGTCTGGCGATGTCGGACTAACTGCTCTAATACAACTCTCATCAATAATGGTGTAAGGGCTAGGGCAGTCAGTACAATTGCACAGGGGTCACTACTTCTCTACCACACGAAACCAAATCTCACCACACAAAAGTCGTTACGCTTATCCTCATAGAAGTTGATGGGGCTGTTAGGCAGAGGGATAGTCCTCTTCCTGTCTCCAAAACTGCTATACTTTCCGGTTAGTGGAGTCCCGCTGTCTCCAAGCCCCAGCCGTGGTAGGTTCGAAGCACCCGCCAGACTGGGTCACAAATGCTGTGGTGAAGAAGACAGGGCAGAGAATCATAAAGAAGATTGTCCCGTCACACTGCTTTCGCAAGTGTTGTGTCATTTTTCTCGACACGTCAGAATTCTCGACAGTGCCACTTCCGGGGAAGAGTATGTTTCACAGCAACGTCGTGTACTGCACATGCGTATTAGCACACACCTCCCTATTAGCAGGTCCGACAAATGCAGGTGAGCAGGTGGAAGCAATCGAAGACAGAGTCATGCTGCTTGGATACCTGTATGTTACTTCCTTACCTAAAGTGCCGATTTAGGTATTAATAATGAACAGCGATTTGTTAGGTTGATTGTATGTGAATATGCTTTTTTAATTTAACGTTGATGTCCTACCAATAAACAGCGATTTCTCTAATATGTTTATTGAAAATGAATGTATTTTTTTAAAGTTGTATCTACAAATATATAGTTATATAATTGCTTTTGAAGATATACCGATAATTCTAATCATTTAGATACTAATAAAGGAGATATTTGATAATTTATAATTAAATGCATTTTTATAATTTTATAGTACTATATAGGTACAGTGATAGTGGATATGTTTTCTAATATTATCTGAAAGGGTAGATTATATATTATACCGTATTACATCCACTAGAAACCTGCATTTATAGATTACAAATCTTTTTAACCCATATAGACAAATATATACGTTCTGCAAAGCATAGACCTTGAGGATCATGTGAACATAGGGTTGCCACCTGGCCGGAAAATTGGCTTCAGGCCCATGTTAAGTCTATGGAGACAGTACCCAGGCCGATATTTTTCTGAAGAAAAGGTGGCAACCCTATGTGAACGTGTATATATACCGTATTTGCTCGATTATAAGACGACCCCCCAAACTTTGGATATTCCTTTAGGAAAAATCTAAAAGCCTGAATCTAAGACTACCCTATAGGAAAAAAGTTTAACTTGTATATATATTCACATGTAAATTGCATTTTAATATTTAATAAAAATTATGATATTAAACAAATGCATTTCTTGTTTTTATTTCCTTTTATGTGCCAATGCTGCCTCTCTCTCCCCCTCCCCCCAGCTTTGTCTCTCTCTCTCTTCCCCCAGTGTTATCTCTCCCCCCCCCCCCCTTCCCTTGTCTTTCTCTCCCCTCCCTTCCTCCTCTTGTTTCTCTTCCCCCCTCCCTCCCCCCTTACCCGTATTCCACACAACCTCCATAGTGCAGTTTCGTATATAAGTCGGAGGCCCTTCGGGTGTACCTTCTCACACCCTCTTTTCCACAGACCTCCGATCTATTTGGATACATTGTAGCCAGGTCGCTAGGGACCAGGTACCATCTAATCATAATTTTATATTGGGTTTCTATATGGTTAAGGCAATCTTCTTCAGATATCTTTACACTCAGATCATTTTCCCACTTCTCAATACCTGGGATGATGGGATCAGGCTGACTACTTCTATACATATGCAAACTTTTTGTAATTAATTTCCTTGCACCATTTTGATCTATTAGACCTTTTAATTTAGTTTTATTTTTTAGGTCTAACCTAAAAAATGAACCTAACAAAGCCATTATACTGCCAGAGACATTACAGCCCAAGGCCACTGACTTTTCCAGGTTTAGCTTATAACTAGCGATATGGGAGCATGGGTTAACAACTTCAGTTTATCCATACATTTTGCTGGGTTTTGTAGCATCAAAATGATATCATCCGCATACATATTAACCTTGTAACTGCCTTTATAACTCCTAAAGGCCTCTATATTAGTGTTGAGCGAACTCGAATCGCATTGTTCGGGTTCGTACCGAACATTACGGTTTTTGGACCCCGGACCCGAACACAGTCTTTCCACTGTATGTTCGTGTTGGTGTTCAGGGTTCGGCGATTACATTGTATGTAATGCTATTGGCTTTCTATAAACCGAAATAGAGTCCCCATTCATAAGAATTTCGGTTTATAGACTTTCGGTTTATAGAATAGCAATAGCATTACATGTATTCTATAAACCGAAAATCTATAAACCGAATGTCTTTCGGTTTATGGAATACATGTAATGCTATTGGCTTTCTATAAACCGAAATAGAGTCCCCATTCATACGAATAGGTCAATTGACCTATTCGTATGAATAGGGACTCTATTTCAGTTTATAGAATAGCAATAGCATTACATGTATTCAGGGCTGGCCTTAAGTGTTCCGGCGCCCTGTGCGGGCTTCCCCCGTGGCGCCCCCCCCCCCCCCCCGTCTCTTTCACCCCCCTATGTATGTGTCTCTCTCCCTTCCCATGCTTAATGCAGGTATGGGGAGCCGAGCAGCACCTTCTCATGCTGCCAGTGGCTCCCCGTGAAGCAGACGCTGCTCTGCTTCACAGGGTGGGGGCGGAGCTACAACGCTGAGCCGGTTAGCTCCGCCCCCTCCCCGGATCTAGAGTGCATGCCGAGCAGAGGGCTGGTGAGGGGGGATCTTTAGATCTCCCCCAGCCAGTGCCTCTACCGGGTTTTTTTTTTTTTTTACTGGAGGGCGCCCCCTGGGGTGTTGCGCCATGTGCGCTCGCACAGGTCGCACACCCCTAAGGCCGGCCCTGCATGTATTACATCTGAGAGTCAAATAGAACCGTCAAATACTGTGCTTACAGCGCACTTTGAAAAATTCTAATAGTTTTGGGTAGTAAATAGTACATTTGCGTCTTGCGGTGCACTTCATATCTGAGAGTCAAATAGAACCGTCAAATACTGTGCTTCCAGCGCACTTTGAAAAATTCTAATAGTTTTGGGTAGTAAATAGTACATTTGCGTCTTGCGGTGCACTTCATATCTGAGAGTCAAATAGAACCGTCAAATACTGTGCTTACAGGGCACTTTGAAAAATTCTGGCTAACTCCTCCTCCTCCAGCGCCGCTTCCACCTACACCGCCACGGTCACCGCCTCAACCTATGGGTCACTTAGGATAAACTGAAAGAAAATACCCTGCACTCCAACCCTCTCTCAAATGGATAATTCTGTTGATCCTCCTGGCAGCCATGCTTTAGATTTAGATTTATGTTCTTCCAAAGCTCAAATCAAAGATTCCATCTAGTGCTATTTTATGGCTCAGCTGTATTTTTAATTTGTATGTATTTTATGTTATTTGAAGTTATTTCCCTATCCATATTTGTTTGCAGGGCACTTGCCCTACTCTTACCCACATTTTACTTGCTTTTGCAGCCAAAGGTTGGGCAATGTGCAATCCCAGTCAAGGAGCAGACAGGATTGGGAGAGTAAAGCAGTCCAAGCCAGGTTCAAAGGGCAGAAGAGGTCAGGAAGCCCAGTAGGGAAGCCAAGGTCAGAAATCCGGGAAGTCTTGGAGGAAAAAGGAGGAATCACAGGGAATACACTCCCACGCCCCCACCATCTGTACTAGGGAAACGCCAGTCACTCGTGGGACACAAGTTACTGGAGTCCGGGGCTACTCCACGACCGTCTTCCTCTTCGGCGGGCAACTGTGGGTTGAAGGTAAAGGAGCCCGGCCTGGTGGGGAACGGGGTCCGGGATCCCCACACTCTATCATGAACTCCAAGCTGACCCTGTTAAAGGCCTTTTCGGCATCTAAAGACAGGGTCAGCAAGGGAGTTCTATGAGCCATTGCTGATTCCAGTATCAACTAGTCTTCTTATATTGTTACCAGAAGCTCTCCCCAGCACAAACCCGACTTGATCCTGGTGTATTATGGTTTTAATTCCGTCCGCAAAAATGGAAGAATATAATTTAATCTACATTCAGTAATGGAATTGGAGGATAATTTTGTACCTGTTCAGAGTCTTTACCCTGTTTCATTTTGGGCTGGGATTAGTTCTTGGGCAATTGTGCCTATTTCTATGAAGCTATTAAAGGCCTAAGAAAGATCCTTGAACAAATTATTCTTCTGTAGTTTATAAAACCTACTGTTAAACCCATCCGCGCCTGGGGCTTTATTTGTTTTCAATTTATCTATCGCTATCACTACCCCCTCCTTAGTTATTGGCTGATTTAATATGGACAATTGGTCTTTTGTAATCTGTGGTAGGTGTAGATGTCTGAGGCTAGGGGTATGTTTCCCTGGGAGATTGTATAACAAATTGTAAAAATGCCTGAAACATTCACCAATCTTCTCTGGTAACAGAATTATATTTGTACAATCCTTAATTTTAGAAATAGTCCTGTTATGCTTTGTTTTAAACTACTAGTCATACCCTTGTATACCTAGTTACCACGGTAATACCATTTCCTTTTTAGCCTTTCTCGGGCTTTGTTGGACTTTTGAGTTAGAATCTCATTTATGGAAGATTCTTTTTTGGTTATTTTGTCAGTAATAACTTCTGTGGGGTTTTCCTTATTCTGTTTCACTACTTTCTTCTCTATTTGCCCATTAAAATGCCACAATTTACCCATTAATATGCCACAGCCAGGATGCCCATTAATATTCCATTGTTCATTTTACCATTAATATGCCACAGCCAGTATGCCCATTAATATTCCACAGTCATTATGCCCATTAATATACCACAGCCAGTATGCCCATGAATATGCCACATACAATTTTGCCATTAATATGCCAAAGTCAGTATGCCCATTAATATTCTACTCTTAATTTGCCCATTAAAATGCCACAGACAGTATGCCCACTAATATGCCTCAGCGGGGGGTGTTCATGTTGGGGCTGCAGGGCAAGTCCAGTGGATGCGGACTGCTGTAGACTGTCCGCATGACTGTCTTCAGGTGAGAAAGTCATATGGTCGGGGGGGGGGTGGGTACATTGGGCCAGCAGGGGCTTCCTTAACCAGTGGGCCCTGGGCAAGTGCCTACTGTGCCCATTGGTTAACCCCTTGCCGACAAAGGACGTGCCAGGCACGTCCTGGGAGAAACTCCCTTAACGACAAAGGACGTGCCTGGCACGTCCTGCATTGAATGAAGCGGTTTTCGCGATCAACGATCGCGAAAACCGCTTTAACAGTGCTGGTCTATTGCCTCGACATCGAGGCAATAGCCAGCACCGAAATTTCTATTTCGGGACCCCCACGATCGCCCCACGGAGCGATCGTGGGGAGCCATATTGACGGAGCATGCTGCTCCGTCAATATGGCTAAGTCCTCTGCCGGTCTGAGCTTCGGAAGTGAAAGTAACTTCACTTCCGTCGCTCTGAATATGCTACTTGACTACCCCTAGTGGTAGTTTAGTAGCATTGCAATGGGAAATATTTAAAATAAATATTTAACTAATTAAAAACAGGTTATTTAGCTATATTAGCCTATAGGGTTAAAATTAAATATTTTTTAGCATAAGGGATAGGGTTAAAATTAAATTAAAGTTAAAAAATATTAAGGGATATAATAAGGATTAGAGTTGGGGTTAAATTTAGTGTTAGGGTTAAATTTTGGGTTCGGGTTGGGGTCAAAAGATCAATATAGGAAAAAACCAAAAAACACTATTTTGGGTTTTTGCCCCATATCTCGCAAAAAAATACCGAAAAATATGGAAACATGCATATTTTTGAACTCGGGAGAACATTTAGAAACTATTTAGACGGGGTCTTTTTTAATGATTTTATTTGTGTAAATTATATTTTAGGTCAAAGTTAGAAAAAGTGTGTTTTTTTAAATTTTTCATCATATTTTATGATTTTTTTTGTAGTAAATTATAAGATATGATGAACATAATGGTATCTAATGAAAGCCCTTCTTATGACTATAAAAACAACATATAATTTGTGTGGGTACTGTATGTGAGAAATAAAAAAATTACAGCTAAACACAAACACCCTAGAAATGTCAAAACAGCCATTGTCACCAAGGGAAAGTCAAGGTGAAAATGTCTTGTCACTAAGGGGTTAAAGCGGCTCTGTCAACACGACGCACACTGACAAGAGTATGTTTACTAAATAAATAAGTGATGTATGATTGCTCACATAGCAATTCTGGTTATCCTAAAAAAAGGAAGAGATATTAGAACTATGATGAGCAATCAATCAGCCTTCTTTAAAAAGCTACAGGGGAAAACTATGAGAAGGGAATCTCATATGCAATGACACTCCCATTAAGCGTGTTCAAAGAATAAAACATCTATAAATCCACTTCCGCTTTGTGAGTAAAATGTATTTGTGGCCAGAACGATCAAATGAGGAGGGGAAAGGAAAACTTGTGAATTCTTCGCCTCTCCCATTGAATTGGTGTCGATTAACTCTCAAATTCCTGGTGCAGCACTGATCAATTCTTAATCTCCGACAATTAAGGAGAGGACAGAGGTTAAGTAACATATGAACATAGAATGTGTCGGCAGATAAGGATCATTTGGCACATCCAGTCTGACCAATTTTCTGAATACTTTCATTAGTCCCAGGCTTTATCTTACAATGTTAAAATTTTGAGTTTATCACCTAAATTACACATTTCATGTGCATATCCAAAATTACACCGCTCACAAGTGAATCTGAAGTTTGATCAAATCTACCCAGTAGAAGGGGAAAGTGAGTATCTGCGATAAATAGCCATGATACACACAAGAAAACACAAAAGGGCTGCACTCTAAGGAAAATGCGTGCAATCAAAATGTGTTTTCAACTAACTTTCCTTGTGTGCACTGTGTTTAATCATATAAGTACATCAATGGTCCAGGGAACTGAAAAAATACCTTACAGTCATACACACTGCATTTTCAGGGTAGCACACAAAAATTGCACAGTAAGAAGTGGTATAAATATATACTGAATTAGTTAATAACCTCTGTCTTCAGCTCGCTTTCTTTATGTGCAGTTTGATTGATAGTATAAACACATCAAAGGTGCAAGGAACTTAGAAATTACACAATAATTGTGCATAATTTCAAAGTAGCGCAACACTATGAAAAAAAAAATATATGTACATACAATGAATTAATAGAATATGTTTAAATCTAACTGGATCTGTTATGTAATTAATAGTCTAAAGGTATCAGAGGTCCAGGAAGAAAAAAAATGTTCCTTCCTTTCATCTTCTTGTTATCTCTTTTACCCAATAATTACACACAGAAAAAATGGCTCGCAAGAAGATATACATACATACAATGAATTGATGTAATATACTCTCAGTTTGCTTTGTATACAGTGTGATTAATTATGTAAATTATGACATCAAGAGTGCGAGGAACTTAGGAGATAAAAAAACAAAATGTATGTCAGCCTAACTATATTTTTAACAGAAGCTCATATACAACCCTAGTATACTTAGAAGAAACCTCCGTAGTCTGGTGGATAGATGAAGGGAAACAAGTGATAAAAGTGCAGATTTTAATGGTCTACCTTCTAGTTTATACAAATATAGGGGCAAACTAGAGGCTCAGCACATAACATTTTTACGTAAAGGTATCCTTATGCATGTAAGTTGCACCAATGTAAAGGATTCAAATCTGTACATAAGTGAAGGGAGGGAAAGGAATTTTATTATTTGAAGTGTTCATCCATTGGTTAGGGAGAGGTGGTTGTCTTGAACTGAACTGTATACTAGACATGTGCATTTGTTTTCGGACAAATGCATTTTCATCCGAAAATAGCATTTTCGTTCATACGTTTGAAAAACGAATAACGAAAATGCAATGCTAACGAAAGCCGAATGAACGAATGGTTAATGAACGAAAATCATTCGTTCATTCGTCCATTCGTAGTACTATTGGCATTCTATAAGCTGAAATAGAGTCGGTTTATAGAATACAATAGCATTACACATACATAGTACATTCCATAAACCAACATAATGAACGACTTTCGGTTTATGGAATGCATGTAAGTCTATTGGCATTCTATAAACCGACTCTATTTCGGTTTATAGTAATGCCAATACTATAGCACGAATGGACGAATGATTTTAGTTTATATTAAACCATTTGTTCATTCGTTCAAATTCATAGCATTACTACCACACATGCAATTTATAAGCCGAAAGTCTTTACATCGAACGTTCGGTTTATAGACTTTCGGCTTATGGAATATATGTAATACTATGGGCTTTCTATAAACCGAACGTTCGGTTTATAGAATAGCAATAGCATTACATGTATTCCATAAGCCGAAAGTCTATAAACCGAACGTTCGGTTTATAGACTTTCGTCTTTTGGAATACATGTAATAGTACTATTGGCTTTCTATAAACAGAAACAGAGTCCCCATTCATACATTTTTATGAATGGAGACTCTGTTTCTGTTTATAGAAAGCCAATAGTACTATTACATGCATTCCAAATGACGAAAGTCTATAAACCGAATGTTCGGTTTATAGACTTTCGGTTTATGGAATACTATTAGGTCAATTGATCCGTACAAACGAATGTAAAGAAGCGAAAATAATGAACGAATTTCGTCCGAAACGAATGTAGTAATGAACGAAATTCGTTTTAGATGAAATAAATATCATTTTCGTCCGAATGAACGAAAACGAAAATTTTCGTTTTGCACATGTCTACTGTATACCACATTGAAACAAGTTTCTTTTAAAATTCCATGATGATATAATGTACAAAGGCAACTAATGGTATATCAGTTAAGATCCCACTTTTTACTGAGTCCCTGCGGACAAATTGAAACAAGAATAGATAAGCTAATATATAGAAGGGAGTGCCATGCATAGTAATTAACAAGGGGGGGGGGGGGGGGTGAATGATACATGCACAATTGTACTGTTTCATATACAACTTGTAAAAGGGGTAAAGGCAACAATGTTACAAAATCAATGAGGAGTGAGACTGTGGTTAAACTTGGCTGGGTATATCCTTTTTACTTTTTTGCCATTGTGTATATTATGGGCTATGTTAGATTATGTGGCGCGTATTATGGTTTTTTATTTGCCCTTTTTTGGGGCTAAAGAAAAGAAGAAAGAAAAAAGAAGACCTCAAATGGTAAGTATAAAATTGTTTTTTTTTTTTTACAGGTTAGTTTATTGCCCACCCCACTCACTATTATTAGGGGGGGTAGGTAGGCATTTCTTTTATGGGGGGGGGGAGTGACTAGTGGCTGGGCACCCCTAGTCACTTTATTTGTGGTACCCACATGCCGCTCATGGGTGGGGACGGGGGACACTAGGTCCCCCCCTCATTATTATTTTAGGGTCCCGACCCGCCGGCAATGGGTGGGGACTAGGGGACATTAGGTCCCCCCTAACACTAGTAAGTTCGGGTTCGGGGTCAAGTTCGACCCCGAACCCGGACTTTTTTAACGAGTTCGGCCGAACCCGAACATCCAGGTGTCCGCTCAACTCTACCTATGACTAAGAACTGCTCAACAGTTTGTAACCCATAAGCAGGGCTGTACTGGCCTACCGGGATACCGGGAAATTCCCTGGTAGGCTGGCTGCCCTGGGGCTGCTTTGAAGTATGGCCGGGGCTGTGACAGAATTCTTCTCCTCTGCACCGTCTCAGCCAATAAAATACACAGAATGAGTGTAGAAGTCAGCTGTTTTACCAATCAGAATCCATCAAATACATTTGACAGTAAGCCCCTCCCTCTCTTCTGAGACAGCGGGCTGTGCGCACATGTGCTGCTTGGGTAGGAGACAGGAGCCTGCACCTGCCCAGCAGGCTAAGGTGAATGACAGCAGGAGCCCAGGTACTATCAGTGGAGGGGGAGCTACACAAAGGAGAAGCAGAGGAATTACTAAGCTCCTGGGGTACCACATGTCTCCTATATGGAGAGAACATTTAGGGGGAGGGGATTGCTGGGCTGAAGCCCAAGTGTCTTGTTGGAGACTGGGGCTAAATTATTAATTTAGAAGCTCTGTGTGGTAGCTGTAAGCTGGGCCTATTGGAATGGAGAGTGAGGATATATTATTGTAACCCTGCCCCCAGGCCTGCACAAGGTAACTGGCTACTGCAGTGGCAGGAGCTGGTGTCTTGGAGAGGCCTGGAGCTTCACACTGGGGATCAACAGGAGCCACTGAGAATCTGGGATGAGCAGAGCAAGGCTTACCTGGGGTAGGGAGCCATCATCTTCTACGGACAGTCTTCTCCCTGCCTTAGAAGTGCTAGAGGAGCTGTCAATCCTTCCACCAAGTGTCCCTTCCTCCAGCCAGAACTTCACAAGGTACAGCAGGTACACTTTTGTATTTGTTTGTGTGTGTTTGCATGTGTGTGTGTGTATATATACATGTGTGATAGGGACACTGTGTATGTATATACATGTGTGATAGGGACACTGTGTGTGTGTGTATATACATGTGTGATAGGGACACTGTGTCAGGGCCGTCTTTAACACGGGGCAAACGGGGCAGCTGCCCTGGGCCCAGTTACTCCTGGGGGGGCCCCAAGGCAGCTGTCCCGTGGGCCCCCAGTCCCTGCTTGCTGTGTTCACAGCGCATTGCGCTTGTGAACGCTTTTTTCCGGCAAGCCGCATCCGATGGATGCGACGGCCGAAAAAAAAAAAAAAAACTGACGCCGGATGTGACATCGCGTCACATCGGGTGAATGTTTCCCTCCTCCGTGCAAGAGGGAAGACTGCACGAAGGAGACATCCGGCGGGGGACACGGAGCAGTGAAGTGTAAGTACTAGGGAAGGGGCTGGGGCTTTACAGGCATCTAACTGGCACAATATTACTGGGCATCTGACTGGCACAATATTACTGGGCATCTGGCTGGCACTATATTACTGGGCTCTGACTGGCACTATATTACTGGGCTCTGACTGGCACTATATTACTGGGCTCTGACTGGCACAATATTACAGGCATCTGACTGGCACTATATTACTGGGCTCTGACTGGCACAATATTACAGGGCTCTGACTGGCACAATATTACAGGCATCTGACTGGCACAATATTACTGGGCTCTGACTGGCACATTATTACAGGCATCTGACTGGCACAATATTCCTGGGCTCTGACTGGCACAATATTACAGGCATCTGACTGGCACAGTATTACAGGCATCTGACTGGCACAATATTACAGGCATCTGACTGGCACAATATTCCTGGGCTCTGACTGGCACAGTATTACAGGCATCTGACTGGCACAATATTACAGGCATCTGACTGGCACAATATTACAGGCATCTGACTGGCACAATATTCCTGGGCATCTGACTGGCACAATATTACAGGCATCTGACTGGCACAATATTCCTGGGCTCTGACTGGCACACTATTACAGGCATCTGACTGGCACACTATTACATGCATCTGACTGGCACAATATTACTGGGAATCTGGCTGGCACAATATTACTGGGCATCTGGCTGGCACTATATTACTGGGCTCTGACTGGCACTATATTACTGGGCTCTGACTGGCACAATATTACAGGCATCTGACTGGCACTATATTACTGGGCTCTGACTGGCACAATATTACAGGGCTCTGACTGGCACAATATTACAGGCATCTGACTGGCACAATATTACTGGGCTCTGACTGGCACAATATTACAGGCATCTGACTGGCACAATATTCCTGGGCTCTGACTGGCACAATATTCCTGGGCTCTGACTGGCACAATATTCCTGGGCTCTGACTGGCACAATATTACAGGCATCTGACTGACACAGTATTACAGGCATCTGACTGGCACAATATTACAGGCATCTGACTGGCACAATATTCCTGGGCTCTGACTGGCACAATATTACAGGCATCTGACTGGCACAGTATTACAGGCATCTGACTGGCACAATATTACAGGCATCTGACTGGCACAATATTACAGGCATCTGACTGGCACAATATTCCTGGGCATGTGACTGGCACAATATTACAGGCATCTGACTGGCACAATATTCCTGGGCTCTGACTGGCACACTATTACAGGCATCTGACTGGCATAATATTACAGGCATCTGACTGGCACAATATTACAGGCATCTGACTGGCACAATATTCCTGGGCTCTGACTGGCACAATATTACAGGCATCTGACTGGCACAATATTCCTGGGCTCTGACTGGCACACTATTACAGGCATCTGACTGGCATAATATTACAGGCATCTGACTGGCATAATATTACAGGCATCTGACTGGCATAATATTACAGGCATCTGACTGGCACAATATTACTGGGCTCTGACTGGCACAATATTCCTGGGCTTTGACTGGCACACTATTCCTGGGCTCTGAGTGGCACACTATTACTGGGCTCTGACTGGCACTATATTACTGGGCTCTGACTGGCACTATATTACTGGGCTCTGAGTGGCACACTATTACTGGGCTCTGACTGGCACTATATTACTGGGCTCTGAGTGGCGCAATATTACAGGCATCTGACTGGCACAATATTACTGGGCTCTGACTGACACAATATTACAGGCATCTGACTGGCACAATATTCCTGGGCTCTGACTGGCACAATATTACAGGCATCTGACTGGCACAATATTACAGGCATCTGACTGGCACAATATTCCTGGGCTCTGACTGGCACAATATTCCTGGGCTTTGACTGGCACAATATTACAGGCATCTGACTGGCACAATATTCCTGGGCATCTGACTGGCACAATATTACAGGCATCTGACTGGCACAATATTCCTGGGCTCTGACTGGCACACTATTACAGGCATCTGACTGGCATAATATTACAGGCATCTGACTGGCACAATATTACAGGCATCTGACTGGCACAATATTCCTGGGCTCTGTCTGGCACACTATTACAGGTATCTGACTGGCATAATATTACAGGCATCTGACTGGCATAATATTACAGGCATCTGACTGGCACAATATTACTGGGCTCTGACTGGCACAATATTACTGGGCTCTGACTGGCACAATATTCCTGGGCTTTGACTGGCACAATATTACTGGGCTCTGAGTGGCACAATATTACTGGGCTCTGACTGGCACAATATTCCTGGGCTCTGACTGGCGCAATATTACTGGGCTCTGACTGGCCCAATATTACTGGGCTCTGACTGGCCCAATATTGCAGGCATCTGACTGGCCCAATATTGCAGGCATCTAACTGGCACATTATTACTGGGCTCTGACTGGCCCAATATTGCAGGCATCTGACTGGCCCAATATTGCAGGCATCTGACTGGCACAATATTGCAGGCATCTGACTGGTACATTATTACTGGGCTCTGAATGGCACAATATTGCAGGCATCTGACTGGCACAATATTACAGGCATCTGACTGGCACAATATTACTGGGGTCTGAATTTCACAATATTACGGGTATCTGACTGGCACAATATTGCTGGTATCTGACTGGCACAATATTCCTGGGCTCTGACTGGCACAATATTACTCGGCTCTGACTTGCACAATATTACAGGCATCTGACTTGCACAATATTACTGGGCTCTGGATGGTACAATATTACTGGACTCTGAATGGTACAATATTACTGGGCTCTGACTGGCACAATAATACTGTGCTCTGAATGGCACAATATTACTGTGCTTTGAATGGCATAATATTACTGGCATCTGAAAGGCACAATATTACTGGCATCTGAATGGCACAATATTCCTGGGCTCTGACTGGCACAATATTCCTGGGCTCTGACTTGCACAATATTACAGGCATCAGACTTGCACAATATTACTGGGCTCTGAATGGTACAATATTACTGGACTCTGAATGGTACAATATTACTGGGCTCTGAATGGCACAATATTACTGTGCTCTGACTGGCACAATAATACTGTGCTCTGAATGCACAATATTACTGGCATCTGAAAGGCACAATATTACTGGCATCTGAATGGCACAACAATTATGGCATATGTGTGTGTTGGGGGGGGGGGGTAACATTGCGATGGATGGCGGGATTGCATGCAGGGGAGGGGGCAGGGTCCAGGGGGCCCAAGCAAATGCTTGCCCAGGGTCCAATCACTATTAAAGACGGCCCTGCACTGTGTATATACATGTGTGATAGGGACACTGTGTGTGTATATACATGTGTGAAAGGGACACTGTGTGTGTATATACATGTGTGAAAGGGACACTGTGTGTGTATATACATGTGTGATAGGGACACTGTGTGTGTATATACATGTGTGATAGGGACACTGTGTGTGTATATACATGTGTGATAGGGACACTGTGTGTGTATATACATGTGTGATAGGGACACTGTGTGTGTATATACATGTGTGATAGGGACACTATGTGTGTATATATATATGTGTGATAGGGACACTGTGTGTGTATATATATGTGTGAGAGGGACACTGTGTGTGGATGTCTGTGTAACTGTGTGGGTGTGCTTGTGACTGTGTGCAAGAGAGACTGTGTACATGTATGTAAATGTATGTGTAACTCTGCATGTGCTCTTACCTGATACCTTACCTTTTTTAACCAAAAAAATGCTGGCTTGTATGTGACTGTCTGTTTGTATGTGACTGTGTGTGTATGACTCTGTGTGTGTGTGTGTGAATGTAATGGTCTGTGTGATTGTGCTGTGTCTGCCTTCTATATTTGTTTGCTCCGAAAGCTAAATTACATTTATCAAGCCCTGTCATATAGTTATCAGGGCTTTACAAATATTTGTAGATTTTAGGAGGCCAAACCAGGACTGAATACTGTGCATGTAAAACCATCTGAAACATTAGGAGTCCTGGTTCATGGGTTGTGCCAAGTCCTGTATGTTATTAAAGTGCCCCTGTGCTAGACAGATGTTCCATGGAGAAGCACAATGATTATACCATGACAGGGGAGACCTCCTAACACTCTCAGCTTTATTGGTATATTGTGCTTTTTTATTCTGAGTCGTTTTGACAAAATATGAGGGGAAGGTATAAACATAGTGCACACAGTAATTTCTCCTAATAGGGGCACAATCCCTGTGTGCGCTGATGTAATGCCATAAGTGAATAAGATAATCAATGAAAATATAGCAGGAAAGCACTCTTTATCACTGGGTGACCCCACAATTAGTAGACTAAAACTACAATGCACAGCATTCCTATGTGATGACATGTATTGTTGCAAACCAGGCCTGGACTAATGCCATTAGGGTCACCTCATCATGTAGGAGTGCTGTGCATTGCGTTTTTTGTTTACTAATGTAATGTCGCTAGCCTGAAACATTATTAACTGCATTTTGCAATATTTGTGGCTGGCAGACTGTGTTTATTAGCTGCATTTTCTACACCTGTGGCTGGCAGAGTGTAATTAGCTGGATTTTAACCCCTTAATAATGTTAGGACGTACTATGCCATCCTGACTTTAAGTACCTTAAAGTCATTAGGACGGCATAGTATGTCCTGTATTAAACAGCTCATTGCGGCTCCCGTGATGAACTGTTTTCGGATCCCGCGGCAGGCACTTGCAGCGGGATCCCATCTGTCAGATGAGGCCACTTTGCGTGGCCTCAGTCTGACAGGGGAAATGTAGCCGATGCTCAAAGTGAGCACCAGCTACATTTGACGTCCAGAGGTCTCACAATTTTTTTGCAGGGACCCACAGGGTCTATTAAGACCCTGATCGGGTCTCTGCCAGAGTGTTCCTGGCTACCGATCACCTTGTGATCGGTGGCCAGGAACCAATCGTGACGTTTAGGTGCTTGCGTAGTTTGGGACGCAAGCACCTTGTGTCATGAAGGGGTTAATATGCATGTCATCAGCACATTGTGTGTTATTGCACTAGAATTTGTTGCCCATAAACAAACCCCTATGTGCGTTCATATGTCTTATCTTTAAATCATATTATCTGAAATGTGCTTGGTTAAAATGCCTGGTTGTCCCTTTTTATGAAGTAAATAATGACATGATGTTGGGGCTATGGGGCTGGTAAAAAATTATTTCCAGGGCTGGTTTTTATTCCCAGTCCGGCCCTGCCCATAAGGCATTCTTCACTTGTTCCTCATTGCCTCTGTTTCTTCCCCTCATGACTTTGATCTATGAAATACATTTTGAAATATATTTTTTTGTGTTTGTAGTACTTTTCCTATGGAACATCGTCCGTTTTTCTTGAAATAGCTGTTGCCTGTCAATAATCCTCAAATCGAGCGCTCAGACAAAGAGTGTTCTATAGAATTCTATAGAAAGGGTGCAAGCAGTTAGACAGCGGGTTCGAATTAGGATAATCCTGCTGAACTATAGTCTGTATTAGTAGCTGAAGCAGCTCCCTCTGATTTGTTCATAGTAATACTTATTTTGGGTTCATTGTAATAAACGTTATCAATCAATTTAGTAAATCTAATCAAATACGTGCAACAGTGCAATCTTTAATCAACTGTTGCTTTGTCTAAATAGCTCCCATCCAATAATTCATCTCATAATCTTTCTTATACCTTCAACATTTTATTAGTCATACTGGTTTAAAATTCAATAACCCTTTTGTAGTTATTAACATCTAATTCCTCAACAGTAGACTCATAGGTAATGAACTGATCTTGACCTGTAATTCATTGATTGCAGTTTCAGATTTCTTAGTTCTAAACTGTAGCTGCAATTTAATTAATTCTTTAGAACAATTATACCAAATGCTAAGCAATTGATCAGCAAAAACTTGATGTGAAAATGTAGGCTTTTAAATGTATTCTTAAACCTCAGGGAATACAGTTATTATCTAGATGCAGGCATATCCCATATTAAAATCAAAATGGGTCCAGACAATGTCTGTAAAATGAAAATGTACTTAGGTGAAGCACTTCCTTTTTGCTTATGTTATATAGACTACCACTCTACCAATACACCTCACCCGAGCCTGTAGAGGTCACAGTATAGTACTATACGGTAGAGAAGCCTCTTCATCATTAAAATAGAATCACAAAAGTTCATAAACAGGGATTGCTACACTGTAATGAAAAGTGTCAAAATACCCCAATGATGTTGAATACCCTGGGATGTCTACTTTATAAAAATGTTTACATGTGGGGGGTTATTCAGGGTTCATGACAGATATTGGTGTTACAATATCCCTAACACAATTTTTTTTTAAAAATGGTTTTGAAGCAGCTATGTGATACTTGTATTTATTAACCTATAACATGCAAAAAAAAAAAAAACATATAAACATTGGGTATTTTTAAACTCAGGACCAATATTAGTATCTTTTAGCATGTTTTTTCATTAGCCTTTGGTGCTTAGTTTTTACAAATAAAAGTCAGATAAAGTGTGTTTTTTTTATTTTCACCATATTGTACTATTTTTTTCATAATACAATAATGATATGAACAAAATAATGGCATCAAAAGAAAGCCCTTCTTGTCCTGAAAATATATATATATAATTTGTGTGGGTACAGCAAATGACAAAGAAGAAATTTAAAGCTAAACATAAACACCTCAGAACTGTTAAAACAGCCTCGGTCACTAACACACATCATTCCAAAAACAGTCCAGTCATGAAGAGGTTAAGACCCTGATCAGGGCTCTGCCATTGTGTTCCTGCCATTTTGGTGCTTGCATCATCTGGGGTTAAAGTGTTGGAGTGTAAAAGCGGGGTACTACAGTTTGTTAACAAGATAATATTTCACCAATCTTCTTTTCAGGCAGGAACTCTGGTGCTGGTCTATTGCCTCGATGTCGAGGCAATAGCCAGAACCAAAATGTCCTTTCTGGGGCACCCACGATCGCCCCACGGAGCAGCATGCTTCATCAATATGGCTATGCCCTCTTGTGGTCTGAGCTTCAGAAGTGAGAGTAAATTCACTTATGTCGCTCTGAATATGCTGCTTGACTGCCCCTAGAGGCAGCAACCAACATAGCAATGTAAAAAAAAAAAAAAAGAATGTAATTAACTTAAAACTGGTAATATAGTTAGATTAACCTATAGGCTTAAAATTTAAATAAAATTAAAATATATTAAGGGATAGCATAAGGGTTAGAGTTGGGGTTAAATTTAGAGTTCGGGTTGGGGTCAAAAGGTCAATATAGGAAAAAAACAAAAAACACTATTTTTGGTTTTTGCCCCATAACTTGCAAAAAAATACCAACAAATATGGAAACATGCATATTTCTGAACTTGGGACAACATTTAGAAACTATTTAGATGGGGTCTTTTTAATGATTGTATTTGTGTAAATTATATTTTAGGTCAAAGTTAGAAAAATTTTTCATCATATTTTATGATTTTTTTTTGTAGTAGATTATAAGATATTATGAACATAATGGTATCTCATGAAAGCCTTTCTTATGACTATAAAACCAACATATAATTTGTGTGGGTACAGTATGTGAGAAAGAAGAAAATTACAGCTAAACACAAACACCCCAGAAATGTCAAAACAGCCATTGTCACCAAGGGAAAGTCAAGGTAAAAATGTCTTGTCACTAAGGGGTTAAAGCGGCTCTGTCAACACGACACACACTGACAAGAGTATGTTTACTAAATAAATAAGTGATGTATGATTGCTCACATAGCAATTCTGGTTATCCTAAAAAAAGGAAGAGATATTAGAACTATGATGAGCAATCAATCAGCCTTCTTTAAAAAGCTACAGGGGAAAACTATGAGAAGGGAATCTCATATGCAATGACACTCCCATTAAGCGTGTTCAAAGAATAAAACATCTATAAATCCACTTCCGCTTTGTGAGTAAAATGTATTTGTGGCCAGAACGATCAAATGAGGAGGGGAAAGGAAAACTTGTGAATTCTTCGCCTCTCCCATTGAATTGGTGTTCAGAACAAGTGGTGGGCCAAGAGTTGAACAAAGTTCCTATTGAAGGAGCAGTTATATCGACAGGGTCTGAAAAAATATACTTAATTGTATCAAAGTAAAGAAAAATAAATAGATTGGTTCAAACTGTTTTTTTACTCAATACTCACTGTTTCTTCAATCCCCCAAAAAAGTGTAATGATTTTATTGGTGTTATTATATAGTATTACAGAGTATAGCATAGAGACAGTCTTTCAAATCCCTACCTTTTGCATGTAAATTTAGAGGCAACTGTAAAATTATTTTCATTTTAAAACTACAGGAGAACTGTAAGTTGTTTTTAAGTATTACATAAAACTAAATAAAGTATATATTAAACACATGTACAGAAAAACATCTAGGTGGAATTGCCCCTTTAAGTCTGTTTGTCTGTTTGTAATACTCATAACATTGTAATACTCATAACATGTAGTAAAATGCCGAAAGCCTATAAACCGAACGTTCGGTTTATAGAATAGCAATAGGAATACATGTATTCCATAAGCCGACAGCCTATAAACCGAACGTTCGGTTTATAGGCTTTCGGCATTTTACTACACTTTTACTACATTTTACTACATTTTACTAATTTTATGAATGGAGACTCTGTCTCCGTATAGTTAAATGCCGGCTTTTAACTATACGGAGACAAAGTCTCCATTCATAATTTTATGAATGGAGACTCTGTCTCCGTATAGTTAAATGCCCACAGCCTATAAACCGAACATTCGGTTTATAGGCTGTCGGCTTTTAACTATACGTCCGAAAACGAATGCACATGTCTAGTATATATTCACATGTAAATTGCTTTTTTAATAAAAAATTATGATATAAAAAAAATCTTGTTTTTATTTCCTTTTATGTGACAATGCTGCCTCTCTCTTTCCCTTGCCCCCAGATTTGTCGCTCTCCCCCCCTTAGTGTTGTCGCTCTCTCACCCTCCCTTTGGCTCCCCCCTCGCGTCTGTCTCTTCCCCCCTTCCCTCCCCCTGTTTCTCTCTGCCCCCCTCCCCTTGTTTCTGTCTCTTCCCCCCTTCCCTCCCCTTGTTTCTCTCTGCCCCCCCCCTTGTTATTCTGTCCCCCCCTCACCTGTTTCTTGCTCCCTGGTGGCTAGTGGGGGCAGCCGGGGGATGTATGCACTATACATAATAGACGGAAGTGTAGGGCAGCATGGAGGTTGTCTGCACGATTCGTGCAGACATCCCCCAGCTGCACGATTCTCCCTGGTGGCTAGCGAGGCAGCGGAGGATGTCTGCGCGATGAGCGAGACCTCCCCTGCTGCCGCCCGGAACGACCGCCAGGACTTTTATGAGGAAGCCGGAAGTACCCAGCTTCATCATAGAAGTCCCGGCGGTCATGCCGGGCGGCAGCAGGGGAGATCTGCGCTCATCGCGCAGACATCCCCTGCTGTTAGAGAGGGGGATCCAGGTCCCTTTCTTTTTACTGTGATCCGTTTCCTTCCAAGTTTATGAACCTCATTTAGTTTTTTCAAAATAAATTTTATTTTGTAAATTTTTACTATATTACTTATATTCTTTTCATGTATTAATGTAATTACAGTTAACTCCTACAAGCCTGTGCTGTGATTATGACCAGAGCAAATGTTAACCCATTCGTGACGTTGGGACGTTCTATGCCGTCCTGATTTTAAGTCCCTTAAAGTCGTTAGGACGGCATAGTACGTCCTGTGTTAAACAGCTCATATCGCGGCTCGGATCATGCTGCAGGCACTTGCAGCGGGATCCCACCTGTCAGATGAGGCCATTTTAAATGGCCTCAGTCTGACAGGGGAAATTTAGCTGGTGCTCAAAACGAGCACCAGCTACATTTCTCTAAATCGTGCGTGACGTCCGAAGGGCTTGCAATTTTTGGGCAGGGACCCACAGGGTCTATTAAGACCCTGATTGGGTCTCTGCCATAGTGTTCCTGGCTAACGATCACCTTGTGATCAGTGGCCAGGAACAAATCGTGACGTTTTGGTGCTTACGTCATTTGGGACGCAAGCACCATGCGTCACAAAGGGGTTAAAACTCTCCACTTTTTTCAATTTATTTTTTAATACTAAATTCAAATCATTTCATGCTATTGGCAATTCTATAAACCGAAATAGAGTCGGTTTATGGAATACCAATAGCAAAATAGCCATTACAAAATGCCTCGCTAGCCACCAGGGAGAATCGGGCAGCTGGGAGATGTCTGCACGAATCGTGCTGTCAGGTTCTTCCCCGCAGCAGCTCCCCTGAGTACACCCTCTCTCCCAGCCGAGATCCGTCACACGCGATTGCCAGCGCGTCCACGTCATCACGTGATGTGTTTCCATGGAGGCGCGCGCCCGATGACGTCACGCGCGTCGCATACCCGCGAGGCGCGGGAAGTTTTAAAAGTCAGAATCACCAAGCAAACAGTGCTTGGTGATTCTCGTGTATTTCGATAGCCTAGCTTTCCCTTTATATTTGATTGTTGCTGAACCTGGATTTCCTGACTACCCTTCTGCCTGCCTGTGCCCCTTGATACCTGGACTGTTTCTCGTTATTCTGATTCTCTGGTAACCTGACCCTGGCTTGTCTCTCGTTTTTGCTACCTCTCTATTGCCCCTGATCTTGGACTGTTATCGTTTTGCTTATTATCATTGTGGATTACAACTGCTGCAAGTTCCTGCATTTAACCCCTGTCAGTGTGGATTATAACTGCTGCAAGTTCCTGTATTTAACCTCTGTCAGTGTGGATTACAACTGCTGCAAGTTCCTGCATTTAACCCCTGTCAGTGTGGATTACAACTGCTGCAAGTTCCTGCATATAACCCTTGTCTGTGTGGATTGTGCAGAGGTGGGAACTTCATACTCTTTGTTTATATATATATGTATTATACCATCCTGCATTTTGGTCTTCATCCAGTATAGCTCTCCTCACACGTGCAGACAACCTCCATGCTGCCCGACACTTCCGTCTATTATGTATAGTGCATACATCCCCCGGCTGCCCCCACTAGCCACCAAGGAGCAAGAAACAGGTGAGGGGGGGACAGAATAACAAGGGGGGGAGGGCAGAGAGAAACAAGGGGAGGGAAGGGGGGAAGAGACAGACACAAGGGGAGCGAGGGGGGAGCCAAAGATAGGGTGAGAGAGAGACAACACTAAGGGGGGGAGAGCAACAAATCTGGGGGCAAGGGAAAGAGAGAGGCAGCATTGTCACATAAAAGGAAATAAAAACAAGAATTTTTTTACATCATAATTTTTTATTAAAAAAGCAATTTATATGTGAATATATACTAGACATGTACATTCGTTTTCGGACGAATGCATTTTCGTCCGAAAATTGCATTTTCGTCCATTCGCCCTAAAAACGAAGAACGAAAATGCTAAGCTAACAAAAGCCGAATGGTTAATAAACGAAAATCATTAGTTCATTCGTCTATTCGTAGTACTATTGCATTCTATAAGCCGAAATAGAGTCGGTTTATAGAATACAATAGCATTTAACTATACAGAGACAGAGTCTCCATTCATAAAATTATAAATGGAGACTTTGTCTCCGTATAGTTAAAAGCCGGCATTTAAACGTTCGGTTTATAGGCTGTCGGCTTATGGAATACATGTATTCCTATTGCTATTCTATAAACCGAACTTTCGGTTTATAGAATAGCCATAGGATTACATGTATTACATAAGCCGAAAGTCTATAAACCGATCGTTCGGTTTATAGGCTTTCGGCATTTTACTACACGGAGACAAAGTCTCCATTCATAATTTTATGAATGGAGACTCTGTCTCTGTATAGTTAAATGCCGACAGCCTATAAACCGAACGACTTTCGGTTTATAGACTTTCGGTTTATGTAATACATGTAATCCTATGGCTATTCTATAAACCGAAAGTCGTTCGGTTTATAGAATAACAATAGCATTACATGTATTCTATAAACCGAACGTCGTTCGTTTTAAAGACTTTCGGCTTATAGAATACTATTGGCTTTCTATAAACCAAACTAGAGTCGAGTCCCCATTCATAAGAAATTCTTATGAATGAGGAGGGACTCTAGTTAGGTTTATAGAATGCCAATAGTATTCTATAAGCCGAAAGTCTTTAAAACGAACGACGTTCGGTTTATTGAATACATGTAATGCTATTGCTGTTCTATAAGCCGAAAGTCTTTCGGCTTATAGAACAGCAATAGCATTACATGTATTCTATAAACCGAACGTCATTTGTTTTAAAGACTTTCGGCTTATAGAATACATGCTGCTATTGGCTTTCTATAAACCGAAAGAGTCCCCATTCATACGAATAGGTCAATTGACCTATTCGTATGAATGGGAACTCAATTTCGGTTTATAGGTAGCTAATAGCATTACATGCATTCCATAAACCGAAAGTCATTCATGTCGGTTTATGGAATGTAGTACAATGCTATTGGTATTGTATAAACCGACTCTATTTCGGTTTAGAATGCCAATAGCACGAATGGACGAATGAACGAATGATTTTCGTTTATTAACCATTCGTTCATTCGGATTTTGTTAGTTAAAATTTTCGTTATTCGTTTTTCGGACGAATGGACGAAAATGCTATTTTCCTCCAAAAATGCATTCGTCCGAAAACGAATGCACATGTCTAGTGGATTCTGTTTTTAGAAGTCAGGAGACGCTAATTTTCAGGAATCTTAGACAAGGGGATTATTTGACAGAATCCGGGGGGCCTATTCCACATATGAGGAGCTCTGAAAAAGAATGCACCTTGAATTACTGTCTTTTGATGTGAACTAAGAGTGAGCATGCTGCCCAAGTAGATGGGAAGTTTTCAAGTGGTTGTGCTTTAAGCAATCATGGTTAAGAGTGCACTAACCCTTACCCCAATTTTAACCCT
The DNA here is from genome assembly GCA_036172795.1 of Pelodytes ibericus. Taxonomy (NCBI): domain Eukaryota; kingdom Metazoa; phylum Chordata; class Amphibia; order Anura; family Pelodytidae; genus Pelodytes; species Pelodytes ibericus. The sequence continues at coordinate 132,359,846 of CM069859.1, read as the reverse complement.
AAACCTAGATCCTAGGGTTTATTTATTTTTACTATATTTATTTTTTACTGTAATGTTGCAGTCTAGCAACAGATCGATGGAAGTGATCACTGAATATTTCCAGAGCCATTGCTGACGATAGGGCAGCGCCATATTGGAGAGCCATGCAAAAATGTCACCTGCTATCATTGTGGTGGGAGTGATCACGGAGCCCTGAGGGGTCACATTTCTCAACATCTAGCCATTACAGCAACACTGTTTGAGTGGTGAAAGTGATCATTGATTGCTTCCACCACTTGTTTTAACACAGGACATACGTGTACTATGTACGGAGTCACCAACGGCAGGCAGACTTAGGATGTTCATTTTACGTCTTGTGTCGCCAAGGGTTTAAGTAGATCAATCATGAATAACAAATTAAAATAATTTTAACGAAAATATCAAAATATTATGCAGATGTGGATTTTATTTATCTAAATATTATAAAAACTGTACCCATCACTCCTAACATAGGGTCATTCTATATGCTAAGTAAGGGAACTCAGGCAAAACTATAATAACAGGTAGGTAACAACCATACAATACAATTCTGATTTTTGGAAGAAACCATATTGGGCACCATCACCATGTGTACCCATTTTGTATATCCCCTATAGAAGCAACACAAAAATTAAGTAAATGTATAGACAAAACAACTACCACTATTCTCAAAACAAGTACTACTCGCAAGGACAGTGCATTTGCAAATAACTATAATTCACATCTTACACATCTAACGCTTTCACAAGAGCACAATACAAACACAGCTGTATAGAACTATCTCACTCAAAACAAGACAAAGTATCACAGTGCTGATGAGCAATATACCCATAAGGGTCCCACTTAGTGCAGGACAGTTCTGATTTGGGACGTCTGTCCTGTTGTACCAGTTTTCTGGACAGAGGTAGAGCTCAGTGGAACAGAGGGATTCAAGACCGCAATTCCAATGGTCACAGACACCACAGAAGGCGAGTACGCCTTTCAGGATGACTTTCAAACTCCAAAGCTGTACTCTACCCGCCCTCCCCCCGCTTCCTGATTCGCCAGGGGAAATGTATGGGAGTTATGGAGTAACCATGTTACCTTAACATTTGTTGAGGAGATACATCAAATAAATTATAATAACCCTAACTTAAATAAAGAAAGTAAATTAGTATATCACAGTACTTTTAAAAGATTTTTTTTTATTGTTCAGCAAGGCCAGTACAGAACAAATAGAGTCCAGGTTTTCTAATTTATACATTTTTCAATCATATTACTTTACTTCATGGATATTTTAAATTATAACTCAAATATTATCCTTATGTCTTCTAAGGTTATTACATTTACCATAATTAGTAAGTGAATTAAGTGTTTGTATAGCATAGGTAGATAATAATTGTGTAATACAATATCTGTGAAATAAAACAGAAATGTTTTGCTACAAAAGCAAAAAGTTATAATCAAATATACTTTGATTGCTCTTAAACTAAATATAATAAATACTGTATCACTCTTTATTGTAATATATCCTTAAATAATACAGAGGAAAGATACTGTATGCTATCAGTGTTCTTCAATATTTATTTTATATGTAGTGGCACCACAGAAAGAACCAATGCCCAAGAAATGCATTATATCCATTACTTAAATCCATGTATACATGGTATAATTTTAAAATATAGCTCCGTGTCCCTCTATAATTTGTCATAACAAATTTAATGTTAATGTAATATTCATGACATATTGTTAGATGACAGACTGAATACAATTGATTAATTTGAAGTTAGAGTTTTGTTTTATCCACAAATTTAAAATATTCCATTAAATTGTCTAATAATTGATGATATATCATAAAATGTCAGGGACTGTGGTTTACAGTTTAGAAAAATATTCCTCCAAGATGATGTAATCTACCTGATTTAACATTTTTGAACTCACATTTGTCACCTATTTTTCCTTCTCGGGAGCATATCAGAAGGTTTTATAAGACAAATATGTCTTCAAGACTTGAACAGACTGTAGTTTAAATCACTATGGTCAAGATGTGCTCCATTAATGATTTGGGCAATTTGTTTTCTCGAACATAATGCACAACTTACCCTTGTCTTGACATGACTTGACCTTGAGAAAAAAAAATCAAGAGACTATAAAAAGATATATGTTCAAAATTATTTATTTGACAAAGGTATAATAAACCAGTACTATTTTGACATTCCATATTATTTTATTTTTATATTTGATATTTATTTATAAAAGGATATTAAATTAGAAATAAAAATACTTTTGTGAATTGAAGACAATGCCAAGCATCATGCATTGCATAGAACAGCACAGGACAACATGTGTCCTGTTTAATTGTGTACAGTGTTGTCTGTTTACTAAAAGTGAGTTCCAGGTAACAGGTGAGATAAACATTTTATCTCATTAACCTAATTATGCATCATACAGGGACAAACATGCTGATTTCATCTTTCAAGAAAAATAGAGTTTGCCCGTGAATAATGCATTGTTCAAAATGTGAGCATTATTACAAATGTAACTGTATAACACATGGGAAGCTGAGCCCTTCTAGTAGGAAAAACTCACCAAGCTCAGTGCTGTATAATCTAAAGCTGAGTCTGTACAATATAATGTTCATCTCACCTCAACTTACCTTTTATTGAATAGCTCCCGGTGATGTTAGTGCTATTAAATTAGAAATAAGGCATGGAAGAAAGAGAGAGGGGAATTCAAATGTAGAAGGATGGAATTAGGAAATGAAATTAAGCTGGACAAAATGAACTAAGGATTTATTATAGTTGGTGAATAGATCATTCCGGAGACATAATTTAGAAAGAGAAATTAAATGGAGGAGTATGGGGTTGAGGAGAGAGAAGTGGCATCCATCTTTATTTCAGAACCACTTTAATGCAGTATTACTAGCTAGGCTGGAAAGGTAATTGAGCAAACACTGATAAGAAGAAATTCATGGGAAGAAATTAAACATGGGAGGATATTAGGCAAAAGTGCATAGGTCCTAACCACTTATTGCCAGACCCTTTGAAACATTTTTGGCCATTCTGGACAATGGCTATTTTAACATTTCTGTGCTGTTTGTGTTTAGCTGTAATTTTTTTTTGTCATTTGCTGTACCCACACAAATTATATATTGTTTTTATCAGGACAAGAAGGGCTTTTTTGGGTGCCATCATTTTTGATCATATCCTATAATATAATATAAAAAAATAAGTAAAATGTGGTGAAAAAAAACAAACCACAAATTTCCTGACTATTATTTGAAACATCTTCTCCTCATCGACAAAAGCGAATGAAAAAACCTGCTAAATAGATTCTACTATTTCTCCTTAGTACAGGGATACCACCCATGCACAGGTTTGTCAGATTGTTTGGGGGTTAAAGGGGCCACATTTGAGAGGTGAACTTTTTGCTTTTCCAACTTGAAATTTTGAGATGCAGACAACCTTCAACCATATCCCATTTGGGACATATCTGAAGCCAGGCAATGTATTTTAACCCATCAACCGATATATTTTTTAAAAGTAGACACCCTAGGCTATTTCAAATGGTGGTATTTTAACACTTTCCATGCCCTAATTCTACCACCAGCCTTTGTCCAAATTTATGGTAGTAATTTTTTTGTGTTTTTTATTCACAAACATTATACTTCAGACATGAATTCACAGATTTTGCTATGTTTCACTGCCAAATAACACCCCAATAAATAAATTACAGTAAAAAAATTAACCCCCCAAAAATGCACAGACAGCAGAAAATGTGCTGCTGTGTAAGATCACTGCGTACACAGCGATCAATGGCAGGGAAGGGGTTAAACACTGGAAATGGATTTTATAAAAGCCCTTGGTTGTTAAAATTTTATAGAATATTTAATTTATTACAAAAATGTTTTACATTGTCTGATCTGTCTCTCTCCCTCACTAAAACTATAGTCAGGAGAGGGAGGCAGATCAACACTTGTCAAAGGCAATATTTACAAATATTGCCTTTGACTGTATGATAAGTGCTCATCAGAGCACTTATCATACATGCTTGCACACAGATTACACTGATCTGCTGTACCGGCATCTACTAGCGCCTCTAGAGCAACGGAAGTGAAAAGAATCACTTCCGATGCTCTTGCCAGTAGAAGGGAAGTGCTGCCTATAGAGGCAGGCAGCGCTCCCTTCTGCTGAGCCATGTGGTCGCTCAGGAGAGCGACCACCATTGGATCAGAGGGGGGCTTTGGTGGTGCTAAAGTAGCGAGTGCTTAGGAAGCATTTTCAAATGGCAGCTACGGTCACTCCGGGGAGGGATCGTAGTGTTCCCCTGCATTTTTTTAATGTTGCTCAATGCCTCTACATAGAGGAATTGTAGCAACACTGAAAGAGTAAAGAAAGCGTCCATTGGTCGCTTTCGTTGCTCTTTTTAGTGCATGACATGCTAGGCACATCATGTGTCACTAACTGCATGTTTGTGCATGACGTGCCTGGCACTTCATGTGTCATTAAGGGGTTAATGTCTGGTGCCCAAAATGCATTTTCCAAGTCTTAGTGCATATTAAAGTACTAAAATAGTGCTTTAATATGTATATTTTATAATTTTCATAGCTTAAAGATTGATAAACTTACATTTAAAAGCAGTTTCCAGATCTTGAGGCTTTTGAAGCATTACATTCTAAAAGTGTGACGATTTTTCTTTTTTTTTTTCCTGCTTCAACCAATCATATTCATATAATGTCTACTACTGAGCATGCTCCTTTTCACTGAAATCTCCAAGCACCCCCTTGCTCTCAGTGAGCCTGGCACACTCTTGATTTTCACTGACTATATAAAATTAACTATATTTAAAAGTGTAAAGGCGCTCGTGCGCTCTCTCTTTGTCTCTCTCTCTCTCATTTTATAGCAAAATGGACACATGCATATTTCGTCTTATACCTCTGACTAAGAGCATAGTGGTAAAACAATAGTTAGAATGGCAATTAGCCAATTTGTTTCAATGGTATCTACAGTCATGGCAAAAAGAAATCTATGAGTTTACATATCATAATAGCAATCATCTGTTCCTTAGAAGGTCTTAAAATTAGGTAACTACAACCTCAGATGAACAACAACACATGACATATTACACAATGTCATCTTCCCAGGAGTGGACGTCCTTGTCAATGCAATGCTTGGTGTTCCTAAGGGTTAATCAATCTGAGTTTTTGCAAAACCATTATCTTTGGTGTTGACCTATTACTTGTTAAAATGACGCGACAACATGCATTATTTTACAAAGCAAGACTTGTCTTCAGGAACAGTTTAAACATTATCAAACTTCTGTGTGTTATTGTTATTGTATGCATGTTTTTAGTAAATATATTTTATTTGTAATAAAGTATTTATTGAGGCACTATTTAATAAAAATGTAGCAACCCTTTAAATTTTTTACTGCTGTGTCGTTAACTTATTAACAAAAAGTGCATTGAACAGGTGATTAATACAACTTCGAATTTGAATCAAGTACTTATTAATGCCTTTCTAGTAAAATCTGAACCTTTTAGCTTAATCAATAATTATATCATATTCAGTCTACAAAGAGACATGATTAGGGTTGCCACCTTTCAGTAATCGACAAAATGCTGGCTATGGCATTGACTCCATAAATTTAACATTGGCCTCAAGTAGGGTTGCCAGCTTTTCTTCCAAAAAATACTGGCCATGTTATTGACTCAATAGAGTTAACATTGGCCTCAAGTCAGTTTTTTACCAGCCTAAAGCAATCACATACAACAAAATGCAAAAATAAATCAAGTCACTATCAAATATGCATCCACATAAATGTCAAAGCAAATACTTACAATAGACTGTACCAGGGAATAAACAAGAAAGAACAACACTCCAACGTCTTGGCAAGTAGGCCTTCCACAGGAGATGCAGGGATATTTATACCCACTATATGTAGCTTCAGATCTTCTGGTATGTATCATTAGTCTAAAATGAGTTGGAAAAAAATCTTATTTAACCTTCCCTTAAACCACACCATATTACCTTTTTTATACTAAACTATATAAACTGAAATACCCTTACTCTCCATTATTAAAGGAAAAAAAATGTTTTACTAATGCATATAAAATTGATTTGAAAAACTTTTCAAAAAAAGTCTATCATAATTCTCAAATTGTACAGAAAGAATACCTCTCATCAGCAACTGCTAGGTGACTTCTATGCCGTTTCTCTGTCTGCAGGGTATTATGTAATGCCTTTTGTCAGATACTTGAAAGAGGTTATCTGTTTTATCTATTTTTGTCAGAACTTGTTTGAGATTACATTTACCACAGGAGCAAAGCTGACAGAATAATATCACATGTGCTACTGATTGCTGGCTGGTAACCCCAAACTAATAAGCAGGTATTATATATTATGCATACAGTCATGGTTTGAATACATTATTACATTTGCTGCAAAATTATTTTTTTTACTTACGATTATATTCACTTTCATCTGTTATCCATGCATCCTAAATGATGAATATAATACAAAAATAGTAGTACTGAAATAAAGATGGTTTGGATGTTTTCTTGTTCTACTGAGTCAATAATATGGGACTTGAATAAAATAACAGACATGGAATAGAAGGTTGACATATTTGATTATTACAGTTAAAAGGGAGCCACTAGGAAGTATTTTGAATATATCATTGCAGCAAATCAATTGTACTGAATTTATTGTTATTAACATATACTTATGTATGATGGTTGGGTTTTAAGAGGCTTATAATATACAGAGATGTTATCCATTATTGAAGTCATTGTCATAATGCATCTTAAATCTTGTTGGAATGTTCATATACGCTGCCCTCTCTCAATGTTTTTACAAGCAGGTGGCAGGCACTGTGCTTGGAAGCATGGGTGGATCCATAACAAACAGTGGACCAGGCGATTGTTTTAACATGATATGAATACTCCTCATAATGTTTGCATCATGGAAAGTTGCGCCCATCATGTAGGGCAGGAACAAAATTTTAAAAACGAACCTCCCACTTCCGTCCCAGTGTAATTAAAAATATAAAAAAAATACCTAAAATTTATTGGGAGGGAAAAAAATGTGCCGCAAGGTAAAAGGAGTTCCCAGTAAGAATCCACAGTTTCCTTGTATTTCCCAGTGGCACAAGAGAGAGAGAGATAGTAAGATAAGTGAGGGAGAATGAAATGGTAGCTCGAAGGACTCTCCTACCAAAATTAGAGTCCTTTGAAGAACAGAGAAAAAGTGTCTGGTAGAGGTTTGTAATTTCTTCCAACTGGCCACAAATAAGGCTAGAATGAACACAGGCTGCTTCTCTCCGGGATATAGAGACAACTCTGGTGGAGTGTGGCTTCAGCACTTTGTTTGTTAGAGATGCAAAATACCTCACCAAGAGGGTCACACCAGACTCCACCCACTGGTAACGAAACTGGAAAACTGCAGTTTCAGGTGTAAGTGCTCAGACTTCAGGGCTGGCCCTTTAATGTAGCAGACTGGGCCAGGCGGCACCCTTGCAGAGGGGGCACTTTGCTGCTCCATGCAGCGGTCTTTTTTTTTTTTTGGTCCGGGGGAGCTTGATAGGAGGAGGTCTCAGCAAATCAAGCGGAGACCTCTCAACTCTCCTGATTGGCTGAGAGTTCAGAAACCTTCCCTGATTCGCTCAGTCTCTCCTTCACACGAGGAGCTCAAAGCATAGAGATGCCTGGGACGGTAAGGTAAGTTAAACAGTTAGATAGTGTGTGTGTGTATGTCAGTATGAGTGAGTGTGTATAACAGTGTGAGTGTGTGTGTGTGTATATGTATGTCAGTATAAGTGAGTGTGTATGTGTTAGTGACAGATTGTCTGTGTATGTGTGTGAGTGTGTGGATAAAATGGTTAACTCCTCTGACACTGCCTTTATCTGTCTAGCCACCCAAGGGGTTAACTCCTCTGACACTGCCTCTGTCTAGCCACCCAAGGGGTTAACTTCTCTGACACCGCCTCTATCTATCTGTTTAGCCACCCAAGGAGTTAACTCCTCTGACATTGACTATATCTATGTGGAGTTTGTTATAGGTCACTGGTCACATTATGTTTTAGGGAATTGCACAGCCTATTATGATAATAATGTTTTACCATGACTCTCTTGGGGAGCTCCTTATGGGGAGCTCTAAATTATTTTATTATGTATATAAAAAATGCTTTAGTGGGCATATAAAAATAAAATATTTTTTTCTAAGAGCTCACCCAAAAACATAATGTGGCCACTGACCTATAACAAGACTCAAATATTGTACATTAAGTTTAAATGCTCAGATATTTAAGGTACACATTTTAGTCATGGCCTGCCAATACTCGCGCCATATAATTTTCAACATAGAAAGCTACTCTTGCTCTTTTTTTTTCCTCAGCATTTCGTCAGACCTTGATGCTTGACAAGTGAGGAGAATCAGAGACAATGGAGAGAAAGGACTGCACTCAGATCTTCAAATAAAAAAATAAATAATTTATTAAAATAGACATAATGACCACACAGGGAAGGACGCACCCTGTACCCTGTGTGGTCACTATATCTATTTAAACAAATTAGGATTATTTGAAGATTTGAGTACTGACCTTTTTCTACATTGTCTACTATACTTTGTTTGTTATCAGAAATGTAAGCTTCCATTATTAGCTAGTCTGATCAAGCCACTGCTGGAGGGTCTGGAGACTTTGATCCCATTCCTGGTTCCTGCAAATAGAACAAAAAAAGCAGTTTACTTGTTCCAGGATTTGGAGCAAGATAAATAGATAGAAATGCAAGGTTGAAAGCTGCTAATTTTGCTGCTGACTTGTTGTAAATGTAACCAAGCAGGCACAGACTTTTTTCATTGTATCTGGCAATCTAATGTGATCTGTTATTTTAAAATCTAGTACAAGGTTATGCAGAACAATCCAGAATTTGCTCTCTTTGGTAATTCATTTCACAAGGATCATATCAGCTGTTCTAAACAAAACAATTTTGTACTTCTGGATAAGCAAAGATATACACTCCATGACAGTAGTTAAGGAAAAGCGTCTCTTTCTCTTTCGTATGAACTGACTTACTACCCAACACAACAAATATGGAGGGGAGGAACTTTTTTCAATGATTGGAGTTTATATATCAACTCATTACCTCTGATCTAAGAAAGCAAATTAAATACACCTTTCAGACTTCACCATGGTATATGAACCAAATTTTAAAAAATCTAGATCCACTCAGTCTGACATAACCACACATTCAAATGCCATTAGCAAAATATGCTTTAATAAATACTTAATAATAATAAATTATTAGTAAAATGTGCCTTACTATATTTCTGACTTTGTAATATGTGTAAACTCTACAATGCAACATTTTTATGATGATACATTTACATACCATTTCCAGAATAAGCCTCAATGTATGTATACATATACAAATACATACACACACATATCACTTTATAATCAGATGTCATATGAACACTACGTACTACCGTAAGTATTTTCTGTTACTGATATGTAAATATCACAATTTTGTAATCATCCAAATAAGCATAACATTCCATGTCTTTTTAGGGTAATATAAGACCAGAGACTTGAAACTCACTCATATCTAATATCATTATATACACAGAAATTGTACCCAGCTTTATTTATTTAATTTTAATGTTCAATATTTAAAAAATATTATTAGTTAATTATAAGACTGTTAACAAAATATCTCTCATATCATTGCAATATGCAAAATGTATTAATATCATATATAATAAAATAAAACGGATATAAGAAAAAAAGAAAGGCATCTCTTTAAGTGGAGAGTGTGACGTTTCTCTTCTTCAGGGTTCTGAGGATCTGGATACATGATATCGTGGAAATCTGTAAGTACTTTAGGGAGAAACAGAAAACCACTCTATCAATAAATGTCTTGAAAATAGGTTCTTGAATAGAGATCACCTATAGTTCACAATTTATGATGTGAGGGCTACTATGGCAACCATGTAGTTAAGGATAGTTAAGATTGGTCTCTTTCAGTGGTTCAAATGGCTCGCATGATAGATGTTGAAGGACCAATATAAGGTCCCTGGGAGGAATGGATGCAGGAGCAGGGGCGGGCTGGGCCGGGGGGCAGGGTGGCAATTGCCCCCCAGGCCGCCCTAAGCTATTTAAAACACGGCCGCTGGGCCAGTGTTTAAAAAAAAAAACGTGCTTGCAGGCAGAGACTGAGAAGGGATCGGAAGATCCCCTCTCACCTCTGCTCTGCCTGCAAGGCTGCACGGGGAGCCGAACAGGCAGCACAGAGAAACCTCTGTGCTGCCTGTTCGGCTCCCTGTGCAGTCTGACACGGAAGTGCCGACAGTCACGTGATCGGCGCTCTGACGTCAGACGCGCGCCGATCACGTGACCTGTCGGCACAACCGCCGGGGAGGCCGAACAGGCAGCATGGAGGGACCATGCTGCCTGCCACCAGGGAAGTCCTCCTGCCACTAGCCACCAGGGAAGTCCTGCCACTAGCCACCAGAGAAAAAGGTAAGGGGGGGGGGGGCTTTTAAACACTGGCATATTATTGGACAAATTGGCTGGCAAATAAGACTGGCATATTATTGGGCAAATTGGCTGGGGCATATTACATGGCAAATAACACTGGCATAATATTGTGCAAATTGGCTGGGGAATATTACATGGCAAATAAGACTGGCATATTATTGGGCAAATTGGCTGGGGAATATTACATGGCAAATAAGACTGGCATATTATTGGGCAAATTGGCTGGGGAATATTAAATGGCAGAATAACACTGGCATATTATTGGACAAATTGTATGGGGCATATTACATGGCAAATAAGACTGGCATATTATTGGGAAAATTGGCTGGGGCATATTACATGGCAAATAAGACTGGCATATTATTGGGCAAATTGGCTGGGGCATATCACATGGCAAATAAGACTGGCATATTATTGGGAAAATTGGCTGGGGCATATTACATGGCAAATAAGACTGGCATATTATTGGGCAAATTGGCTGGGGCATATTACATGGCAAATAACACTGGCATATTATTGGGCAAATTGGCTGGGGAATATTACATGGCAATTAACACTGGCATATTGGGCAAATTAGCAGGGGCATATTAAATTGCAGATAACCTTGGAATATTATTGGGCAAATTTACTGAGTCATATTAAATTGCAGAATAACACTGGCACATTATGGGACAAATTGGCTGGGGAATATTAATGGCAAATAATATTGGAAATGTGTATGTAATGGGATGATGGAGGCATGTAAATGTGGTGATGGGGCATGTCCTGGTGTGCAACGTGGGTTATGGGTCATGTCGTAGGTGTGCAACGTGGGTAGGGGGGGGGGGGTGCCCAAATTTTGGGATATTGGGTGTCTAAATCCTGGCATATTGAGGGGCATAATCCTGGCATATTGAGGGGGAAATCCTGGCATATTGAGGGGGCATCATCTTGGCATATTGAGGGGAAAATCCTGGCATATTGGGTGTCTAAATCCTGGCATATTGAGGGGCATAATCCTGGCATATTGAGGGGCATAATCCTGGCATATTGAGGGGCATAATCCTGGCATATTGAGGGGGCATCATCTTGGCATATTGAGGAGAAAATCCTGGCATTTTGAGGGGCATAATCCTGGCATATTGAGGGGCATAATCCTGGCATATTGAGGGGCATAATCCTGGCATACTGAGGGGCATAATCCTGGCATTTTGTAAGGGAAAATTCTAGCATATTAAATGGCAAATCCTGGTATATTGTGGGGGAAAATCCTGGCAATATTCGTTATAAAACAAGGAAAAGATGGCCGTGGATGGTGAGGCGATTCGATGATGCAATGGGCCACTTGACTGGATTTGCCCCCCAGGCCTAAGGCTGCCAGCCCTCCCCTGTGCAGGAGTCACAGGCCAAGCCTAGATTTAATATTCAAATAAAATTTCAACACTCCAGATACTGTGAAAAAGCTGTTTATTAAAACATAGGTGGCAAGATTTCAGTTCACAAAGAGTCCTTGTGAAGCTACAATATATCAGTTAAAAAAATAAGTGTTTTTATAGGCACAAATGCCTTAAATGGAGTTGATACATACCACCAATTAATTGAATTAACTGAATTTTGTAATAATGCATACAATTAACATTTCATAATGATACATTATACAATACACAGCAATGTGTGAAATGTTACAGTTCTTATTCATCCTTAACATAATCTACAATAAACAAAGATGTCGTTGGAAGTTACTCCAAGGTATACAGGTTGGTAAATGAAGCAGCCATATGATCTTCACTTTTATGCTTGCGACTTAAAGGGAAGGAGAGATGTGAATCGTACCCTCCATTGTTCCTGTGACCAGTTATACATTTGTCCACTGTTGTAGTTGTCCACATCCCTCTGGATCGTCCTTCGTTTTCGTTCCTTCACCTTCTGGCAGTATTTCACAACAGGACCATATGGTGGTTGACATTTCTTCAGGTGTATACAGCCATTTTAAGTTGTTCTCCAAGCAGACCATTTCTTGAATGCATGTAGCAATAATCATTTGAGGGAGAGATTTGTGGTGGTACTTAGATGTCCTTCTTTGTGGAGATGAAATCTCTCCCAGTGCCACAGAAAAAAAAAGTTTGGTGGCATCTGATGTGGGGCAAGGTATGGTGAAGTGAGCTTGAGTCCTAAATGGGACATAATGCATCAAACGGAGACAAACGTTTTCCTTTGTACTTGGAGAATAAAGTCGTAGATTGGCTTGTTAGAAGAGGTTTTCTGTACAAAGACGAAAGACTTGAGATTTTTCCAAATTAATCAATCCAGATCCTGAAGGGGGATCAGCCAGTCATCTAGGTATGTTATGAGATTGATGCCTGTCTAAGGTGTGCTTACATATAATAAAGCTTCTAAGCGCTTTAAATTGTGAAGTTGTTTAATTCCATCTTGAGTAGAGTTTAGCGGACACCTGGGTGTTCGGGTTCGGCCGAACTTCGGAAAAAAAAGTCCGGGTTCCGGCTCGAACTTGACCCCGAACCCCATTGAAGTCAATGGGGACCTGAACTTTTGGGCACTAAAATGCCTCTAAAATAGTCCTGGAAAGGGCTAGAGGGCTGCAAAAGGAAGTAAAATTGGGGTAAGAGTAGGACAAGTGCCCTGCAAACAAATGTGGATAGGGAAATAACTTAAAATACATATAAATAAAAAATACAGCTGAGCCATAAAATAGCACTAGATGGAATCTTTGATTTTAGCTTTGGAAGAACATAATTCAAAATCTAAAGCATGGCTGCCAGGAGTATCAACAGAATTATCCATTTGAGAGAGGGTTGGAGTGCAGGGTATTCTCTTTCATTGTTCAAAATGAGCTCAACTCCTGATGCATGAGAAAAGGCCTTCACAAGCCTCTGCTATTGTGTACATAGTTTATACTAAGTGACCCATAGGTTGAGGAGGCGGTGACCGGGGCGGTGTAGGTGGAAGCTGCGGTGGAGGAGGTAGCCAACACTGTTTTTTGTTTGTTTTGATTTTTGCTTTTAATTGTGGTAGCCCACAAAATATTGGGACATATAAAAAAAGAAAACAAAGAATAAGTGCACTTAAGTATAACAATGGCTGGGTGAGGCCGGTATAAATGTCTATACTGCACAAGGTACAGACAAGTCTGGTGGGATACATGCCTGGTTCATTTTAATAAACGTGAGCTCTGTGATAACGCCCTCTGCCCTGCTAAACACACGTTCAGACAATACACTGGCTGCAGGGCAGGCCAGCACCTCCAAGGCATAAAGGGCAAGCTCAGGCCATGTGCCCAATTTGGAGACCCAGAAGTTGAATGGGGCAGACCCATCAGTCAGTACATGTAGGCATGTGCACACGTACTGTTCCACCATGTTGCTGAAATGCTGCTAAGATGTTCCATATCAGATGGTGGTGCTGGTTGTTGTGGCGTGCTGACAAAGCTTTTCCACATTTCGGCCATGCTAATCCTGCCTTCTGAGGTGCTGGCGGGGCCAATTTAAAGAGGCCAACTAGACTGGACACCCAGAATGAATGAAGATTGTACTTCTGCAAGTTTTTTTGATTTTTTTAAAACCACTGTATACAAAACTTTATATTTTTTAAATTTTTGTATTTTCACTACAATTTTGGCACTTGTATTTTTGTACACTTTTGATACAATCAATCACTGTAGAAAATGTAAATCATGAATATTGTCTGCAAAGTACGAACAAATTGGGTATCAAAACTTTGTTTTCAGGCAATAGTGGCCCTGTAAACTGCTGACCTACCACTTGGGTCCCAGCATCCCAAAACACCAGCAGGTATCCAACTTTGGCCCTCTGGCTGCCAATGGATTAAATCTCATATACTCCTGACGAGAATATGGAAGTTCTAGACCAAAAGGAAGGGCTGCAAGAATATGAGAATATTGCAAGATCTCTTGAAAAGCTTTAGTGCAGGAGCACCATTTATATTTGATGTAAACCGATCTAGAATCTGGATATGACTATTATGGAAATTCTGGCATTTTGTAGAATGTGTGGTTACCTATAGTAACAGATGATGGCTTCCAACACTGCATTAATGGTTTGAACAGATGATTGAAATTATATACAGTGGGGCAAAAAAGTATTTACTCAGCCACCAATTTTCATCATAGGTACACTTCAGCTATGAGAGACAGAATGCGGGGAAAGAATCCAGGAAATCACATTGTAGGACTTTTAATGAATTAATTGGTAAATTCCTCTGTAAAATAAGTATTTGGTCATCTACAAACAAGCAAGATTTCTGGCTCTCACAGGCCTGTAACTTATTCTTTAAGAGGCTCCTCTGTCCTCCACTCGTTACCTGTATTAATGGCACCTGTTTGAACTTGTTATCAGTATAAAAGACACCTGTCCACAACCTCAAATAGTCACACTCCAAACTCCACTATGGCCAAGACCAAAGAGCTGTCAAAGGACACCAGAAACAAAATTGTAGACCTGCACCAGGCTGGGAAGACTTAATCTGCAATAGGCAAGCAGCTTGGTGTGAAGAAATCAACTGTGGGAGCAATTATTAGAAAATGGAAGACATGCAAGACACTGATAATCTCCCTCGATATGGAGCTCAACGCAAGATCTCACCCCGTGGGGTCAAAATAATCACAAGAACGGTGAGCAAAAATGCCAGAACCACACGGGGGGACATAGTGAATGACCTGCAGAGAGCTGGGACCAAAGTAACATAGGCTACCATCAGTAACACACTACGCCGCCAGGGACTCAAATCCTGCAGTGCCAGACGTGTCCCCCTGCTTAAGCCAGTACATGTCCAGACCCGTCTGAAGTTTGCTAGAGAGCATTTGGATGATCCAGAAGAGGATTGGGAGAATGTCAAATGGTCAGATGAAACCAAAGTAGAACTTTTTGGTAAAAACTCAACTCGTCGTGTTTGGAGGAGAAAAAATGCAGAGTTGCATCCAAAGAACACCATACCTACTGTGAAGCATGGGGGTGGAAACATCATGTTTTGGGGCTGTTTTTCTGCAAAGGTACCAGGACGACTGATCCGTGTAAAGGAAAGAATGAATGGGGCCATGTATCGTGAGATTTTTAGTGAAAACCTCCTTCAGTCAGCAAGGGCATTGAAGATGAAACGTGGCTGGGTCTTTCAGCATGACAATGATCCCAAACACACTGCCCGGGCAACGAAGGAGTGGCTTCGTAAGAAGCATTTCAAGGTCCTGCAGTAGCCTAGCCAGTCTCCAGATCTCAAACCCATAGAAAATCTTTGGAGGGAGTTGAAAGTCCGTGTTGCCCAGCGACAGCCCGAAAACATCACTGCTCTAGAGGAGATCTGCATGGAAGAATGGGCCAAAATACCAGCAACAGTGTGTGAAAACCTTGTGAAGACTTACAGAAAACGTTTGACCTCCGTCATTGCCAACAAAGGGTATATAGCAAAGTATTGAGATGAACTTTTGTCATTGACCAAATACTTATTTTCCACCATAATTTCTTTAAAAATCAGACAATGTGATTTTCTGGATTTATTATTCTCATTTTGTCTCTCATAGTTGAGGTATACCTATGATGAAAATTACAGGCCTCTCTCATCTTTTTAAGTGGGAGAACTTGCACAACTGGTGGCTGACTAAATACTTTTTTGCCCCACTGTATATATTTTTTTATTTTCTAGTGGTATTTTACACTAAAATGATTATGCTACTGTAGATCACTTATTATATGTATGCACAATGCTCCATAATCAAGCCAATTAACAATACATTTAATTGTTAAAACAAGGGATGGATGCGATGTATAAAGGAGTGTGTGTGAATTAGAACACATGATCACAGAATAGATTGTTAGTTGGAGTGAAATCATGAATGGAACACTTAATACTTATTTTCGAAGCCACTGGTTGGCTAATGTGCACGTTTTTATTATAACTGTTTAAACAATCTGGTCTAATTTTTTGTTTTTAAAGTGACCTGTACCTTTAACTGGTTTAATACATATTTTCTGGATGAAAAAAAATAAATAAATTTCAAAGTGCACTGTAAGCACAGTATTTGACGGTTCTATTTGACTCTCAGATACGAAGTGCACCGCAAGATGCAAATGTACTATTTAACACCGAAAACAATTAGAATTTTTCAAAGTGCACTGTAAGCACAGTATTTGACGGTTCTATTTGACTCTCAGATATGAAGTGCAGGATGCAAATGTACTATTTAGCACCCAACAAATTGCAGTATTTAAAAATGCCTAGATGTTTCCCACTGAGCTACCAGAACAGGATTAAAGTCATGTGCCTGGCACACATGCAGTTGCAAGTGCACTGCACTCTCTGTGGCACTGGGCTCAGGGCAGAGTACAAAACTGTAGTATAGCACCCACTAAAATAATCGCTGTAGTTTGAATAATCTCTGTATTTTGCAGATTCAACACCAGAATTCTTTACTAATCTGTCCCTCACAGCTGCAGCATCCTCTCCCTACACTAATAGCTCATGTGATGTGCGGTGACTCCAGCTTATATATAGAGGCTGGGTCACAAGCTGCACTGGCCAATCACAGCCATGCCATTAGTAGGCATGGGTGTGATGGCTTCTAAGGGCAAACGAGTCAAACGCTTGTTGATTGGCTGCCCTGCAGCCTTTCAAAACGCGCCATTAAATCGCTGAACCCCGAACTCCAACCAGAACATACAGTGAAATGTCAGTTTTCGGGTCCGGGGTCCAAAAACCGTAATGTTCGGTACGAACCCGAACTGTTTCAACCACAGAGGTCTTTCTCAAGCAAATTTATTATTTGTATTTACATTTGCATTGTGACGAAAGGACCGCTGTTACCATCATTTGGTTTGCGGTCTTAGGCGTGCTGTGAATATAAACTGGAGATGTTGAATGCCTGTTCTGGATGGAAGGGCTACATAGAAATTCTCTGATAGGCACATGGGGGTAAGCATTCTGCGGCTGTATGGAGACTGTGAAGTCTCTGCTGGAAATTGCATGGAAATACATAAAGTAAGAGAAAAATATGGTTAAAATGTGTCTGTGGTGTCTGCTGTTTATGACCTTACCTGTGGCTGGATATACAACTTATCAGTGGGAAATATGTCATTTGCATATCACGCCACAAGTGATGTAATAAACAGGAGATACCACAGACACATTTAAACCACATTTTCTCTTATTTTAATCATTTGAATGTAATTTAAATAACAATATCTAGATCATGTTTCATTATTTTTAATTTTCAACATTCACAGTGTATGCAATTTTTAGGTTGACAGAGTCCCTTTTATATATATCAGTACATTCAATGTGGCATATCTACTTGTGTGTTGTAAATGCTCAAATTAATATGATGGAAAAAACAAACAGAGCTATGAAAATGATAATCGTTTTTTTTTTGATAATAAGGATTTGACATCCAGCTTGATAACAGTGGTGGTGATGTTGGTTTCTTCCCTTTACAGGAAATACATGTGTTATGTTGCCACCTAGAGGAAGTGACTTGGAAGCTAAGCTAAATGTTTGGGAAATTAAATATATACTTGTTGCCAAAACAGGGAAATCTTAAATAAACTCATTAATAGTTGAATGCCTTTTACTTTATGGATGATTTATTAAAGTTTTAATATTTTATCGCTAAATACAGTGTGAACTATCGATTCTGACCTTGACTGCCTAAGCGACCAAAAATGTATTGAACAACATAACCTCCCAATAGCAAAGCTAATTTTTTTTAAATTAAATTTTTTTACATTTTCAAGATATAATTTATATATATATATATATATATATATAAGTCTTGATAAAGGTTCCTGAGGGGGACCGAAACGTCGACTACTTATATGATATATGGTCTGGAGTATCGACTAAAAAGATTACTATAAATTTATTGAATCAGTCCCGTGAGTGCTTGCTCTCTATTTTCTTCGTTGGACTTATATATATATATATATATATATATATATATATTTATTTATTTATTTTAGCCAAGGCTTGTCAGTCTATTAAATGTTCTAACATCTGGTCATATTAAAAACTTTAAACTCTGTGGCAGGAGCAATCCCTGTTGTATGATAGTCTACCTGAAAGAAAAAAATATTCATACAAGAGCTAAAGAAGAGGAGAGAACTAAAGTAAAAAAGAAAGACAGACTAAAGCCATCAATAAGTTTGCATTGTGTCTAATATTTAGATATATTTAGCCTGTCCTTATCAGTGCCTGTACCACTTTGAACATGGTCAATCCCCATGAACCTCAGAGAGGAGGCATTGTGATTGACATTTCTCAAGTTTCTGGGTGATCTTTCTCATGACCACAGGGACATTTGTGCAAGTATAATAAATAGGTATCACACTTTATGAATGAGGGCATCAAGTACTTTTGCCAGTTCTTGGGGGATTGAACTCCTTGCCCTGTAGTAAGCTGTCATATGTGGAACATCCATGACACTTATAATATCCCTTTTTGGTAATATCATAAAATTGTCTCTTTTTATAATCATCAGGGTTTTTTGCTCTGATTAATAGATTCTTTAAATTGCTCACCCTCTTGTATGCCATCAGGGGCGGTGTTTGGCAGAAATGTTCAAGATTAGTGCCAGTGTTCCTTCACTAGTAGTGTTGAGCGAACCCGAACCGCACTGTTCGGGTTCGTACCGAACATTACGGTTTTTGGACCCCGAACCCGAACACGGACATTTCACTGTATGTTCGGGTTGGAGTTCGGGGTTCGGCGATTTAATGGCACGTTTTGAAAGGCTGCAGGGCAGCCAATCAGAAAGCCCATAGCATTACATACATATACATTGTATGTAATGCTATGGGCTTTCTATAAACAGAAAGTCTATAAACCAAATCTCTTTCGGTTTATAGACTTTTGTTTTATAGAATGCATTTAATGCTATGGGCTTTCTATAAACCGAAAGTCTATAAACCGAATCTCTTTCGCTTTATAGACTTTCGGATTATAGAAATCCCATAGCATTACATGCATTCTATAAAACGAAAGTATGTTCAATGGCAGTTAATGTTACGTTTGGCCAGTAGATGGCACTGTTGTAATACGAATGGTTACATTCGTGTTACCTGAAGGTTTAAATGTATCTTTCAAAGTTACTAAATTATAGACGAAAGTCTATAAACCGAATCTCTTTCGGTTTATAGACTTTCGGATTATAGAAAGCCCATAGCATGTCAAGATTGAGGTTTTCGGAGCATAGAGCAGGGGATGCTATCTCTTGCTGGTAACCCTTACCAGGTGATCCACAAGTATATATAGGCAGAGCACCCTGGTAAGGATAGGAGCACGAGAGTGCCACAAAAGGATAATCCAAAAAGCGAAGTCAGGAAACAGTCCAATAGATCAGGGCAGGCAGCGGTCAAAGAGTAGTAATCCAAGCAGGGGTCAGGGTTCAGGCAAACAGGGTAATCCAGAATGCAAGCCAAAGGTCAGGTAACGGGAAATCCAAGAGATATACTGTAGCACAGCAACAAAGGGAAAACTGGAGACTGAAGTCCAAGGACAAACAGGAACCAAAGCTCTGGAACACTGGAGCATTGAAGAAACAGTTTGAGGGGTTTTTATAGTGCTGTGGGTCTCCACTCCTCCCCTCAGTGGGACAAGCTCCTTACTTGATTGGATGTTAGAGGGGTGTGCTTTTCTAGCACATACCCCTCTATCTCTGTGCTTGAAGTTAATAGGAGATTTGGCAGAGTGTACCTCCCTCCTACAGCTGGAAATAATTTCCCCTTGATTGGGGTGAAGTCTGGAGGATGCATCCTGGGCTTGTAGAAACTCTAGGCCCTGGTTTCGGCCTACCGCGATCGCGATCGCGGATAGAAGATTGTACTACAGGCCCTGGCTTCGGCCTACTCCGCGATCGCGGATTACTTAAGGGACTTGCTGGATGCCTTGAACTACTGGAACTGCAGGTAAGGGCCAGAGGGGCATGACATAGCATTACATGCATTCTAGAAAACTAAAGTCTAGAAACCGAAAGAAATTCGGTTTGTAGACTTTCGGTTTATAGAAAGCCCCTAGCATTACATACATAGACATTGTATGTAATGCTATGGGCTTTCTATAAACCGAAAGTCTATAAACCGAAAGAGATTCGGTTTATAGAAAGCCAATAGCATTACATGTATGCCATAAACGGAAAGTCTATAAACCGAATGTCTTTCGGTTTATAGACTTTCGGTTTATGGAATACATGTAATGCTATTGGCTTTCTATAAACCGAAATAGAGTCCCCATTCATACGAATAGGTCAATTGACCTATTTGTAAGAATGGGGACTCTATTTCGGTTTATAGAATAGCAATAGCATTACATGTATTACATCTGAGAGTCAAATACTGTGCTTAAAGCGCACTTTGAAAAATTCTAATAGTTTTGGGTGGTAAATAGTACATTTGCTTCTTGCGGTGCACTTCATATCCGAGTCAAATAGAACAGTCCAATATTGTGCTTGTAGCGCACTTCGAAAGAGGCATTTTAGTGGCCAAAAGTTCATGTCTCCATTGACTTCAATGGGGTTTGGGGTCAAGTTCGAGCATGGACCCGGACCCGAACCCGAACATCCAGGTGTCCGCTCAACTCTATTCACTAGTTGTTTCACATGTGCTCTAACAAAAACTAGTCTCTCCTGTTTGGCTCTGGAAGTGATACTGGACTCATCTCTCATAACTCTCTCCCTGGTCTTGGCTAGTAACTTTTGTCACCATCTGATGTTAACTACAGTTCCCATAAGGCTCAGCCAGACATTCTGCTTCCATGATGCTGGCTGAGCATCATGGGAAGTGCAGTCAACTTTATATAAGACTGCAGATGTTAGGTTTGGACCACAATTCTCATGATGCTTGACCAGGTGTCCCCCAAGATGCTGGCCGAGCATCATTGGAAGAGTAGTCCACAGCAACATTTTTTTTATAGAAAATAAATTCTAGTATTAGCCTCCCTCCCAGGATCCTACCTTTCTGGCCTGGGAGGAGGCCCATGTAGTCCCTGGTGGTCTGTGGGGGCATCCTCCTGGGCTGGCTGTGATGTGGAGGGAGCTGCTGGTCTCCCTCTTGCAGAGACCTGCTCCCTCCATCCAGGCTCTCCGCAATCAGGGCTGGGGGCGGGGACTCATATCACTTGCTCCCCTCTGATCGGCTGTGGGATGACTGACAGCAGCAGGTCTGCCGAAAGAGGCAGAAGCCTCCCCGTTACTCAGGGGCTGCACACTTCTAGTAATGGTGCTGAAAATCATTTTTTTAACTTGTTGCATGGGGGGCAGAGGAGGCTCCAGTAGACAGGCGCCTCCTCTGGCGCCACCTGGGTGTTGCGCCCGTTGTGGTCGCACAGGTCGCACACCCCTAAGGCCGACCCTGGATGATAACCATCTGCTCTTAAGATGGTGTTTCTATAGGTCTCTTTCCTGTAAATGTTACTGGGGAGTTTACCTTCTTCCAAGGATCCATCCAATTGAATGTGAAGCGGATGGAGCTGTCACTGGTGAAGATAATTAAAAAGCTCCAAGAGCTCTGCTTCGCTCCCCCGCCACAGTAAAAACACCTCAACACTATAACTATAGTATGTTACAAGGTGCCTGAAAAATGTTTTATTGATGAAAGTGTCCTCATAGTACTCCATGTATAGGTTAGCTATGTTGCTCTCCAACATTGTTTAGGGGATGCTAGCTCAAGCTCTCCTGTCAGCATTCTCACTTGCTGCATACAGTATATTTGTGTATAGACTGGCCACATCCATGCTGACCAGAAGATACACTTTGTCCTCTAGAGTAATGTTTTTGAGTTTACTCAAAAAAGTTAAATGTATCCTTAATACAAACAGAGGGTTGGAGGAAGCCATTAATACATTTAGACAAATGCTGAAAGATTTAGTGGCAGAAATAGCTGGTCTCCCAAAGGGATTTACCAGGTCTTTGTCTGTTTGTATTCAATAATCAAAAATCTGTAAACAGCGGGAGTGATCCATTTTTTTTTTATCAGTTCTACTATTGTCACACAGTTCTCTAATTTTCATCAGAGTATAATACATGATAACTATCACTCAATTTTCTGAGGGCTACAGATCTGTACTTATCATAATTCATGATTATGTTGCCCCGCCTGTATCGGCTGGTTTCATATACTTGTGGGTTCATTATTTAGTTCTTGACTAGCCCCTTTGTCATTGAGTGATATGTTGTTTTTGTATGTGTGTTTACATTTACATTAAGAATCCTCAGAAAGTACTTACTGATTCTTTGTAGTATATATAAATATAGATTATAGTTAGCATTTGCTTAAGATAGAAGAAGTCACTTCCTGTGCCATGGGTTCCTGCACCTCTTTTGGGCAGGTCTTAAAGACGAAAGTATTTTAAGCATGTTCAAACTTGAATAGATCAACCTCAAGTTCAAAAGGATCAAAATGGACAGATAAAAGATAATTTCTCAAAACTATTACCTGTTGGTCAGTCCAAAATCACTTCTGGTTCTTGCAGATTGTCTTCAAAACCTGAGTGGCTAACAGCTAATATTTTGTTAAAGTTACATAAAAGAAATCTGAATTCTATCTTTATGACTGTTAGGTACTGCCAGTCTCTGAGATCAAGTGCCTTTTTGGAATGTTATACCTACATCCACTTCACGAAAGGGTTGAGCCACAAGGTAAAGCAAGGTTGCTGGACGTGTGGGAATAGCAAGTGGAGAGTTAGGTACAAGTTGAGGTCAAAACGCTGTAATAGGCAGCAGAGTTAGGAACAGGAGCCAAGGTCTAAACACAGGAACAAGCAGAGGAGTCAAGATACAAGCCGGGTAAGAAACAGGTGACCAGTAATAAGCCATACTTGGCAGAGACCACACAATAGCGAGTTCAGAATAGCCCTCCTTGCTCTGTATAGCAATTATAGGGAGCGGACATGTTGTTTAGAATCTTAGGACAGTTCAGATGAAGGAAGATCTGACTGATATGACCCACTATTTTAAACAACACGTCTGCCCCCTGTTAGAGCTAAACAGAGCAAAGAAGGCTAACTAAGATACTTTAGTTATAGGGGGGTGGAGCGATGACGTAGCGCGCACGCACGTACGCCTACGCTCGTGGAATAGCAACGATGCTGTGAGGTGAGATCCGGAGAGACGAACGCCAGGAACCCATGCAATATCTCAGAGAGACCCACGAGTAAAACGGAGCGCCCGATCACACACTGAAGGTGCACGGAGATACTGCCTTGGGAGTGCCCGTCTGACTCATACACCTCTCCTCTGGAAGCACCCTCCTTCCTTTTATTTCGGAGCGAGGAGGGGAAAAAAGAAGGAGAAGAAGAAAGGGGAGAAACTTACCTGCGGAAATCCACGAGGCAAACACGCCGTCGAGGTCTGGAAGATTCCCCAGTGGCCACCGGAGTGAAAATACAGTGCTACATAGACTGTTAAACATACTGATTCGGTTCCACCAGACCAGAAGGGGAAGCTGAAGGATATGAGCCACACGGATCAAAGATAAGTCGTTTCTCTTCTGTTTTTATACTCCCTGTCTTCTGTTAATGTATATCTGATCTTGTGAGAGGGTAAGCTGAAAAACATGTAAGCTACTCTATTTAGAACATACATCTCACACGAGAGGAAAGAGACAGAAAATCTAAATGGTTAAGACTGGTCACCATGATTTGAGCCCTGAATAAGAGACAAGCAAGGTATTAAAGCTGATCAAATGTGACAAAATAAAAGAAAAAAAATACAGATCACAAAATTAAACAGAATAGACATAAACAGAGAAATAAGGAGGAACAAAAGAGAGACAATATAACCTAAAATAAAGGAGGGAGAGGGAGGGGGAGAGAGGAGAGGAGAGGAGGATGGCGGGAAAACGGGGAAATGAAAATAAAACCCTGGCAAAGAGAGACAAGAGAGAGACTAAACTAGAAAAACGATTATCCTTTTTTTCACCCTCCACACTCACCCAAGATAAAGAAAAGGATCTATCTGAAGAGGTACAAGGGCGACAGACTGGAGAAAGCCCCCCCCCCCTCCCAGGCAGACACCCCTTCATAAGGATCAACCAGGGAGCCTACAAGAACAACTAAAGGAGGCCTTAGAACATCAGTTTCAGAAGATTAAACAGGAGATAGAAACTCATGTTCAGGACCTAAAAGTAGATCTTATGAGCCTGGGGAAAAGAACGATAAATTTAGAGGAAAAAGTGACAAAATTGGAGGGGCAAACAACTACTTCACAAGACCAACATACGCAGACTCAAGAAAAGATGGACTACCTGGAACAAAAAATAGCCGCACTAGAAGATAGATCTAGAATGCCAAATCTAAGATTCAGAGGCATACAGGAATCGGTCTCGGATACAGATCTAGAAAACTTCCTGCTGGAATTTTGTACCCAACAAAAGCTGAACATAGATATCAAAACAAAACTGTGGGAACGATGTCATAGAACAGGAAGATACCCAAAGTTACCAGATGAACTACCAAGAGATGTCCTTATAAGATGCTCAAACTTAAATATCAAAGATTGTATCCTATGTGTGCAAAGGGAAGGCCCCTGGCAAACTCCGTACGAGGGAATAAAAGTCTACCCGGATCTTTCATATTATGCACGTTCTAAAAGACGTTCCTTCGCCCCATATACTCATACTCTGAGAGACAAGGGCCTAAGATATAAATGGGGGACACCGACGCGAATCATATTCACATATGAACATAAAACGGTTGTCTGTGATACACCCGAAAAACTAAGAGACTGGTTACAAAGAAACAATATGGACACAGATAAAGATAAATAGTATAAAGCCTTCTGATCGAGAAATTGCTGGGGAGAGGGGAGGGAGAGGGGGAGACTGTATGTTTAAAAAGTGGTTTCTTTTTTTTTTTCTTTTTTTTCCTGGGGTCTCGAATTGCACCAAAAATATAGATTACAGATTGTGAGAATAAAAAGTATCAATCAACAAAGACACTAATAATTGAGAATAACTCATAATAATAATTAGATAAGAATAGAACACCTAAGTACACAGGGGAATGGAGGGGAGGGGTAGGGGGGGGTTAGAGGAGGGGGGTATGATATATTAGATAAAATTTAGATCACGCATAGAACACTTATTGCAATATGGAGCACAACACAGTTAGAAAAACGTAATAACATCATAGAACACTAAAGTAATACCTACCTCACAGATGCTAAGGAAACAAAAGACAGACACCCAATGCAATATAGATCACTAAATAATTATAGAAGGTAACAGACAATAGAGGACACTAGTCTAACACTTATAGATACGCTGATAAGAGTTATAGGGAAATTGATATTAACGTGAGGGGAATGCACGAGTGGGGGGAGGGAGAGGGGTAGTAGATGGGAATCTAAAGCAGAGATTAGTGGACAGTGGGGAGGACAGTGGTGTCCTTTCACCCCTTTCAGCCCTTATGCCTTCTCCGTCTTCTCTTCTCTCCCATCCTCTCACACCGCTCCTTCCCATATAGCATATAGCATATATATATATATATATATATATATATATATATATTTATTTTTTTTTTTTGTCTTCTCTCCTCTTCTCTTTTCTCTTTCTCTCCCGCTCTCCCTCTTTCCATACTAGGTAAAATGGTAGGGATTTAATTCACTCTAAGGTTAAGATATGGGAAGAGGAAACGGGAAGGAAGGTGAAACGAAAAGAATTTGTATTTCAAAATTTCTCTCACGGATAAGGTGAGAACTTCACCCTCGGCATCGTTGCCGCCAAGGAGAAAATTAATCTTTGGCAAATTTTCCCCAGGGAACCCAATAGGGTCCCGAGGGGAAATATGCGTCCTCTTAAATCTAAGGGGAGCATAGAACTGTTTTTAATTACAAAATTTTGTTACATGTATTATAAGAAAGTAATATGTTGTTGTTTTTGTTATGTGTACTGGGTTGGCAATGGACTGGCGGGGCTTGCATTCGGAGGGATCAGGAAAATAAACGATGGTTAGATTTGCAACAATTAACGCCCAAGGACTAAACTCAATAGGGAAAAGATCAATCTTATACCAATTCCTATGTAAGGAAAGGATAGACATATGTTGTATCCAGGAAACCCACTGGAGACATCTAGATCAGCTAAAATTAGAGTCTCAGAAATTTCCCACAGTGTTTAAATCCTCTCTACAAGAAAAAAAAAAAAGGGGGGTTGCCATAATAGCGTCCCGTGATATTGAAATAAAAATAAAATTCTTGGAGGAAGACCCAGAGGGAAGATTTATTATCTTAGTAGCACAATTTAGTCAATTAACCTTCACATTAGTAAATATATACGCACCTAATAAAGCACCAGTAAAATTTCTAACTAATCTGATGAAGAAAATAAAAAAGATCCAATTAGGCTCACTGTTGTTAATGGGAGATTTTAACTGCGTTTTGGACCCCAAGATGGATAAAAAAACAGTAACAGGTATGATTAAAGATAGAAACATCTTCCAGCAATCAAATAGACTTCAGAAATTGCTGGATGATTACTCTCTCCTGGACTTATGGCGGGTGTACCACCCAGGCGACCATGATTATACCTGCTTCTCTAAAACCCACACAGCTTTCTCCAGAATTGATATGATCCTAGGGGAACCCCAGGTAATACAACAAATAAAGAACATCCAAATCAAAGATATTACTTGGTCGGATCATAACGTAGTTATCATGGAACTTAAGGATCAGTACCACAGGATCAGATCAAACTGGAGACTTAACCCTAATCTGTTAAAACAAAATATAGACTCAGAACAGATAATAAAGGAAACAAAGCAGTTTTTCCTTATAAATCACTCAAGAGATACATCAGCTAAAATAAACTGGTGTACATACAAAGCATATATTAGAGGAATACTTATAAAAGTTGGAGCGATAAAAAAGAAAAGATATGAAATAAATTTATCAGAGTTATATATAAAATTCTATCAACTAATGAAGTTAAATAAAATACACCCATCCATTGAAAGAGGAGAGAAGATAGCACAGATACAAAAGGAGATTAATGCAATCCTCCTGAGAAAAGCAAATAATATCCTATTGACAAACAAAGCAAACTGGTATTACAGAGGTAATAAAGCAGAAAAATTATTAACTAATATATTAAAGAAAAGACAGAAGGAAAAAAGAATAACAAAAATTATACATGAGGGACAAACCTATTTAGCCCCACATAAAATTGGACAGATATTCGCAAAATACTACCAAGAATTATATAATATCCCCAAAACTAATGTGGAGAAGGAAATGGAAACATATTTTAAAAATAAAAAAATGCCACAAATAACGAAAAGTCAGTTAGAAAACCTAAATAAGCCCTTTTCAGTAATAGAGGTAAAAAAAGCTATACAAAGATTAAAAATCAAAAAAGCCCCGGGCCCGGATGGGTTCGAGGCTTCCTTCTATAAAAAACTTTTGGAAGAAATAGCTACACCACTAACCGATGTATTTAATGAGATAATTAACAAAGGAGGATTCCCAGAAGAGATGCTACAAGGAAATATAGTTCCTATCTTAAAACCAGGAAAAAAAGAGGAAGATGTAACCAGTTACAGACCTATTTCCCTTCTGAACCTGGATGCAAAAATATATGCCTCCATCCTAGCAGATAGAATAAGCATTATCCTTCCAAATTTGATCCACCACAACCAAGCAGGCTTTATACAGGGTAGATCTTCAGCGGCACACATCAGGAGTCTTATGGGTGCGCTCCTACAGACCCGCGGGAACCCCCAGCTGGCCCTGTCTCTGGATGCGGAGAAGGCATTTGATAGGGTCAGCTGGGGATTAGTATCCCAAAAGATCAGAATGTATGCAGACGACATCTTGATAACAGTAGAAGACCCTATAACATCAATGGAGGAAATATTGAAACTGATCAAGGCATACAGTAGATTATCAAATTATAAACTTAACTGTAACAAATCAAAGGCGATAAGTATCGGAATAAAGCAACAACAGGTCACTTTACTGAAACAAAAATACGAATTTAAATGGGAGGGATCCTCTATTTCATTCCTGGGCATAAATATTTCAGCTAATCCACAAGACTGGATGCAGATTAATCTGCTGCCATTGATAAAAGCAATGAATATTAGATTCAAGGGATGGAAAACTTCCTCTGTATCATGGTGGGGGAGGATAAATACAATTAAAGCATATGAACTCCCAAGATTCATGTATCTCTTCCGAATGATCCCAGTGAGAATCCCCCCACCATGGATACAGATGATCCAAACAGCCTTTACTAATTTTATATGGCTAAACAAAAAACCAAGAATAAATAGACAAATATTAGCCTTGAAGCCGGATAAAGGTGGTCTGGGAATCCCAATTATCCAAGACCATATAGATGCAGCGATGCTGGCCCAGGCATTTGTAACCCAAAATAAGAATGCCCCTCAAGAAAGCTGGTATGAACTGGAAAATAAAGGGGAAAAGCCGTATGCCCTTATGGCTAAATTTTGGCACATAAATAAAGACCTACCCCAGAACGAGACAAAGAAAGATAACCTCCCTATAATAGATATCCTTGAGTGTTGGAATAAATTTAGAACAAAAATAGGATTACAAAACAAACTAATAACAGACCTCCCCATAACGGTACTGAACATACTAATGGATAATATTGATTTAGAACCATGGAATGCCTTAGGGATAAATCAAATACAACATATGATGAATGGTATAAATATTAAAACCATGGAAAACCTCAAAGAAATTTACAAAATACCAATAAAGGATACTTTCAAATATCTTAGAATAGAACGTGATAAAAGAAAAAAATCACAGAACCACAGACCCTATTAATTAAAATGATGAAACAAGAGGACTACAAAAAATTAACAGCCAATTCTCTCACTCTTGTAAAGCTGCTAAAGGAAAGCCCAGAAATCCCGTCAATCAGAAAATGGGAAAAAGAATTGAATATTGAGATAGACAGAGAGAAATGGTGTGAGGCCTTTAGATCAATATATAAAAGTATACACTGTTTAAACTTAAATGAAGTGCAGTACAAAATAGCTAATAGGTGGTATATGGTCCCTACTAATCTTCAAAAAATGTATCCTGATAGTAATCCAACATGTTGGAGATGTGATAGAAGTATAGGAACACACAAACATATATGGTGGAACTGTATATCTCTTAGACCCCTGTGGAGATTCATTTCAAATAAGATCACAAATCGACTCGGCCCAGATTGGGAATTGACCCCAGAGCGTGGAATTTTACATCTAAATTTCCCAGAAGACAAAAAATCATTGCCGATTATATTACATATATTAAACGCAACAAAACTTGAAATTGCGAGAAACTGGAGAACAAAAAATATTCCACAGTGGTCAAAAATTAGAATACAAGTTTTACACCAAATCCAAATGGAAAAAAAGATTATAACATCCCTAGAAATTATGAAAGATAAAAACAGAATACCCTATTGGCAAAAATGGATCGAAATTTTTGAAAAAAACATATTCTGAAAAGGAAAGGGGGAGGAGGATGAGAGGAAGGGAGGGAAAGGAGGAAAGGAGGAGAGAAACAGTAAGAAGTGAAGGGAAGAGAGGGGAAATGAAAAGAAAATCAATTAAGGGAGTCCTTGAGGTTGTAAATGACAGATACCTATATATTTCCTGATCCACCGGGGGAGCCCCGATAGTCCGCCTACCACACATAAATGTAAATGTCTAATGTCTAAATGTTGAGTATATGAGGAAGAAAAAAAAAAAAAAGATACTTTAGTTATATTCTCTCATCAAAGCATTTCTATGTAAACTAGCGACACTTGATGCAATATTTCAAATAAACATTACCGTATTTTCCGGCGTATAAGATGACTTTTTAACCCCTGAAAATCTTCTCGAAAGTTGGGGGGTCGTCTTATACGCCGGGTACAGGGATTTACTCACCTATTTTCTGCTCTGTCTCCGCTCGGGCTGTTAAGCCGGTCCGTGGCTGTGAGGGAAGCGTAGTGAGCTCCCCTCAGGCCGCGCGGCTTCAATAAAGTCTGTTTAAACTTTTTTTTTAAACAAAACTTTATTGTCCGCGTGGCCTGAGGGGAGCTCACAACGCTTCCCTCACAGCCACGGACCGGCTTAACAGCGGGAGACAGAGCAGAAGATAGGTAAGTACTGGAGATTGAGGATTGGGGAAGGGGGGAGGAGGGTGGGAAACTCTTTATTTTAACCTAAAAGGTTAAAATATAGATGCGATTTTTTCGGCTTATAAGACGACTTAGTTGGGGGGTCGTCATATACGCCCAGTCGTCTTATACGCCGGAAAATACGGTAGTTCATTTTGGTTAAAGGATGTTAACATATATTATTTTGAGGACAGAAGTGATATGAAACATTTAAATACATAAAAGTGAATACACACAGTAAAGGAGTATATTTAAAAGAAGAACAATTACGGTCATGGCAGTATGAGACAAAATGGACACTTGCTTGCTATGAATTTAACAGAATCTAACATGAAGCTTAAAATTGCTGTGCTTAACAGAAAAAGCCGATACTTCACCGGACGCAGGTGCATCCTGTTATGCAACCTAGTTAAGAGAACATATATATTTGCATAACGGCGTAGCTTGTCAATCATTCATCCTTATAACCAATCAATTAGTAGCATAATAGCTTTCCACACCTATATCCTTGAAGTATATAATCAGCTGTGTCGCACTTAATAGAGTAGAGATTTGCTTTGACTCCACAAGCGTGTGTCAGTGTCTTTTCTCTCCGTGCACGTATCTAAATAATTTGGACCAGCACATCAACATAACTGACCTTTGATCAGATCCAAAACATTACCACAACAAGAGGACATAGTCTTAGCTTAGAAGGGCAAAAGTTAAAAGTAATTTCAGGAAGTATTACTTCACTGAAAAGGTAGTGGATGCATGGAATAGCCTTCCATAACAAATGGTTGATGCCGATACAGTGAAGAAGTTTAAGCATGCATGGGACAGGCATAAGGTTAGAGATGGAAGATAATGCTAGGGACTAATGAAAATGGTTCAGATTTTTCTTTCTTTCTTTTAAGTAGGCAGAAATTGGGCGAGTTAGATGAGATAAATGGTTCTTATCTGTGTCTATAAGTTTTCTATGGACACTATTTATGGAGCCCCTGTGATGTATGAGAGTTGCTGAACCCAAACATTTGATCAACGATAGGTTTATATATTGTTTATTTTGGAGTAATTTCTGCAGAACCTGTCATTATATATACTAGTTTAAATGAGTGTGTTGGTTCCTGTAACTAGCTTAAATAATGATACACATAAATCACCTTTACTTTGACTGTCTATTCTATAATCTCTGTTTCATGTTTGTAAGTGGATTTAAAAGCAAAACAGGCATTTGAAAAGATATGCAATTTGTTCATTAGACGATGTTTCCAAGGTCAACTCATGCCTTTTGGTTCTTCTGCCTGCTATGAAGAGCAAATTTTTATTAACACAGTTTACGAGATATGTAGTGACAGGTGGATTAGCTGTGAATTCATGTGTGAAAATGAGTATGGGAAATACATTCCCAGAATGCATGTTACCTCATGTTAGCAAAATAAAGTAACAAAGCTCTTCATATACAATATCTTAGCACCAAATTCACAGTTAAAGATTAGCACAAAGATGTTTTTTTCAAATGAACCCATCACTGAAAAAACAAGTCACTAGGTAGGTATTCATTTTTTATCTTACATTTTCCAGCAAATATATTCATTAATATATACTGAAAACTTTTAAGGGGAAGGTTTAAGGGACACTCCCACCAAAACATTTAAATGGTTTATTTTATTTTTTATTTTGCATTGTTGAGTTCAGATATGTCTTTTGTTTTTGTTATGCGAGTTTATTTTATGAAATATTTTACTAAACAAGTGTGACTTGGCGCTGTCATTTTGTGAAATATTGTGTTTTTGGGTGCTACCCCCAGAGACTTTACAGCACTAGTATCTCACTTTGGGGCTGGGTACACAGAATGCAGTCTATAAGTCAGAATTCTGATCGATCACATTGAATTTAAGGGTAATGGAACTATTACAACACAAGGGGGCAGAGTTATGATCCTGTTTGATCAGGTCAATCCCCTCTCTTTGTGTTGGAACCTGAAGGCAGGTAAAAAAAAGAAAATAAAAAAAGTTGTACACAGCCACCTAGTCCTGCCCACTAGTGATACACAGGAGCAAGTAATAGAACAGAGGTATATCTTATGACATCATCATGCAGGCTTTGGCCACAGATATAAAGTGAGACTTGCTGGAAGATTTTGGAGAATGTTGCACTTCTCAAAATGCATGCTGGAGATAAGCACCTAATTTTATTTTTAATTCAATTAATTCAAACATAGAAGAAGAGAAAAAAGTGGCATATGTTTTATAAATGTGTTTGTTTTAAATGCACAGGTAATCTAGTTACATATCATGTAAGTGGTAGTGTCCGTTTAAGTACAAAGCATTAAGTAGAACAAAGTGTGCACTCCACTCACCAAGTAGTGAATGAATAAAGTGCTTTAATGCTTTCAAAAAAATCCAAACAAACAGGGTAAGGTACAATCCACGGATGATAAAGTGAAAAGGGAAGGCCACCTAACGCGTTTCGCGTGTCACCACGCTTAGTCATAGGTCCCTTTAAGTACAGACTGTGTTTAAGTGGGATCAGGAAGGAGTGGGAAATAATCCTCATTCATCCATCATAACATCCGTGAACAGTGAGGAATGGCCGATATCATACAAATGCATATGCTGCAAGGATCATAAATCTGCTTTTATTTCCTTCCAATCTTGCTCTTGCTGAAAAGATGAATAGATGGACCAAATATTGGAACATACACACGGATCCATAAGCAGATTTCTACAAATTCATACAGTTTATTTACCGCTGGACAAACAGTTTGGATTCTTAAGCTGGATGCCAAGGTTTCTATTTCTTGCATTTTTTTCTTAATGACTTATGTATTAAAAAAGGTTTGCCTATAACTACTGCCATCTTGAACCACAGACGCATGTTGTGGGTGTACAACCTGGGTGCTGGGTGGGGCATGTCGTGGGTGTACAACCTGGGTGCTGGATGGGGCATGTCGTGGGTGTACAACCTGGGTGCTGGATGGGGCATGTCGTGGGTGTACAACCTGGGTGCTGGATGAGGCATGTCGTGGGTGTACAACCTGGTTTTTGGATGAGGCATGTCCTGGGTGTACAATCTGGGTTTTGGATGGAGCATGTCCTGAGTGTACAATCTGGGTTTTGGATGGGGCATGTCCTGAGTGTACAATCTGGGTTTTGGATGGGGCATGTCCTGAGTGTACAATCTGGGTTTTGGAAGGGGCATGTCCTGAGTGTACAATCTGGGTTTTGGATGGGGCATGTCCTGAGTGTACAATCTGGGTGCTGGATGGGGCATGTCCTGAGTGTACAATCTGGGTGCTGGATGGGGCATGTCCTGAGTGTACAATCTGGGTGCTGGATGGGGCATGTCATAAGTGTACAAACTGGGTGCTGGATGGGGCATGTCATAAGTGTACAAACTGGGTGCTGGATGGGGCATGTCATAAGTGTACAATTTGGGTGCTGGATGGGGCATGTCCTGAGTGTACAATCTGGGTGTTGGATGGAGCATGTCCTGAGTGTACAATCTGGGTGTTGGATGGGGCATGTCCTTGGTATACAATCTGGGTGCTGGATGGGGCATGTCCTGGGTATACAATCTGGGTGCGGGATGGGGCATGTCCTGGGTATACAATCTGGGTGCTGGATGGGGAATGTCATGGGTGTACAATCTGGGGGCTGGATGGGGCATGTCGTGGGTGTACAATCTGGGGGCTCTGTCAATACCAGTGAGTGCAAGCTGGGTGCTCTGGCAAAACTTGTGAGTGCAATGTAGGTGCTCTGGCAAGCTCTTGAGTGCAATCTCGGTGCTCTGATAAGACCTGTGATTGCAAGCTAGTTTCTATGACAAGACCTGTGAGTGCAAGCTCAGTGCTGTTTCAAACGCCATGAGTGCAAAGTGGTGCAGTGGCAAGTTATGGGATTCAATCAGGTACTAGAGATGGTCAGTACTGTATTTACCCAGGATGCCTAGGGCGGCAAATTTTGGGGGGTGGCAGCGCCCCCCAGCACTGAAAAAAACAAATTAAGAAAAAAAAATGTAAAAAAAAATCTGGCCCTTTAAAAAAAAATTAAAAAGCGCTTGCAGGCAGAGACGGAGGTGAGAAGGGATTGGAAGATACCCCTCACCTTCCCTCTGCCGGCAGGCTGCATGGGGAGCCGAACAGGCAGCACAGAGAAACCTCCGTGCTGCCTGTTTGGCTCCCCGTGCAGTGTGACAAGGAAGTGCCGACAGTCACGTGACCGGCGCGCGGACGTCAAACGTGCGCCAGGTCACATGACCTGTCAGCACAACCGCCTGGGAGCCGAACAGGCAGCATGGAGGAGACCATGCGACCTGCAACTAGCCACCAGGGAAAGGCAAGTGCTGGCGAGATGGGGGGATTTGGGCAAATTGGCTGGGGCATATTAAATGGCAAATAACACTGGCATATTATTGGGCAAATTAGCAGGTGCTTAATAATGGCAAATAACACTGCCATATTATTGGGCAAATTGGCAGGGGCATATTAAATGGCAAATAATACTGGCTTAATATTGGGCAAATTGGCTGAGGCATATTAAATGGCAGAATAACACTGGCATATTATTGGGAAAATTGGCTGGGGAATATTAATGGCAAATTATACTGGCATAACATTTGGCAAATTGGCAGGGGCATATTCAATGGCAAATACTGGCATATTATTGGTCAAATTGGCTGGGGAATATTAATGGCAAATTATACTGGCATAATATTGGGCAAATTGGCAGGGGCATATTCAATGGCAAATACTGGCATATTATTGGGCAAATTGGCTGGGGAGTATTAATGACAAAATAATACTGGCATATTATTGGGCAAATTGGCTGGGGCATATTATTGGAAAATAATACTGGTATATTATTGGGCAAATTAGCTGGGGAATATTAATGGCAAACAATATTGGCAATGTGCATGTAAATGGGGTGATGGGGCATGTCCTTGGTGTGCAATGTGGGTTATGGTTCATGTTGTGGGTGTGCATCGTGGGTAGGGGGGGTGCCCAAAATTTGTCTGCCTAGGGCAGCACAAAACCAAGTTACACCACTGGGGATGGTACTGGAGAAGCACAGCTTACTGCATCTGTACCACGTTACTTTTGGTAGTATTGAAGTCTCAGGCTGCATAAATAAGAAAAGGCACGGAGTCTGACTAGCCTCAGCAGGCACAACTGCGGTAGTGGGGACAGTGACAATTTTCCCCTTCTTTAAAGGAACCATTCTGTCTGCTGACCCCTCAAGTTCCAGGACACACTCTGCCAAAGTTGGCAGGTATGGTATTTGATGTGGACATTTGTGGGTACTACAACTTGCAAATAATCTATTTTTTTCATGCATAGTAAATTAAATAATTCTAAATACTAATGTATTTCTTAAAATGTTAATATCTATATTCTATATGTTCCATTTATTTACATGCATTAAATATTTACTTAAATAAATATTAGGTTGGCACCATCTACTGATCCCCCTTAGCTCTCAGCATTTGGTTGGTGTCTGGGAGGAAAAAAAGCAACATTGTAAAATAACAAAGTCTTCTAAATGATGTACTTACAATGTGTGCACAAGATACTTACAAATCATGCATCTGTATGTCATTTTTCTTCAGGAGTACACCTAGGATCATTGGCAGGTAAGAAAACGTTTTGCTGGACACATAAGTTTTACCTGCTCCCCTGCAGAATGTAGAATATATAAGTGTCTGACGTAAGCCACTAACTAATTAAGGAGAGAATAGTATAGGAACTGCCTTGCTTAATTATTTGATTTCCCTCTGAACACATATGAATTATACAACATGCAGTACAGCATATAAAAGTTGTGTCCTTCACACAAATTGTGTGACATACATATTCATGGAATAAAAAGAAGGAGGGGTGAATGTAAGATGTAGTCAGTTTAAGCACACAAAAAAGAAGTAATGCAGAAAGTGTGATTGAAAGTTATCAAGTAACAAAACAAAGGAAAATCCTCCAATTGTCGCAGTGTGCTTCCATGTGTCACAAATTTTACAATTACTGCATGATGTGCAGGGATTGGAAAGTGGTGTTTTATTCACTAATTAGGGTGGAGATTGTTGAATAAACATAAGAGTACCTTTCTCAACCATTTTTGTTTTTGCATTGGTCAGTATTGGGAAGCTTTGTGGGAGACTGGGTTTGCTTCTGTTACTGGAAGAGAATCTTAACAGGCTGGTACCATGAACAATGAGTTGGAGACCAATTGCCCAAATCTTGAAAATGCCCCTTCAGACTCTGGGTGAGTTTTGTCAGTGGATGTTGTGGCACTCATAATGATCAGTTGGTAGTTATGTCAAATCTACACCTTGCTCCCCTGTAGTAAATTACATTTTAGTTGTTGGAAGCCTAACAATGAGAGCAATCACTTTGCTGTGATTAGTTAAATGTAATAAGCCTGTTCTTATAATGCAGGTGTATGTGACTTTTATATTTGTATGTAAAAAATAAAAATGTATGTTTAACCTGTTATCGATCCAAACTGTATCTTACGGCCCATCTAAAACTCATGGCTTTTAAAAGCATGAAATAAACAATAGTTTGTGGGCAATCTGGTTTTTGGTGCACAGGGGGAAATGATGGTTGTTTTGAAAAGTAGCAATGATGTTTGTGTAAAATGTATAGTCCAAGGCTAGATCTATAAAATGTTTCACTAGCAGCCCTACTACATTTAATTTTCACAAGTGTGCTTGAATAAAACTGCACAGTTCTCACTCTAATGGTACTATGTTGCATGGTAAGTAGGGGGCTCTATGGTAATTTTGTGAACTAGGGCCCAGTTGTTTCTAGTTAACAGTGAATAAGACTAATACAAACCTGCTTGGCTCACTCTCCCACAACCAATGTGTTGTTACTTGTATCCTACTTAGAATCTCAATTCCTATAATGTGAGTGTTAAGTTTGGAATTTATTAAACTCTTCTTCTTTACAGATCTCAAACATTTATGAATGACCCTTTAGAAACTAATATCAACTATTTGATTTAATCTGCTACACTTGAGTCATCTATTTCTGGCTCTCCTAAATTATCCATCCACTCTTATATTAATATGCTCTCTTCTTTGTGTCTGCTAGATCAAGAAAGCACAGGAGATTGCATGTGGTGTCTTCTAAAGGTGAGTTTAAAAAAAAATAAAGTTTCATTTGCCAGTATCAAGTAAACTGTCTTGAGCCATTTAAAATGAATAACAGTGGAACACATGAACCCTCTATCCATAATGTGCAAAAGTAGCCTTGTGACTAGTACTTAGTGTTTAAAGACATGAAGACACAGGTATTAATGGCTTTGCAGTTACCCACTAGTCTCTCCATAATGTTTTCTTTGCACTGGTGGAGCAGTTCTGCATCTTCTTTCATGTGTGATCCTACCTTTTTTTATGGGCCTTTTACTATGGGAAACCATTAATTTCTGACTCTATAGGGGGAAAAAAAAACAATAAACCAAAATTTACCAGGTATACTAATATCTGGGGGGGAGGGGGGGCGGTGTATGACAGCGCTGCTACCACCTCCATGAGTTTCCCTACACTAGCTTTGTGGCAACTGACAGAAATTGAAGTAATTGATTCCTACCATCAAATTGCTGAGAGTTTTTCCTGTTCACTTTTTTACTACTCTAGCTCTCATTATGCACAATCTTACATTTACTACTTATCTGGTATTTCAATATAATATGATAATTTCAGAACTCTTCTCCTTTTTTCTATAGGAGCATTCTGTTGCCAGTCTACGCTGGCACCATTCTCAATCCCCAATTTAATTCTAGCGTGCTAAAATGCTAATATTTTTATAATATACCATATAAAGGCACTTTCTTTCTTGTGGTCTATAATTGTCCATGATGGGCACAAACCACACCAAACTGGATGCCTTATGTATTTTGTGCCTTGAGCCCCTTAATCATAAGTTAAGTACACCATACACGCATGCTCCAAATAGGAATCTAGGTGCTGATTTAGTGATCAGGTGAGTATGACTGGTCAATTAATCTGATCTGGAAAGGCATAAGCTTCTTGTAGTGTGTAATGTTGACACTGAATTAAAAATTTACTGTTGCCTGAACATAGTTTTTACTATGCATGTATAGCATAAATAATATTTAAAATGACCTAGCCATTATATTGACAAAACTGCAAGCAAGTGCCTAAATTATGAGAATTTTTTATTTTAATGTATCTGGAGTCTCCTGCTTATGACATCATCTCTGGCATGGTATGGAAATTATGCATTTTTCAATGAAAAGCAGCGCATTTGCATCCTGTGCCAGAGATGAGGTCAGAGATGTTAGTTTCTCCTAACTTAGGAATTTGCTTGCAGTTTTGCTAATACAATCAGTTTTTTTTATGTTCACAGTAAAACAATGTTTAGTTGTGAACATAAACATTTTTTTTTCTCTTAATATAAATTGAGGTGAAAATAAAAGACTTGTGATTGTGACAATGAGTATATTTTACAATAGAAGTAGAAGTGTAACTGTTTTTAAATTGGTTTTGATCACCTACTTCTGTAGTATGTTATGTATATGGTATTTATAGTTTGTTTTGAAGTAGTAGCATTAAATGGTGAGGATCTTAAGAATTCTTTGGAAGCATTACACATAGAAATTAAGTATGCACACATTTTATTTCACCTTTCTAAATCATACATTTAAAAAAGTGACATGTAAAGACAAATGATCTAATCCCTCAAGATTCACTGCTCAAAATATTACACACTGTTCAAAAGGCTGCTTTTACTAGGTAGAAAAGACAAACCTGCCTATGAAAAAATTGCACAATGCTTGAATAAGGAAATATGTAATATGCCACACACAATGTGCCAAAGTGCATTGACTCCAGATATAGTAAGTATAAAGAGATCTGGATGAGGGTGGGGGGTTTCACTGCTATAAAAAAAAATTATAATCTAGGGACAGTTGGGAAGCAAATACACTCAAAAATCTGCAAACACCTCTGAATTCTAGTATAGCCATGTGTGTACTTTGCAAGAATGAGTGCCAACTATGTTGTAAGTTGGGAAAACTCTAGTATAACACGATGTCCAATGAAAATGACTATAGGAGTTGAAGACTGGATGGTATTGGTGGTGGTTGGGCTCCTCCGTTAGTGCACGATGACTGTGCAGGTGAGCATAAAGATTCCCTTGCAGACCTTTCTCTTTCCAATAACATTGAGGCAATGTTTGCCAAGATCAGCAATTTGTTAATGGTTCTGTCGTTTTGACGATCCTGCGGTGATGGTAGCGTGCAAGGTTCTGCATCTGTTGCATTGAGAATGCCTGGTAACTTGCGCCGGCGTGCATTTATTAGCCAGTCATTCACCTGTGGACAGGGAGAAAATTGAAATAATTGTCATATTGGAGGGAAGGCCTGTCATTACTATTTCTCAATCTATGCTTTGTTGGTAAATTTGCAAGCAAACCTGCAGATCAAGTGTATATGCTCTGCTGAATCTGGGCTGGTCAGTCATATTGCAGATTTATAAACCAAAGCCACAGAAGTTTTAGATGGTACCACCAAGCACAGAAGTAAAGGGTACAGCAATAGCTGCTGTAGACAGTTTATTCCATCAAGCATGAAGACAGAATATAGACACCCTGTGGGGGAAATGCCTTTCCTGTTTTACTAGTCTATGATTAAGTGTTTTGAAGGGGAGTGAAACGGGTAAGGCGTTTGACCCACAGGGTGTCGATATTCTGTGTTACCGATGCTTGATGGAATAAACTTTCTACAACATCTATTACTGTGCTTGGCAGTACCATCTAATGGATGACGGGCTCCGATTCAGTAGAGCTTATACACTTCATCGACAGATTTCATGGTACATTTGCAAGCAAATCTGTAGTTCAAGAGCTTGAATAAGATGGGCATATTCTGCAGCATTGCTTAAGGGATATTTACTTTTGTGCTTGGAGGTACTGTCTAGTGGCTTTTTGCTTGGAAATCTGCAAAAAGTATAGCTGACATACCACAGACAGACCTTCTGCCACGACCGCGTTCCAGAAGAAAGATGGCTTCAGACCACTTCCTGTCTTGTAGATAGGTGGTTTACTTTAAGCCAAACATTTTAACTCTGAGGATGTGTAATGTCACCCTTCCAGAAAATATATTAGAAAGCTAGCATAACTTACTTGTATGGCTGTTAGATTTGTTTGTTTCATTAGTATTTCCTTTTCTTCTTTGGTAGGGTAAGGATTTGTCTTGTGGGCTCTTAGCCATTCATCAAGTATTTCGACTGCAGGTTTTGGGAGACTTCTTCTTCGGACTGTGACTTCCTTGCATCTGTGAGAATTTGGGTTTTCTGCAAGTAGGAATGGAAAGTTAATCAAACTGCTTTTTGTTAGTCACATCTAGAAATACTTGGCATGTGCCATAATTTCAGTCTAATGCAGGATTTGTTGTTTTTACATGCCCCAAACAAACTGCTCAAGCCAAAGAAAAGCAGAAAAATTGACTTTTTTTTTTATTTAATTTTTTTTAATTAAATTAAAAAATCACCAACATTTTGTTTCTCCTGCAAATATAGGGAATACAATGATTTAAATGATCTAAAAATAGTGTAGACAGAATTGTAAGCAAATGGCTAAATTAGAAGAAAATATGTTTATTTTTATTTTTTTAAATGTCTGGAGTCTCCTGTTTATGACCTCAACTTGTGGCCTTACATGCAAACTAATTTCCCATTTAAAACCCATTCATTTGCATACTCAACCATAGGTAAAGTCATAAAATGGAGACTCCAGACATATTTAATATGTATCTTTTAAAACACAATGTATAGATCATTTTCAATCCTATGTTCCCTACATTAACGGTAAAAATATTTAGGTGATAGTCTTTAATAGAAGTTAAAATCTCTGAATAATGGTCACAAAACTTGACCTAAGTGAAATATGCGTTATATATTGATCACCTAGCTTTATAAAAGTATCATTTTCCATTTAAAAGTAGAGCACTTGAAGAGTGCCAAACTAGGCCAAAGTAGCAGAGTAGGGGTGAATTTTCCCACTGATCCAACACAGCTACTATGGCTTTGTTTGACATTCCCTGCAATTCTTTCGTGAATAAAATGTCACAAGGTGAAGCCATAAAATGGAGATCCC
Source organism: Pelodytes ibericus (assembly GCA_036172795.1). Classification (NCBI taxonomy): domain Eukaryota; kingdom Metazoa; phylum Chordata; class Amphibia; order Anura; family Pelodytidae; genus Pelodytes; species Pelodytes ibericus. Next base: position 132,318,101 of record CM069859.1, on the reverse strand, counting down.
CCTTGCCCTCTTACAACCCCTGCAATCAACACTAATGATTAATTTGAAGTAGCTCTTACCACTCTGCATGTTGTCCTGTTTGCTCTAAAACCGTGTTCTGATCTGTTCCTGCCAGGCAAGGTTTCTGGATGTCTCTGGATAGCCAATTTTGCCAGACTGTTATTAGGGTTATTTTATACACCTTCATCCTTTTGCTTGACCTGTAACTAAGGATGGTCATGGTTCTCATTGGATGATGGCCAAAAGCCATCCATATGTAAAGTAGGCTGGTTTCATTCACCATAGTGGTCCAGATAATTGCAACTGTAAACAAACTTTGTGTATTGGACAAGAAACATTGCATTATTGTGTTAATATCAACATCTGAAGGAAAGATTATGTCCTCTGGCTCAGAATGAATGCCCTGGATAGGTTCATTTACAAAGCCTTCATAATACTGTGCTCCATTCCATCTATAATGTGCAAGCAAACCTCAAAAGTTGATTATATGCATAATGTCTGGGAATGTCCTAAATGGGCAGACACATTAACATGAAATTTACATGTCAACTGAATATCCTCAGGCTAAGAGACTCAAAATGTTTGTATGTGGTTTTTTTTAATTTTTTATTACACTATAAACCTATATCCATAACCACAAACATGCATGTCTCCTATGCAAAGACTGTATAGATTTATGTATATTCAGCTTTTTGGTATGAAGATCAGGTTTAAAAAAGCACCTCAAAATAATTCTAGTTTTTAGTATAACTTCTCTATAAAAAATGCAACACTCTCAAAAGCTTGAAGTCTAAAATCCTGAATATGACTGCAATATTCCTGATCTACACATCTTCACAATCCCTTTTGCTTGCCCTTTGGTCTTTCCATATTTGAGATGTTAGGTGGCATTGTGACAGTCTATTGCTCAAAATCATGGAGTATGCAGATAATCTATTTTTTTTTTTTTTTTCTTCCAAGAATTGGAAACTAATCAACAGAGCAAATCTACATTGCCCTTTTGGTTTAAAGTCTTGCACCTTCTGCAAAGATGCTGAATTACAGCTCTGTGGTCCTGTCTTCCCACCTTATCCACGGGTCTTAAAAAAAAAAAAAATCTCCTGTTCTAAAAATTATCCATATAAGGGGGGGGACTGTTAAAAATCCAATATGTCATGGGTATGGTAATAGTAATCACCTTTTTAAATGATATTTTAAACCAGATAAATTATTACCTCTAGCTGTTAAACTAAAACCAGTGGTGGTGAACCCTTTGACACCGGTGCATCCTTGGTGGCACTTGACGTCTCCATATATTATCATTCTATATATGGCTCATATGGAGACCATAAGATGGAGCAATTGAAGGAGAAAAAACAAAGGGAGAAATGGCACTCTGTTAACTTGGTTTGTTGCATAAGAAATGGACACTTGGTTTCAAAAGCCTTTGCCATCACACAAACATCTTATGTACAGCTAGGATCATGGAAGCTGTAGTTTAGCAACTTCTGGACTGCTGCATGTTTCTGGATAACTGTCGTCAAAAACAAGATGGGGTTTAATTGAAATACTGCATAAAGTCTAGGAAGTTTAAATGGAAAGGTCTTTAATTTTTGTATATCTCTATCTGGGACAAAGCATCTTGCCATCTGCAGCTCCCATTAACATTTTTTTTTTTCCCTTTTTTGCTGACTTGTGTTTAATTTTTATTTATTTAAAAAAAAAAGTACCATATTGTGCCCATCTTGCTCCTTGGAGATTTTGGGGATGGAGAAGACTTGTTCAGGATGTTGGGTCTTTAATCTAACCCAAAAATATTCAAAGCATGTCTGCTCCTGATCTATGTGGAGCAAATAGGGCACTTTTTTTTATTCAGAAAATGATTCAGATTGCCTTGCAGATATATATATATATATATACACACACACACACACACACACACCCCCAGTGGCATGATTCCTATTTTTTTTTTTTTTTTTTTTTTTTTAACGACCAGGTTATCTAGTTACTTCTTAGGTAAGTGGTAGTGTCCCTTTAAATTAAAACACACTAGACAACTTGGTGTAATAACTGCTTTTTATTTTATGTGATGCACTTTTTTTTTTTTTTTACTGAACCAAAACTGTTTTACCTGTAAACTATATTGCCGAAAAGGCAATTCACAAGCACCTACAGCAACACCAGGTCAAATTTGGCAATTTCTAATTTATCCAATTTATTTGAGTAATAGATTCTAAATGAGTGTTGCATTTATTTATTCCATTTTTTTGAAATCTAGGATTTTCAAACCGGAGAGGCAGGAAAGGTTTACAGGGAAATCTTAATAAACAATCTGTGAAAGTCCTGCGAGACTGGTTGGAGGTTCACCTTTTTGATGCATACCCCACTGATGAAGACAAACAAATACTGGCTAAACAATCTAATCTTACTGTTGCTCAGGTGAGTGGCTTCCCTGTACTAGCCATATTGAGAAATCCTTCCCCCTGCCCCTCAACTGGTTGACTGGCTGTTTTGGTTTAAAATACCACTGTCGCTGCAAAATTAGGCACTGTTCTGCATAACTATTCCCCTCCTATTTTGCTCTGGCTTGAGCCAGACATGGTGTAGGTGTGAGTGATGGCTACAATATATTTCTTTTATAAAGTACATTTAATTTTGCACTACTCCATGGTGGGGGGGGGGGGGGGGGGGGGGGATGTATTCTTCAACCTAAATTGGGTTACATGTCAATTTGGTAGAAAATGCTTAAAAGTCTACATTTTGAGGTAACCACACACTTTGTTTCTGCAGGTCTGCAGCTGGTTTAGTAGAGCCCGCTGTCGTATTTTGCCTGTTATGCTTGCTGCTTACCAGGTTGAGAAGATCCAGATGGCTTTGTGTGTTCCAGAACTTGTGTCCACTATACAAAGAGCTGTAACTCCACCACTGATGCAAGTGGATCAACTTCCCCATGTTACAGATGCTGCCAGTGAACAGTATCTGCAAAATGTGGTTCCCAGCATTAATGTAGAAGGTTGTGAAGAAATGGAAACATCTCAACCTATACACAGTTCCCTTAATGAGCCACCTGTATACCAGTCTTCCCAAGATGAAAATGACCAATATTATAAATTACTTCTCCTAGCTGATGTTGCCTCTTTGTGTCTAAAAGAACTGGAAAAAGAGCAGGCTGAAAGTAAGGCATCTCTTCTAACTATATCTGTATTTTAACAGGACTGGGATAAATGTTCCAAAAAGTATATACATTAATTTAAAATGGTTTAAAAAAAAAAAAAAATTCCCCCAGCATAAATCTAATTTTCCCCAGATTTTTCTTTAAAGGGGCTGTCGCCAAATGTATTTTTTTATTTATATTTATTCTTTAAATTGGTATCTAGAAAATAACCCATATTGTTATTGCAAGAAAACCCACACCTTAAGACACTGTAGTGATTCTGCATGACATAACCTGTGGCTTGATATGCATGTCACTTAAACATTGTTTTTACTGTGCATGTAGTGCATAAAAAGTGACAATCTATACATTGTTGGCAAAACTCCAAGGAAATGCCTAAATTATGATAATGTGTTTTAATTTGCACTGTATGCAAATGAACTGCTCTTCAATGAGAAGAGTGTAATTTTGTGTACCATGCCACAGATGAGATAAGCGGGAGACTCCACCGACACATTTAAAACGCATTTTTCTCTAATTTAGGCATTTGCTTGCAGTTTTGCTAACACAATGTATAGATCATTGTCAATGTCCCTTCAAGTGTACCCCATTGAAAGTTACTTCATCTGGACATGAGGGATGTCATAAGTAGATGCCATAGACCTTTGAAACACACTTTCTCAATGTATGCATTTCCTTGCAATGTAGATGGATAGATTTTCCCTAATTTGTTCTCCATTCTTAGTAGAAACATTTAGGAGTCTGGGCATATATTGGGTGCACAAAGAACACAATCCTGTAATACTACAACTATATAACCTGAAATGGATTCCAACCCTCAAACATGAGAGAGAGATGCAGATTAACTTTTCCAGAATAAAATAATTTAAAAAAAAAAAAAAAAATCTGCTATACAGGAAAGTATAATGGACCTGGTCACATGCTGACTTCATCCATTTTAAGATGCATGGAATATGGCAGACTCGTGCAATTGGATTGCATGCCTAACCTACAACCTATTCCCAAATACCGGTGATGGAACAATACAGGTTTGGTGGGGTGGGAGATTGGGGCCTGGTGGCAGCCACAGTAATATGATCTGCCTGCTTAAACATAGAGGTGCAGATATGTGCCAGAATAATTAAGAAAAAATTATAACCACAATAATTTTGGGGTCTATGCAATTGAGAAATCTTTTTGTATAAAGTGTTGAAATTGCTTTTCTACTCAAGATCATGGTAGTTTTAATTAAGCTGGAGGGTATATTCTCAAATGTAAGTGCTTGTTTTGGGTTGTGTGGGTTTTTTTCTTTTTCTTGCCTGTGACTAACTACATTTTTACTGGTAAGTAGATGGTGAAAACTTTAAGATTAAGACTATATTAAATGGATTAAGTAAAAAAAGAACTTAAAATGGCAGTGGAAGGGAGATGGGAGGGAGAAATGTTTACTTGCCTTGAAATGCAATCATTTATTAAAAACAAAAATGTAGATTACTTTTTTAATTTATATAATGGAGCCCAATCTGGTTCAAATGTACACTTTAATTAGTAGTATTGATGTCTTAAGTACACACTTATAACCTCCCTTCTGTCAAGTTTGTTTGCATAAGGAGTTTGGCAGCTTTATATATATATTGGTATAGCTGAATAGACTAGTCACAAACATCTCCCTCTTACAAATGAGTTAAAGGGACTATCACAAAACCATTGTTTTACTGTGCATGTACAGCATAAAAATGATTGAAAATGATCTATACATTGTTAGTATAGCTGCAAGTAAATGCCTAAATTAGGAGAAAAATGTGTTTGGAGTCTCCTGCTTATGACATCACCTGTGTCATGGTATTTAAATGAGCTGCTTTTCAATGGTAAAAGGTGTAATTTGAATAATGTGGAACATGTGCAATTTACATTCTGTAAAACTAGATTTCAAAATTTGGCTGCACCTTAATTTATCAATGTTTACATTTGCCCTAACTTGTGCTCAGCAGATTTAAAATCTGTTCCTTCCTTTCAGGTCAGTGATGTCCAACCTTGCCACTGGAGAATGTTTGGGATATGCAGTTTCAAGACTGAAGCCATTACCTTGGCTTTCTAAGGCCTGTACCTAGATGATTGTCTGAACACCTGATGGAGAAATCCAAATGTCTATTTGGACTGTTCAAATGCAATCATTTTGCTTCCCTTCATTATCTCTCCATTTTAGTCTTTTTTTTTTTTTTTTTTTTTTTCTTCCATTGAGTTTCACTGTAAACTTTGGTTTTGGGTCCTAAAAATACAGTTGTATGGAATGTGATTGATTAAATAAAGCCTGTTTCATCTAGAAATTATACTTGGTTTTCAGTTTGTAATTGCTCCAAAAAGGTTTAATTCGGCCTGAATCTCCTATTAAACTGAGGGTAGATCTCTGAACTTTGGCTAATAAATGGCTAACACTGAGGTCCTCTACTTCTTGCATTGTACCCCAAAACTGAGAACTCGCCAGAACTAAATTATGGCAGTATAAAATGCCAACATTTAGCTAATTCTTCATCCCTCTTGTGTTTTTTTTTTTTTTTTTTTTTTTTTTTACTAAATATATATATATATAATTAATTAGTTCACCTGTATTATCAAAGGTTGTAAATTTGTATCAAGGCTGACCACTCATCCAGGAAGGTCTTGCTATAATAACTGCTATTCAATTTTATTTTCTACAGCGTTAAGCAGGCCATAGCTTGCTGAGGATACCCTGCTGATGTGGGGAAAAAAAAATGCACATGAATGAATGATGCCTCAGGAGAAGGCTCATGAAGTAAACTTTGTGTGTATACAGACATGGGTTTTATTGTATGGTTTGTATGCAAGAAATGCAAAACTGCCCAGTTAAAAACTGTCTTTTACAAACTAAACTTTTTGCATATGTTAATTGGATCACAAGCTATAGTCTGTAAGGTTGAATGACTCCGTAACCTGAATATTGGACTGCAATAGAAAATATTGAGCTCAAAGCTGGAGTGCTTTTGGTCATTGGATAGAGCTCATTACCATTTAAAATACTCTTGAGTCTTAAATAAACCAAACTGTTTAGATGTGTTTTGAGCTAGAAATATGGCAATACAATGCAGCCCTGCGTGTGTGGTTTTTTTTTTTCTTTTCTTTTATGCTTGAAAATTTTACTGTTGCTATATACCAATCTGTGTGCAGGGTTTCAACTTGCAGATATACTGTACAAACATAGTGAACGGAAGACGACCTTGACCATGTTCCAGGAACAAGAAAACGGATTGTGCAACAAATGCTGATGTGGTTATCAACTATGGGGATGTAGCATAGACATGTGCCTCCGACCCTCTTCCATAAACTCCCCACCCTATAACATTCACTATTATTGCATCTGCATAGAACAAAAGCAATTGGTGATGAGCACTAAACATAGCATTCGTTTTTTCAATATACTCCATGTCCTCTATACACTAGCTAGGCTTTTTACTATGCATTAAATTTAATTTTATTTAAATGTTTATCTGCTTCCTTATCTGATCCTGTTGTGGCACAGGTCACAAGGAAGTGTATGATGTGTGGTGCAGTTGGTCCAGGGGGTTAACTGCATGTTCTACAGAGTGTACATGTTGGCAAAAGGGAGGGAGCACATCAAAGCAGGACCAGAAGTGTACCAAATTGATTAAACTCCCCTAAAGTATTGGCAGTCAAGTCATGCAGAATCTGACAAAGTCCTGTCAGGTGCAAATTCTGTGTGTGCTAGAATGACCCTGCGCTGTATTTCTGGGGTTTGTGTGCTCTGGACAGACTGCACGCAAACTCTGGAAATATCAGAGGCTGACGGCATTGGTCACTCATTGTAGCCAGTTCGGCCAGTGCGAAAAGCATACCATTATTTTCATATACATTTCGTGCTGGTCAAATTGGTCACAGTGACTGATGCTAAATTTGCTGCTGCTGTTATAGCCTCTTGGATGTATTTCACATTGATGTGCTGCCAATTTGCCACACATCTCAATCTGGAAGGATAGGGCCCTGCTAACGGTGCTTGCCCAGTTTATAACCACCTCTCTGGAAATATCCTTATGTGACCTTGCTCACATCCTACAAATTGAGGTCCAGTACTTTCTCTTATATTACACACTTGCAAAAAGGAATGGAAATTCTCTAATGGCTCCTGAATTGTGGGGAAAACTTCCCAAAACCTTTCATGAGTTTATAAAGGCACTGAAAATATCAGCACACTTTCTCTGAAGTCAAAGTACACACAATGCTTTATGATTCATGAACAACCAGTGTATAGGTCTAAAAATATAAGTAAAATGGAAGGGACAGCTTTAAAGGACAAACTTTTTTTTTTTCCCCCTTCAACACTGATTCAGTAATTGACTTAAGGGAACTTATTTATTGGGGGGAGACTTTCATGCATAGTCCCCAGTCCATGCTTGTGAAGCTATGAATGTTACATCCAAATTGCATTGGTGACAACTGTCTTAGCAATGCAATTTGGAAGATACTGGAGGGGTTGGGGGCTCTACCAAGCAAATAAAGTAAGCCCATCCCCAAAAAAGTTAATTTAATCACTGACTCCTTGTTGAAAAACATGAAGTAAAAAAAAAAAGAAAAAAGTTTAGTTATCCCTTAAGTGGCTGTAGAAAGCAAAGTGACATGACCCCATATTTTTGTTGACCGCTTGCATTTATTTAGTCTGTTAAGGGTGTTCTTTTGAAAACATTTTGCTATGCATAGCATATACCATTTTTTAAATTTTTTTATTGTGGTGTAGGGCAGTGGGTCGATCCCATCAATGGATGTTTACATCTCCAGATCCATCAGCTAGTACAACATAAATAAAGGCATGCCAGTACTTCAATGTCAAAGTAAGGGAATTATAGCTTTTTTTTTTTAAAGAATAAAATTAAATGTAAATCAGTTAAAGATTAATGATGTCCACAATCAACAGTGAAACCACTTCCCAGTGCTGATCAGAGGCCCAAACCAGGCATCCTCCTATACAACAGACACATTAGGGGAGTTGACGTGTTATCCCTGATGTAATGCAAGATAATTACTTAATACAAATGGCAATATGTAACTTGTTTTGTCTTATAAGAATGAAAGCATTGGCAAAATGTATTCCTTTATGAGTACCAGCAAACTATTATTTCAGAAATTACATTTGAGTGATTCAAGTCATCTTAAGCACTTTCCATGCTGTGTTCCCTGTCAGTGTCCTTGTCCCTAATATTGTGGAATATACTTAAAATCTAGATGTATGCTAGGCCTCTGTATAATTATTTGCTTTACAGACTTCCACACATTCTACATTAAATGAAATGTAGCAATATATGGCTGTAATTTAAGACTGTACAAGTGATATCCATAAATTGTTATGAATAAGATGTTTAAACAACATTTTCTGTGTGGGGCTTTCATACACAACCTCCATTGTGTGCAAGAAACCATAATCAGTGAGTTCTAAATAAAAGCACAAGAAGGAGTTGATAGTGACCTTTTCAAGATCAAATACTTTCATGGTATGATTTTGTTTTGGTGGATAAGCTAAATTCAACTTCCCATATTTGCATTTTTACACATATTTTATGATTAAGCATCCTTGGACGCAAAACATGTCAAGTGTCTGCTTCCCCACTGCTATCTCACTGAGTTTTGTGGTTTTTTTGGGCTTTAATAAATCACTTTTGGATCCTGGAAGTTTGATGTGCCATTTTTCTTTCTTCAGTGAAGATAAATTACTTTCAAAAACAGACATTCTCCCAAAAGTGTTATGGACCCAACAATGTAAAACTGCAATAAACATCATCTGATTTTGGACCTGTAACTTATAAAAAATCATGTGTGTATTTCTGTAATCATGACATTTAAGTGTCTATCCAATAAAGAGAGAATTGAGATGGGAATTTCAAAGTTTAGGCCAAAGTAGCTGAACTGGAAAACTTCTCCAATGCAGCTGAATGGGATAATATTTCCAACTCAGCTACTCTGGCCTTAAGTTTGAAATTCTTGTCTCAAATCCCTGCAATTCTCTCTTTGCTGAGTAGACCCTATAGTCAAACATTTTTGTATACTCACCTAGGGTTGGTTTTATATGCTGCCTTGCAGTATGCATAAGTCAAGTGTGACCACAAGGAAATTAATTAACTAATCAGATTTTTTCACTCCTTGATTGATTAATTAATTGATTTCCTTCTGTTGCATAAGACTTCTATATACTGCAATGTAGTATGTAAAATGTATATATGGACAACACAATTGATTTTATATGTAGTTTTAAAAAGTGTCTGGTACTTTCCATGAACTTCCTTCCTGCTTCCTTGGTGCTACTACCATTATGATAAGGAAGTGTTGGGGTGATTTGTGTATTTAAAAAAAAAAGTAAATTTGGATTGCTAATGTTGATTAAATCCCAGTTATATTAACAAACCTGTAGGACATAAAAATGAGTGCTCACTGACACTGCAAGGTATCTTTCTCTTTTGATATGCATAATCTTTACTTGGTACATATAACAGTATCAGTACTGATTGTGAATACCTCTCTGGCAGAGGGCAGATGTGAGTCTTGTCTTTTTCTTCACGCATTTTTAATGAAAGGTGTTATCTGAAACAATGGAGACAGTCCTCCATTGCAATACCCCAATGCTATGTCCAGTAAGCAGCTGGAGTCCAATTAACATACTCTAATCAATGAAAAACAAGTTTCTTTATTAAGTTAACAAGTGTTAGAATCTTGAGAGTAGGTTTCAAACCTACATTAGCCAATCAGAATGCAGTCCTTGATACAACCTTGTTAAATAGGAGGAGGTTTTTTTTTTTTTTATATATGTGTTACAATTTAGCTACTGAAGATACTTACATTTTGTGTGAGCCTTCTCTGATACAGCAAAGACTGTCACCTGGTAGCAGGTAAACAGCCATTCCATCAAAAGAAACACAATGAATAATAACAATGAAGGTAAGTTATAAGAGTTAATACAGTGATTATACCCTACCAATTAACTTACAATATGTAAGCACTAAATTTAAACTGTATGTTTTGTGTATTATTTGTATGATGGACCTGACCATACAGGATGGAAAGAATCGCCTTTCAAATTATTTTACATTTTTAAGGTTTGAGTATTAAAGAGTGACCGCATCACTGTTTTATTCAGACATGTATAGGAAAAATGCATGTTTCAGGGCTACAAACTAACCTAAGAATGCATATTGGTCTCCATTTTTTTCTGATTCTGTTTAAATGTTGTTGACCAAGTGATCATGACAGGTGTTTTCTTAAGGCACATGTACTTTTTTTCCTCAAAGCTGATCCCATCAATGGAAATTATTTTTAAGACCAAATTATGGTCCACTTCCTTTGTACCTTTTTTATTTTGCTTGTGCCTAAACCTAGTCTTAGTAGTATAACTGTTGGACTCTAAAACAAGCATTTTGAATGAACGATATTGCCATAAATTAGTTGGTTAAATCTTTTATATTTTTAACTTATGTATGAATCTTGCTAAATCAGTTTAAGAATTAATTAATTTTAATTGCACTTGCATTACAAGCACGTCTTCTATTCCTAACCAGCTGCTTATATTCATATATTTTTTTTTTTCTTAATTGTCTTTTAACTTTGTGTGTGTGTATGGTAAACACTGTTTGAAAATGTCTGTCTATTTTCTTTTACTTAAAATTAGAAGATTATATTACAATATTTTTTTTTAATATCCATTTTTTTTCCTTCTAGTATTTGTTGGGTTTTTATTGGACTGTATTGGTATGAGTTTAGATACAATAGTCTTCTGCTAAATTTAAAGGAAGTGCCCCTTTAAAGCATGATCCTTTTTATATGGTCAAAGACTCCATTTTTCAGCGGCATCCATTTTCTAATCTGCCCTAGGTTGTTGTCTGTTTGTTTTGGAAGGAGAGACTGGATATTTGTTTCAATGCGTAGTACAAGTTCAAGAGTCTATTCTGAATGTAGCTAATTTTCTGTATTGTAGTTAGTTCTAAATGAAACTGCTACTTAAGACTGAACCTGCGATTTACTATTTATTATTAATGTTTTATATATAAAGCACTATTTTGTTACACCGCAATACAGAATAGGGTAAATAAAATCTGGTCATGTGAAGAGGGACCTGTCCTATCTTTGCTACTATGCCTCCATTTTAATTTTTCACAAACTGTTTTTGTTTTCTCCAAAAAAGTTGAGGCCATATGGCTATAGTTGCAATAAAATGTATATGTAATAACTAAAAAAATGTATGTATAAGTGTCCATATTTTCTGAAAAGTAGATTTCTAATTTTTCCTAAATTATTGGGGATGCTATTACTGTATCTCATGCTACAGTCTTACAGCACCTGTCTAATATTTCTATAGCAAATTTTGCCCTCCAAACATATATTTTAATCAATTAACCATCACAGTTGTTCACTTTGTTGTTTTATTCAGGGACACTACAGGGCTGTAGTTGGTAATATATAGACTGGTATGTAATCTTTATCCTACCCAATACGGGGTTGCCTCTGAAATGAATACACCATATTGTGACTTTGAATGGCTTTTTACAATATTCTGTAGGTGCTGTGAATTTTGGGGAGGTGCTATAGGTCTTCTATGCCAATATTGTTACAAGCATTTTTTTTTTTTTTAAATGACAAAGGGCCACTCATTTTGAGATATATATATATATATATATATATATATATATATATATATATATATATATATATATATATATATATATATATATATATTTCACTTGTAATTCTGACAAAGGAGCACAAGTGAAACATTGATTGGCCATTATATGAGTATATACTGGCATGCAATTTTTAAGGTACATGCCCATTTAACCTTCCCTAAGAAGTCTCCGACTGTTTGTGGTATCTGAAAATGGAGGTCTCACTGTGCCAGCAGACTTGTTCTTAACTAGATCCTGTCTGATGTGGCATGAGAAAACACCTGATCAAACAAAGGGGGGGGGGGTGGAGATATCTGCTCTTATTGGCTGAGCGTACGCTGACGCTGTCTGCATGTACAGGTTCAGAGTAAACCTGTGCGTATCTGGAAAGATGCATGCTGAGTTTATTCTAAACAAGTGGCAAGTCTTAACTTTTGCTTCAATTGGTGAATGATCATTTAGTGCCATTCTAATGTATCTTCAGGATTTTACAATCCCCATGTCCTCATGGCTTTTTCTGTATACTAGTTTTTTTTTATTTTTTTTGTTGTTGTAATCTTCTTTTCAGGAAATCCACACAAGAAGTGCCCCAATTCCAATGAAAAGGGTGAGGATGGTGGTATAAACAGACGGGGAAATCTGCCCAGACAAGCAGTAGAAATCATGACTGATTGGTTGAAAGGTCATCTCTTCAATCCGTATCCATCTGATGAAGATAAACGGGTCCTAATTAAAGAAACAAATCTGACTTTATTACAAGTGAGTTGCCTGTGTTCATGCTACTGGTAATTTTGGACTATAATAATAAAATATAAAATATAATAATTTACATGTAAGCATAGTGCATGAATTGTTAGCTGCAAATAGGGAGCAACTATAAATCCAACAGGAAAAAAAGTACATCCCCTTTTCTTATCAAACTATCGAAAGTACCCAGCCCAATAAATTGACCCCCCCCCCCCGAACCCTAATACTAAAATTTACCCCAATACCCCCCCAAAATTTTTTTTTCATTCTAAATGGTTTATAACATCTGTCCAGAGTTCAGAAATAGCCAATGTTTACATGTTTGTGGTATTTTGTTGAGGCATTAACACCTTCGCGACAAAGGACGTGCCAGGCACGTCCTGGGAGAAACTCCCTTAAATTTCTATTTTGGGGCACCCACGATCGCCCCACGGAGCGATCGTGGGGAGCCATATTGACGGAACATGCTGCTCCGTCAATATGGCTAAGCCCTCTGCCGGTCTGAGCTTCGGAAGTGAAAGTAACTTCACTTCCATTGCTCTGAATATGCTACTTGACTGCCCCTAGTGGTAGTTAAGTAGCATTGCAATGGAAAAATTTTAAAATACATATTTAATTAATTAAAAACAGGTTATATAGCTATATTAGCCTATAGGGTTAAAATTAAATATTTTTTAGCATAAGGGATAGGGTCAAAATTAAATTAAAATTTAAAAAATATTAAGGGATATAATAAGGATTAGAGTTGGGGTTAAATTTAGTGTTCGGGTTAAATTTTGGGTTCGGGTTGGGGTCAAAAGGTCAATATAGGAAAAAACCATTTTTGAACTCGGGACAACATTTAGAAACTATTTAGATGGGGTCTTTTTTAATGATTTTATTTGTATAAATTATATTTTAGGTCAAAGATAGAAAAAGTGGGTTTTTTAAAATTTTTCATATTTTATGATTTTTTTTTTTTTGTAGTAAATTATAAGATATGATGAACATAATGGTATCTAATGAAAGCCCTTCTTATGACGATAAAACCAACATATAATTTGCGTGGGTACTGTATGTGAGAGAAAAAAATGACAGCTAAACACAAACACCCTAGAAATGTCAAAACAGCCATTGTCACTAAGGGAAAGTCAAGGTGAAAATGTCTTGTCACTAAGGGGTTAAGAAAATTTGGCCCCCTGAGGAACCACGATTGTTTCAGGAGCAATAGCGGGCACCATGTCCCTCAAACATGGCTTGCCTGGAGCCTGCAAGAGTGACTGAAATTATCAATATCACTTTCGTTGCTCTTTACTGTCTAGAATGCCTCTAGAGGCAGTCGACAATAGGTCACTGTAGGAGAAAAAGCTTTGAAAAAAACTCACTATTTTGAGTTCTTGCCACATAATTTCGAAAAACATGTAAACAATGGATATTTCTAAACTCAGAACAAATATTTAGAATCTATTTAGCAGTTTTTTATTTATTTTTTGTAAATGTGTAAAATGTTTCATGCAGAAGTTAGGTTTTTTTTTTTCTTTTGTTAACTTCTCATATCATTTTTTTTTTATTTTTTTTTTATTTATAGTAAATGTGATATGATAAAAATAATGATATCTAAAGAAAGCCCTTTTTATGGAGTTAAAAATAGTATATTATATGTGTGGGTACAGTAAAATGACCAAACATTACAGCTAAACACAAACGGCCGAAGTGTAAATATGGCCTGTGTCCTAAAATGTACAATATTCCAAAATGGGGCATATTAACCCAAAGGCTTTTTTTTTAAATTCTCCCTAAAGTAACCTTTTGATCCTAACCAGAGATCTTAACTCTAGTGTGTGGTTTGTAATATTGCTGACTGCCTCTAGGGGCAGTCTAGCAAATATAATATAGATTTAAGTGGGGATTCTACTCTTGCCCACAACAGGGCTGTGCCAAATTGGAGAGACAACAACCTTTCACTCCCTGTAGATTCTACCTCATGTATTTGTAGTTCCCTTCTATGCTATTTAACAAGTACATTTTTGGTGCTATATAAATATTAATGTAATGTTATTGCTTTAAGATTAATGTATGTTAATTTTTGGGGAGATTTGCAATTGTCCAAAAAGTGTTAAAGTTCCAAAATGCATATGTTCTATAAATCTCCTCAAACTTCCAACCAACGTGCCATCTTTTATCCTTAGATATGTAACTGGTATATTAATGCCAGACGTCGAATTTTGCCAATGATGATCTCTGCATACCGGAGAAATCTTGCTTTGGAATCTACTTCAGACACTTCTTCTCAACATGCCAAAGTTCCTGGTGGGTTTATTTGCAAAGAAGAGACCCAAACTTTATCTGCTGATTCAGTTTTTCGTTGTAATCGAAGATCATCATATGTGGTGCCCAATACAGACCCAGAAGAAGGTTGCTCTTCAGAACGAATATCTATGAGCAATCACAATACAAGTGTTGACAACTCGCCTATTCCTCAATCACCCCAAACTGGAATCCAAGATGATAATCGTGCATTACTTGCCCTGGCACAAGTGGCTTCCTTGTTTTTAGAAGAGCTAAACCGAGAAGAGGCTGCAAATGAAAATACCAGGTCTGCTCTGCAATGTGTTAAAGACTACTACAGCAATCCAAAATAAACTCTCGTATTTTTAACCTTTTTTTTTAGATATATTTGTTCCTGGATGGCTTACTTCATGACAAAAATTCTACCCATGTCCAGGGAGTTCTTGTTGTAACAAACCTTTTAACTAATGTGAAAAGTATTCCTAAATATTTTGCAGAATGAATTTCATTTTAAGTGTGGGTTCTCTATTTGTGGTTTATTTAACAAAAAAATGATTCTAAAATCACTTTGGAGACTGCAGCACAACCTAGATTCAATACTTCTATGAATTACTTGTACAGGAAGGATAGGGAGAAAAATATCAAATTGTAGTCATGTGCTGTAAAACTATATAAAATGAAGCAAGAGAAAGTTAGATTTCTAAACTTCAGCTGATTGAAGAGTACCTTATGATGTGTTTGGTATTCAAAGACCAAATGGGTTTTCCCCATCATGCTGAAGGATATTTTATATAAGCATAAAATATGGGGTGTCTTATTCAAATAACAATTTTAAAGCTTTGATATCTGTGTCAAAAAAGATTTTAAAAGGGGGGAAAATAACACATTGAAGTTTACTCACAATATCATGAATGAATTATGGTGAGATGACCAATAAGACAGTTTTTGGTCAGAATTTTCCTACTCCAATCAATTCATCACAAGATACACTTTGACTAAACAGATTATTTATTTTGTTTGGTTTTGTTTTAATTGTAAGAACCCATTTTATTTTAGGGGTGTAATATGGATTTTTTTCACTTCAAATTATATATTTTTAGATGTGCTTTTTACTGTAATCTTTCCTGTGGTTTATGTTCCTATAACTGGTCATTGTGAAAGAAGTGGGGTGTTTTATTTATTTTTTTACTATGGTCTGTGTAATCCCTAGGTTTTAAATGCAAATTTCTTATGAAGTGAATTTTTAAATAAAATGTTTGCTTTTATAGATAACTTGTTCTCTGCATATAATCTTTCCCTGTTGGGGGTGTCGTGTGATTTTTTTTTTTATCACCAGCTGAGTTAGATCTAGAATCAACAATAAAATAAAACATCTAGGGGATTATTATCATAGGGGTTTGTCCAGGAATAGGTTCCTTGCAGCCAAACTTGTGCGTTTGTTTTTATTTTTTTTTATAGAGTTCCCCCATTAAAAAAGCCTGTATACTAAACAAAGAATTGCCAGTGGATTGCACACAGATGTTGAGGGGTGCTGTAACAGGACTGCTTATTATGCAAATTCCACTTCCTATTGAAAATTGGTTTGTTTGCATATCAGGCCACAGGTGGTCATAAACAGACGCCACGGACCATTAAAACACATTCTTTCTCTTAATTTAGTCGTTTGCTTGTCATTTTTCTAAGTAACACAATGTATAGATCTTTGTTTTTACTGAACCCCCCCCCCCCCCCCCATAAGTAATATGGAGAGCCATCTGACTATTGTTTTTTTTTTTTTGTTTTGTTTTTTTCTTTATAATTCCACTTGCCCTGGTCTTCAACGTGGTGTGTGTGTGTCTGTGTGTGTGTATATAGGGACTGGGAACCATTTTGCCAGTTCTCAGCCCTTTTTGTTATTTGAGTGAGGGCAGGGCTATGAGACTTTGATTATCCCATAATTAAACCTCACCCCCTGTTTTAACTATGGGCTAGGTGCTGGTTCAAATACACTGTCCCACCATTCAAAGGCAATGGATGTTGCATTACATTTCAATGTCAGTGTAGTAGTAAATAATGTGTTGGCACATGCACGGGGAGTCCTACAGGCAGCATAGTAGTTTGTCTGTGCGCCTGGGCAGAAAGGGGTGGCTTTCTCTGGGGTTTTTTTTTTTGCTGCCCTCCAGGTAGACGGGGTAAGTGACACCCTAGGCACTTGCCTTGTTTCCCATGCACTAAATACAGCGCTCAGCACAGTGGCGCATTTTGTGCTCTCCTAGGCAGACAAAATTCGGGCACCCCCTACCCACACTGTACACCCACGACATCCCCATAACCCATGTTGCACACCCAGGACATGCCCCCATCACCCCATTTCATGACCACCATTACATGTCCCAGAGGCATAACTAGAAACCACCGGGCCCCGGTATAAAAATTGCCCTGGGGCCCCCCGAAGCCACATGCAACTCCTATTTGGCTGGTTTTATAATATTTATATAACTATAGGGAATGCACTCACAGACTTTTGAAGGAACTTCAAATTAAAGTTGGTGTCAATGGGATCCTGATGTTAGCAATCTTCTATTGGCTTTTTGGCTCAAAAGACAAAATGACAGACATCCGGAAATTAGTAGATAAGTAACAGTAATATTTAATCAATTTTATTTTCTCTTTCTCCCTCACCCCCTCTCCCCAACCCCACGTCTGGTGTCTTTCTCCCTCCCCCCACCCCATGTCTGGTATCTCTCTCCCTAGCCCCATGTCTGGTGTCTTTCTCCCTCCCCCCCCCCCCCACCCCATGTCTGGTATCTCTCCCCCAGTCCCTCCCATCACCCCATGTGTGGTGTCTCTCTCCCTCAACCCCACCTCATGCCTGGTGTCTCTTTCACTCCCTCCTCACCCTATGTCTGGTGTCTCTCTTTTTCCCTCACTCCCTCCCCACCACCCCATGTCTGGTGTCTCTCCTTTTCTCCCTCCCTCCCCATGTCTCTCTGTCTGCCTCCCTCCCCATGTCTGGTGTCTCTCTCCCCCCACCCCATGCCTAGTGTCTCTCTCCCTTTCTCCCCCCCACCCCATGCCTGGTGTCTTCCCCCCCCCCCCCACCACATGCCTGGTGTCTCTCACTCTCTACCCCCCACCCCATGTCTGGTGTATCTCTCCCTCCCCCCCACCGCATGTCTGGTGTCTTTCTTACTCCATACCTCTCTCCCCCAACCCATGCCTGGTGTCTTTTTCTTTATCCCTCACTCCCTAACCCCCACCCCATGTCTGGTGTCTCTCTCACTCCCCCCACCACATGTCTGGTGTCTCTCTCCCTCCCCCTACTCTGTCTGGTGTCTTTCTTACTCCTGCACCCCATGTCTGGTGTCTCTCTTTCTCACTCAATCACTCAGCCCCACCTCATGCCTGGTGTCGCTTTCACTCCCCCCCCTCATTCCATGTCTGGTATCTCTCTCTCTTTTTCTCTCTCCCCATGTCTGGTGTCTCTCTCCCTTTCTCCCTCCCCACCCCATGCCTGTTGTCTTCACCCCCCACCCCATGCCTGGTGTCTCTCTTTCTGCCTCACTCTCTACCCCCCACCCCATGTCTGGTGTCTTTCTTACTCCATCCCTCTCTCCCCCCCAACCCATACCTTGTGTATTTTTCTTTCTCCCTCACTCCCTACCCCCACCCCATATCTGATGTCTCTCTCTTTCTTCCTCACTCCCTCTGCCCCACCCCATGTCTGGTGTCTCTGTCTCTCTCTCGGTGTCTCTCTCTCTCGGTGTCTCTCTCTCTCGGTGTCTCTCTCTCTCGGTGTCTCTCTCTCTCGGTGTCTCTCTCTCTCGGTGTCTCTCTCTCTCTCTCTCTCTCTCTCTCTCTCTCTCTCTCTCTCTCTCTCTCTCTCTCTCTCTCTCTCTCTCTCTCTCTCCCCACCCCATGTCTGGTGTCTCTCTCCCTCCCCCCCCACCCCATGTCTGGTGTCTGTCTCCCTCCCTACCCATGTCTGGTGTCTCTCTTTCTCCCTCCCCCAACCCCATGCCTGATGTCTCTATATTTCTCCCTCCCCACCCACCCATCCCATGTCTGGTGTGTGTCTTTCTCCATCACTCCCTCCCCCAATCCCATGCCTGATGTCTCTCTCGCCCCCCCCCCCCACCCCTTGTCTGGTGTCTCTCTCTCTTTTTCTCCCTCCCCATGTCTGGTGTCTCTCTCTCTTTTTCTCCCTCCCCATGTCTGGTGTCTCTCTCCCTTTCTCCCTCCCCCCACCCCATGCCTGGTGTTTCTCTCCCTTTCCTCCTCCCCGCCCCATGCCTGGGGTCTACCCCCCCCCCCACCCCATGCCTGATGTCTCTCTAACTCCCCCCCACCCCATGCCTGGCGTCTCTCACTTTCTCCCTCACTCTCTACCCCCCACCCCATGTCTGGTGTCTTTCTTACTCCATCCCTCCCTCCCCCCACCCCATGTCTGGTGTCTCTCTCCCTCCCCCCCCACCCCATGTCTGGTGTCTTTCTCCCTCCCCCCCACCCCATGTCTGGTGTCTCTCACCCTCTCCCCCCCCCCACCCCATGTCTGGTGTCTCTCACCCTCTCCCCCCCCCACCCCATGTCTGGTGTCTCTCACCCTCTCCCCCCCCACCCCATGTCTGGTGTCTCTCACCCTCTTCACCCCCCACCCCATGTCTGGTGTCTCTCACCCTCTTCCCCCCCACCCCATGTCTGGTGTCTCTCACCCTCTCCCCCCCCCCCCCACCCCATGTCTGGTGTCTCTCACCCTCTCCCTTCCCCCACCCCATGTCTGGTGTCTCTCTCCCTTCCCCCACCCCATGTCTGGTGTCTCTCTCCCTTCCCCCACCCCATGTCTGGTGTCTCTCTCCCTTCCCCCACCCCATGTCTGGTGTCTCTCTCCCTCCCCCCACCCCATGTCTGGTGTCTCTCTCCCTCCCCCCACCCCATGTCTGGTGTCTCTTTCACTCCCTCCCAACAACCCCTTGTCTGGTGTCTCTTTTTCTCCCTCCCTCCCCATGTCTCTTTTTGTCTCCCTCCCTACCCATGTCTGGTGTCTCTCTTTCTCCCTCCCTCCCTCCCCCAACCCCATGCCTGATGTCTCTCTATTTCTCCCTCCCCACCCACCCATCCCATGTCTGGTGTGTGTCTCGCCCTCCCCCCCCCACCCCTTGTCTGGTGTCTCTCTCTCTTTTTCTCCCTCCCCATGTCTGGTGTCTCTCTCCCCCCCCCACCCCATGCCTGATGTCTCTCTAACTCCCCCCCACTCCATGCCTGGCGTCTCTCACTTTCTACCCCCCACCCCATGTCTGGTGTCTTTTTCCTTCTACCTCACTCCCTCTCCACCACCCCATGTCTGGTATCTCTCTCCACCCCATGTCTGGTGTCTCTCTCCCTCCCCCCACCCCATGTCTGGTGTCTCTCTCCCTCCCCCACCCCATGTCTGGTGTCTCTCTCCCTCCCCCCCATATCTGGTGTCTCTCTCCCTCCCCCCCACCTCATGTCTGGTGTCTCTCTCCCTCCCCCCCACCCCATGTCTGATGTCTCTCTCCCTCCCCCACCCACCCCATGTCTGGTGTCTCTCTCCCTCCCCCCATATCTGGTGTCTCTCTCCCTCCCCCCCACCCCATGTCTGGTGTCTCTCTCCCTCCCCCCCACCCCATGTCTGGTGTCTCTCTAACCCTCCCCCCACCCCATGTCTGGTGTCTCTCTAACCCTCCCCCCACCCCATGTCTGGTGTCTCTCTAACCCTCCCCCCCACCCCATGTCTGGTGTCTCTCTCCCTCCCCCCCACCCCGTGTCTGGTGTCTCTCTCCCTCCCCCCACATGTCTGGTGTCTCTCTCCCTCCCCCCCACCTCATGTCTGGTGTCTCTCTCCCTCCCCCCCCACCTCATGTCTGGTGTCTCTCTCCCTCCCCCCCACCCCATGTCTGGTGTCTCTCTCCCTCCCCCCCACCCCATGTCTGATGTCTCTCTCCCTCTCCCCCCCACCCCATGTCTGGTGTCTCTCTCCCTCCCCCCATATCTGGTGTCTCTCTCCCTCCACACCACCCCATGTCTGGTGTCTCTCTCCCTCCCCCCCACCCCATGTCTGGTGTCTCTCTAACCCTCCCCCCACCCCATGTCTGGTGTCTCTCTAACCCTCCCCCCACCCCATGTCTGGTGTCTCTCTAACCCTCCCCCCCCCACCCCATGTCTGGTGTCTCTAACCCTCCCCCCCCACCCCGTGTCTGGTGTCTCTCTCCCTCCCCCCACATGTCTGGTGTCTCTCTCCCTCCCCCCCATATCTGGTGTCTCTCTCCCTCCCCCCCATATCTGGTGTCTCTCTCCCTCCCCCCCATATCTGGTGTCTCTCTCCCTCCCCCCATATCTGGTGTCTCTCTCCCTCCCCCCCCATATCTGGTGTCTCTCTCCCTCCCCCCCACCTCATGTCTGGTGTCTCTCTCCCTCCCCCCCACCTCATGTCTGGTGTCTCTCTCCCTCCCCCCCACCTCATGTCTGGTGTCTCTCTCCCTCCCCCCCACCTCATGTCTGGTGTCTCTCTCCCTCCCCCCCCACCCCATGTCTGATGTCTCTCTCCCCCCCCCACACCCCATGTCTGGTGTCTCTCTCCCTCCCCCCATATCTGGTGTCTCTCTCCCTCCCCCCATATCTGGTGTCTCTCTCCCTCCCCCCATATCTGGTGTCTCTCTCCCTCCCCCCATATCTGGTGTCTCTCTCCCTCCCCCCATATCTGGTGTCTCTCTCCCTCCCCCCCACCCCATGTCTGGTGTCTCTCTCCCTCTCCCCCAC
The DNA here is from genome assembly GCA_036172795.1 of Pelodytes ibericus. Classification (NCBI taxonomy): domain Eukaryota; kingdom Metazoa; phylum Chordata; class Amphibia; order Anura; family Pelodytidae; genus Pelodytes; species Pelodytes ibericus. Next base: position 132,296,522 of record CM069859.1, on the reverse strand, counting down.
CTCATGTCTGGTGTCTCTCTCCCTCCCCCCCACCCCATGTTTGATGTCTCTCTCCCTCCCCCCCCCCACCCCATGTCTGGTGTCTCTCTCTTTCTCCCTCAATCCCTCACCCCCACCTCATTTCTGGTGTCTATTTCACACCCTCCCCACCACCCCATGTCTGGTGTCTCTATTTGTCTCCCTCCCTACCCATGTCTGGTGTCTCTCTTTCGCCCTCCATCCATATCCCCACCCCATGTCTGATGTCTCTCTCTTTCTCCCTCCCTCCCCCAACCCCATGTCTGATGTCTCTCTCTTTCTCCCTCCCTCCCCCAACCCCATGTCTGATGTCTCTCTATTTCTCCCTCCCTCCCCCAACCCCATGTCTGATGTCTCTCTATTTCTCCCTCCCCACCCACACATCCCATGTCTGGTGTGTGTCTCTTTCTCCATCACTCCCTACCCCAACCCCATGCCTGGTGTCTCTCTCTCTTTCTTTTAATTAAAATGTTTATTGAGTGACAGAAACATTATACATCAACATTACGTACTTCACTGTAATTAAAAACAGATTGTTGAGGTTGCTCTTAGAATATTAAATAGATACATAAAAAGAAAAATATGACTTTTTTTATTTATTTTTTATATGTCACGATAAAAACCTTGTGGTTTCTCAAATAAGATAAAATGAAAAAACAAAAAAAACTGTGCTCAGAAGGACCATGCTAAATAGCACCATAACCGTGTACTATTATAAAATCAACAATATCGTATCGAAGATAACCCCCACAAAGGCAGTAACCTAAATTATCCCTAAATAAAACAGAAGTTCTAATGGCTATAATGCAATAACTGAGTACGGACACCGACTCTTGTCAGCAAATCCATCCCAGGAAGATGTGCTCAGACTGGTTTGTCATAAAAATAGAGTGTGCACAATAAAAATAGAGAATAATACAAAATATGAGCACATAATCTAATATAATAAACATATACTTATATATTAAGGTAACATACAAATACAGTCCTAACATTAATTGGTACATCCAGAGGGAAAGAAAATAAAGTAATGTATAATGAATTTGAAATATTGGATAATACTAAGTTCGAGGAGGAAAAAAAAAAGGAGAAAAGCAGGGGTTTTCATCAGTTAGCCTCTGCAACATCTAAGATTTGAGACCCAGGTCCTGTAGGAAAGATGTAACGGTGGCCGGATCTTCTATGGACGAGTTTATCGTCTCAAGCAACAGAGAGGGAGGTTAGGGAGCTCCACCTGTATTTCACCGCAAGACTGCGCAGGTGGGTTGTCAGACCACTCAGAGATCTTCTCCATAAAATGACTTCTATCGGCGAATATTAGCAGGGTCCTCCCCGCGTACACAGTGGGAGGAGTAAAAGTGCCACTTTATCGTGTGCACTATGAAATTTTAAAATCACATCTCGTGGTGCACTCCGCACCTTCCGCACACGATACCAATCTTGAATATGCAGTTCCTTTGGATTAGCACCAGGTCTTAATTGTGTCAAGAATCCTCTCAGGTAGGTCTGGAAAGTATTTGGTCCCACAGCCTCCGGTATTCCTTGTACACAGATATTGGCCCCTCAGCTCTTCATATCTTGTGCAAGGACCTGGCGATAAAGATTACTTACTTGGATCGTAAGTTCGCTCATCCTCTTTTTATTGTCAGCACGATCTTGCATAGATATCTTGCTTTCTGCTTCCATGGTAGTAACCCTTTTATCCTATGTGGTTATTTCGGATCTCAGAGACGCCATTTCAGTTTACACCATCTTCTGAAGATCTACAAACACTCTCCTTATATCGCCCTTAGTTGATGGAGTTTTATCCTGGAGGGGATCCAAAGTCTGTTTTGGGTGACTTAGTTTTATCACAGGTTCGCCTTCTTTTTCTTTTTTTTTCTTTTTTCTTAAATTGTTTATTGAGTTACAGAAACATTATACATCAACATTACGTACTTCACTGTAATTATCAATAGAAAACAGATTGTTGAGGATTCTCTTAGAATATTAAATACATACATAAAAAAGAAAAATAGGACTCTTTTTTTGTTATTTGTCGCGATAAAAACCTTGTGGTTTCTCACATAAGATAAAATGAAAAAAAAAAACTATGCTCAGAAGGACCATGGAGAAATTCGGATAAAGTGCCTGACCTAAATCTAATTCAATGTATATTGAGCCGACCCTAAAGTTAATTTAATAAATATACCTGGTTCACAAGGACAGTACAAAAATTTCTCCTTTCTAACATTGTTAGTCTTACATTTAATTGAACGATAAACCTTGTGTGGCGAGCAATTCATTATAAAAGATTAATTTGATCTTGCAAAAATACTGTATTTTGAATTAGTCTGTACTTTTAAATATGAAGCATGCACCTCATTGTGATGCAAGGTCAAGCATTGCAGAAGTTACAACTTTCTGCCTTTTTGTAAGATTTTCTAATTTGGGTGATCCAAGAATTTCATACTTGAGTGCACACATTAATGCATTTTTTAAAGGTAATGCTCTTTTTTAACCGAATAAAGATAATTATGTTAATGAAACTTTCAAAAGCAAAATTATTAACTTTTTGTTTAGACATATCCAATGCTCTTCAGTATCAAAGCAATGTACCCACATTTTCCCATTAACTGTATTTATGCTATATTCTATTGTCAATCATGTATTGAAGCATGTCTTCAACAAATTCCTTTTTGTCAGTGCATGCAAATGAGTAGTCTTCACATAAATGACTTTAATCTGACCTTTAAAATATAAAATACTTGCACACTTAAAAATAAAGTGATGTAAAATTAGAATCTTTACTATCTTTACAGACCCTGACGCTCTTTGCTGAAATATTGTGAGATATCAAGAAGCCAATGGTAACATCACGGAGGCATGCCTGAATCTGGAGAAATGTAGGAGTCTTCATCTGACAGTCCCCTACAGCATGATCCATAGCACAGCTTGTCATAGGGTGCAGTGATGAGTTGTTATGGACAGGACGGTCTATGCCATGCTATGGCATTTGAGCCTAGTATTTTAGGATAGAACATAATGTCATACGGATGCAGAGGGGTTAAAAAACAAAACTTGGATAAATAAACATACTGCAGTTTTATTGGAAATCACACACACTATCCAACACTGGCCATAACTAGCAATGCAGTTTGGATGAAAAAAGACTGAACAGGGAAGTATTGCCATGAAAAACCGCCACACAGAGTTATACTCGTTGTTTGATGAAATTGTTTTAGGGGATTACTTAATAGCTAAGAAATGTAAATAATACAGCAACAGCTAATCCATAGGGCCTTATTCACTAAAAGCATAGTTGCAGGTGAGTTGAAACCTACTCTAGTTTTTATACTTATTCCTCTAATTTATTGATTGGTAATCTTAGGGACTCCATCTATACCAGAGCTCCGATAAAGGCGGCTGGACAGTATGATCCGTGCGGCTACTTTGATCGGAGTACCAGCCATACTTGCAAAGCTATTCTGGGAAGAAGAGTTGTCAGCCCTGCCAGAAATCTACTGCTAGCAGACAATATCTAAGAGGCTACAGCCACTGCTGCTTCCTGTCGGTTCGTTGAAGACTCAGACCTGCTCGACGGTGCGGAGCATGGTGGCCCTATAGCTCCAGTCATGTAGGAGGTGTTCGCCCACAGAGGACTGACATCGCAGTGAATACATCAATTATAAGTATCCCGGTAAGAGACTTTCCCTTGCTTTTTCCTAACTGCTTTGTGATAAAGAACTAGGCACAAGACAGGTGCCCAAGCTGTCCTGTTCCAGCAGCTGAACCCAAGGTTTCTTTATTAATTAGCTTACATATGGATACATTTGTGAAATTCCCGAATATTCTACTTTGAGGAATCCTTTAAACATTAAGGATTTAACCTGTCTTGTCCACGTAAAAGTCACTCTACCAGAAAGATCACTATTGGTCAGACAACCAGCATAGCCAAAAGGCACTAAATTACTTTTTCTCCACCTACCAAGGGGGAAGAAGAAGAAGAGCAGAAGAAAAAAAAAAAAAAGGTGAAATAATCCCCCCCCCAAAAAACAATTAGAGAAAAAAAGATAGAAAGACAAAGAGAAAATAATTGCATCTATCTTCTCCCCTATGACAACAAAGGCATTGCCTCAGGTCTAAACTCAAGACCCAAATTACACATTAATGACTCAAGTGGAGATGGAGGGCTCAAAAATAAACATTGATTCATCGGAAGAATCTGACTTTCAAGAAACCCCAAAAGGAGACTTAAAAAAAAAATACCTAGAATCACAGTTTTCTCAGCAAGAGTGGGATATGAAAGAAAACACAAACCAAATTACGGAAGAAGTAAAACGCTTAGAACAGAAAATTGAACTAAGTGAGACCGAAATAGATAACATTCAATTAAATATGGAAAGGGTCATAGAGGTATACCTCATAAAATTAGGTTCAGAACAAAAAAAAGAAAAAGGGTCAACCATTGTCCCAACTATATTTGGAGTTATATAAATTCAATAAAAGAAATTAAACAGATCAAATCAGAACTATGGAAGGTGCACAGGATATTAAGGAAGTTACTAAACCGATTAAAGTAATTCTAATGGCCAGGGTTAATTATGCCATTTTGAAGTTAAAGCAAAAATGGTACCATAAAGGTAACAGAGCAGACAAGATGCTGTCCAACAGACTAAAGAACCGAAAGGCCAAATCAAGAATATCTAAAATCATTATGAATGGACAGATCAATACTAATCTGGAGTCCAATTATATATGCTCAATTATATCATCTACCTTAAATTAAGAAATATCCAAATGTCTGGAGGGACTAGGTATGCCTTCCTTGTCTGATGAACAGCTTCTCAAGTTAAATGTTCCCAATGATAAGATTTAAATACTAGACATAATTAAACACCTTAAATCTAGCAAGGCGACAGGACCTGACGGTTACACCAATATTTTTTATAAAAAATTTAGTCAGGAGCTGGCTCAACACCTGACAGACACATTTAACGAATTTAGAATCGTCGGGTTACTTCCCCAAGAATTGCCCCAAGCCACCATATCCCCAATTATGAAGACTGGCATAGACAACACAGACCCCGCGAGCTACAGACCTATTTCATTAATAAACACTGACATAAAAATCTATTCAGCTATAATAGCAAGTCTTGTCAGTAAAATAATTCCGTTCCTGATACATCAGGACCAGGTAGCTTTTGTGCATGGTTGACTAGCCAGTAATAGTACTCATAGGCTGATTGACCTGATCCAGTATGCATTGCAGGAAAAGACTCCCCAGCTGATCCTGTCACTGGATGTTGAAAAGGCTTTTGACAGGGTCAGCTGGGGAATCATGGATAAGTTTGGTTTCTTAGGTCCTATAAAATCACCAATATTGTCACTCTAGCCCGTCACTAAAACTGTGGGTCCAGGCATATCGGCAGACTGGTTCAACATATCAAACTGTACTAGACAGGGATGCCCGCTGGCACCCCTGCTTTACATCATGACACTTGAACCTTTGACTTCCAAGATAAGAGCTAATAAATTGATTAAGGATATTAAATTAGATCAAAACTACTATAAGGTAAGCCTATATGCTGATGATATTGTCCTAACTATAACAGAACCTAAGTCGTCGTTATCTGTCTTGACCCAGGGAATTCAGGATTAAATCTAATAAACCGTAAACTATGCAAACAAAGTTATATGCACCCCTCTCCCGGGCATCTCATTTGTAACACATAATTATTTTATGTATCCTTAGTATGCAGTAAGACCTAATAATGGTCATTTTGATACTGTAGAAAATCTTATATTACAATGCTATAGTAAACAAAAGATGAAACATTGAAACAGCTTTTTTTCTCCTATAGTATTATGAGTGATCATTGCATATGTATTCTGTATGATAGCAGTTTAAAAGATTGAGAAGAGACTCCCATCCATCAAGTTTTACACATAGATATCTTAGTAAGGTCTTAGTAAGACCTAGTAATGGTCATTTTGATACTGTATAAAAACTAATATTACAATCCTATAGTAAACAAAAAATGAAACATTGAAACAGCTTTTTTTCTCCTAAAGGATTATGAGTGATCATTGCATTTGTATTCTGTATAATAGCAGTAAAAAAGATTGAGAAGAGACTCCCATCCATCAAGTTTTACACATAGATATTGCTGATTGTTAATCCAAAATGCAGGCATAAAACCAACATTGCATCTAGCTATAAAATTAGTTCAAATTAGGAAAAACTAAATTCTTCATAACTTCACAATTATATTCAGATTTCTCTGTGGACAAACTAGCTATTATTCATAAACATTCTTGGAACAGGTGGGTAGGTTCCTGCCCCCAATGGATTGCACTCTAAAAAACATGTAGTTTTATTATTTTGACTTCCAGTAGTTTAAAATTGTGGCATGCTGTAAGCGAACACCTTGTTTGGTAACTGGATTTCAATGTACCTTCACAGTGGGGGCTATGTACTAAAAAGTGAACTGAGGTTAACTGACTGGGAAGGTGAGTAGACAGCGCTTGGCAGTTAAACAAAGTAAGTGTCAATCAATATAAAAAACCAAAGATAGTAAATTAATATAAAATATATAAATGTAATAATATATAAAAACAAATGCAATATATAAATACATATAGAAAAAATATACACAAATGTAACAAAAAAAATGACAATAAATTGTTAAAAACAAGAAACAATGATATGTGCCTTTAAATACAAATGAACAGACACAGATACAAATGTAACCACAGGCAGAGTGTCAAATTACACACTTGCTGATTAGGTTAGCAAAATACCATGAATAGTACATGGATACAAAAACGTGCTGGCCAGTAAGGAAGGAAGAATTTAGAACCTGGCCAGGTAACTTCACTTGACAGGAGGGACGCGTTTCGTTCGGGGAACTTCTTCAGCCTCTAAACAAACAGACCAGCATGCTCTGAGGTTAACTGACGTGGGAAGACCCTAGATACTTTTATTTTAGCAGGAGTTCTAAATATAAAAAGTTTTTTGGATATTGACTTAGCATTTTTTTTAGAAGAGGCTAATGGTTATCAGACGAATTTCCTCATTATTTTGATAGTCAGGCCCCCTCCTAGATATATGCTGAGGACAACCAGCAGATCCATACACCATAGAACTTGAAATAACCCTTTTCCATGAGGCAATGGGGCTGAATTTGTCTACACACTAGAAGCCAAGTTATACATTCCTCACTCCTCCAGTTCCTAGCTATGATTATCTGCATTGCTAAGAACATCTGGATAGCTCTGCTTCTGTGCACTGGGGGTATCATCTCAAGATTAAAATGTAGCAAAGATCTTTTGGCAGTCAGGGGAACAATAATTTTAGATACTTCCATAAGAGCTCCAAACACCCCACTCCAAGTTTCCCTTATTTTAACACAGCCTGTATCTTGTGCTGCCTGATTGATCTTATGTATTTTTTTGGGTAACATATACCATCTGTATGATAATTTAAAAGTTATTCTCCAAAGTTGATACCAATTATTATTCCAAGTCTTCTTGGAATATTCAGCTCTTTAGACCAACTCTTCATAGCTACATGAACTTTATTTGGAAGAGTAATATTGAGTAGAAAACTCCAGCTCTAAATAATTCCAATTCTTATGTTTTTTTGTCAAACATTTTTTTCAATATATTCTTTCAGATCTGCCCTCAGATATGTCATAAAGCAATAACGGGTTGAATATCTCCCTAGGAGGTAGAAAGAGAGTGTTGTTTAGCAACCTTTGTGTCTCATTCTGATTAATCCATAGAATGCATTCCAGATTTTCTAAACCCAATGACAACGCCTCCACCCTAAACCAATCCTCTTTTTTTGGATGTGGCCACTTCAATTCTATGTAGATGAGTTACCTGGCTAGCCTGCACATAACTAAACAGGTTCGTTATTCAAACCCCACCTTTCTTTTTTTTTTTTTCTTTTCTTTAAATAGCAAGGATTTTGATATTCTTGGCTTTATATCAAGCCAGATAAAATATTCTAGAACATCCTGAAAACCCTTTATGATCAATTTAGAAGGCTGTATGGGAATCATCCTATACAAATATAACAATTTTGGTAGGGTATAGGATTTTAGAATGTTGATCCCGGCGAACCAAGAGGTTCTCCAATCTCTCCACTCTGATAGCTGTTTCTTTACAACTAAATACTTAATGGACTTTTATGTCCATTGAAATTAAAAATTTTCTCCCAATATATTTCATCTTAATTTGTCTATGTCTATCTCCATGGCTTGTGATTTGAAAATGATGGATTTTGTAATTTAGCCTTAGAAGATATTGTGAGAAAAGTGTCTACTCAATAAAAAGAAAATGGCAGGGAATTGAGTCATGAATTTCAAACTCAAGGCCAGAGTAGCTGAAAAGATTCTCCCATTCAGCTTCATTGGACAATTTTTCCAACTCAGCTACATTGTTTAAAATTCCCTTCTCAATTAATTTCAAGTCTCTCTTTATTGAGTAGTCCCCTAAACAATTTTCAAGAAGAAATAAACTAGAAATATTGTCATAAAATAAAAATGATACAGCTATACACTGACTGAATTATTTATTTTGTTGCACAATTATGTTTGGTTTTCAGGATTTTTGGTTACTGTTCCACTAAAACTAGAGCATCACCGATAAAATGCAGAATATTTCAGGCAAATTATTTATGGATTTCTCACCCATATCAAAGTGTGAGAAGCCCTGATTCTCCTCTATTTTTATCTTATAAATTCAGTTGTGATTTAGTACATTTTTCACACATGATAACTTTTTGATTTATAACAATCAGTTATGTTTGAAAAAGTTCAGCTATATCATCCCAATATGAGTTTTCTTTCTTGCACAGCTCTGTCCTAGGATAAGCTATTGAAACAAAGCGGAGCACCACTCCACTGGAAAGCAAATAATGTGATGTTCAACCTAGAGGCAGTTTGGGACAGGATCCCAGGAATGTACTTGAGGAAAGAGAGATAAGGAAGGAGATTTACTTTATTCTGGCACCTTTTCTTTTTCTCTAGCTAAAATATTCAATTTTTTTGGTTTAGCTATATATTTGGAGCCTGCATTCCATTTGTAACACGATTATTTTATACTTTCCTTGTTTTCTTTAAAATGCATAGACCTTACATTTAATAATGGTACATTTTGAGACAATGCAAATCTTATTAAACGCTATGAGTCATTATTTTACAGATATTCTGCATAATATTTTAGTTATTCAGATGGAAGAATGTCTCAGGTCCATCATGTTAACATGTCTTACATCTTTAAAGAACAAATGGTAAAGGCACTTAAGGACAAATGTAAATAGATTTATGAACACAGATGTATATACATAAATCAACAAATCAAACCGTTTGATACAAAACACTGGTATGTGTTATGTCTCACTTGGCTTCTCCAAGCCTTGTATCGCGCATTAGTGTTGTTGCAGTGATCAAACAATGCTAGTACCACTACTAAAATGAATATCTCTATAGGAGCAATTTATTGGGTACATTTAAATATAATAAAACATATATATATATATATATATAAAATACTTGGAGACATACAAACAGACTATAGATATTTAATGCCTTCGCATCAGACAATGCAGACATAGCTTCATAAGAGGATTTCTTATGGTTCAAAAGTATTTCCCAAATAGTATAAAAGTCCCTGTCAATGAAATATAAGAAAACATATAAAAATAATGTCTAAAAATTATAAATAAGAAATAAAAAGTATGTAAATAATATAGAATCACAACACAGTGGACTATAGTAACCCTTCTATTACATAAGTATTTGCTTGTCAAACTCTAGTAAATATGCTATTTATTACATCATTAGTGATTAATATGATATCACACATTTTTGTTGTTGTTAGTAATCTAAAATAAAGCAAAAAACCCACTCTGAAGCAAGTTGGGAAATTAGATCTGTCCCTGAATTAATTATTTTCTATTTATAATAATTGTTAATTATTTTAAGTTTGTATGTTCTGTTCTGCTAAATAACATTCAGACTTTACACTACAAACAAGTCAGTCATGAATCTGTTGTAACAGCGTTCCAAAGAACCCTTGTGACTGTGTTGAGAATGGATCAGTGGTGTACATAACTGGGAGTGGATAGGAGGACAGCAACGTGTGAAAGCTTACTGGGAATGCCATTGAATAAAGATGCAACCTTCCCCCTCAATGATAGATGCAGGGAAAGTGCACTTTTCCTGTATGTGTTGGGGAGAGGGATGTCCCTAGTGCACCTTAAGTGCACTCGCTGTCCAATACACTGTAACAATTTTAATTCTGGCACACCATTAGAATGTTGTTCATCAGTCAAGCATAGTTGCCAACATCGGCCATGTTTCCAGAGACACATATTTGTTCTATATAATGCAGAAAGAGCAGGCAATGTGCAACACAGCAATATGTAGGATGGATATAAGCACAGACAGAATCCAATTAAATAATAAGGGTGGAGCTCTCATAGGACCTATCATGTTTAATTAATTGGATTGTGTCTGTGTGTATATGCATCCTACATACCGCTAGGCTGTATTTTGCATGGTCTTTCTGCATCATGTGGAACAAATATGTGTCCCTGTAAATATTGCCGATGTTGGCAACTATGGCCAAGTAAATATTGGCAAGTATGGCACTACGATACCTCACTATGTGTTAACCAACAGCCACCATTAACTAACTCTTCTCAACTCATCCCCTCAGTTTCTTCTTTTGTTAAACCCAGTTGTAGGTTGTCAAAAGTGGAAAGGTTTCCTGTTTCCCTGAGGATAACATAAGTGTTAAAAGTACATTGATCTCAAAAATGTATGCTAACTAATCCTATTCCTGCTACCTAAAGATCTGGTTGCATGCTTTTCCAGACTGGTTTTGCCTGAGGACCAAATTCCTTTAACTCCACCTTACAATTTATATTGAAATGACTAGAGGGTGAGTCTCTGCTAGCATGTGCTAATTGGTTTAACTTCTTAAATCAAATAGTGTAGAAAAATATCTGTGCAATAAACTAATATTTGTTTTAGTTGTCCTTGTTACAAGTATGGTTAGATTTGATTAATTAAAAGCAATTGTAATGTAAGATTCAAATTAACATAATTGCATTACAGTCATCTCTTATCACATTGTCAAATCATCCAGGATTAGGTTGACAGATACCCATTGATCTCCTGTGTGACAATAAGAGAATGTGACATTGAAAGATTCTCTGTTTTAAATATAAAGTGAATCTTACATAAGAATAACAAAACCCTTAATGGAGTTGTCTGTACATCAGGAATAATTTGAATGCATGTATTTTTAATTAAAGTTTGAGCTAGTATATGTTTTTTCACAGATACCTCAGCTTTGAAATATACTTACTTTTTAAAATATTTCTAGGGTTACAATATCAGCCATTTTCATTGGATATAGCTGTAACGTGATGCACAGCAGAATTCATATATTATCAGTGGGAAATAAATTAATGGTAGGAATTTATTGGGGTCAGTGGCATCTCCAGTTATCATATTTAGGGGGGGGCGGGAGGAAGAGGCAAAAGTAGGGGCAATTATAAAAAAAAGAACTACATATATATATATATATATATATATATATATATATATATATATATATATTTATACATATATATATATATATCTGGATAGACAGCACTATGTTGTGATATATATGACAATGCTAAATTAAATGAAAACAAACCACTACAACAATCAATAAATAGTAGTATAAAAATATATGTTTATTAGGTTAATAAATAAAACATATAAATGAATGATCATAAAATGAAGTGAAGCTACGTAATGGAGATAACCGGGGGTAACCCGAAATTATAATATTTAAACAAAGAGAAACACTTAAAAGAACAATTTTATTCTTAATATATTTAAAAAAGGTGGACGGCCACCAGCAAAAATAGTTACAGTATGAAACAGTGGAGGGGAAAGAAGGGCAAGAAAATGTGCCAAATATTACCTAAGTGGGTACTCTTATATATATACACATATAAAACAAATTATAATAAAGGAAAAAACGTAAGGTAAATAAGATATATTAAATCATATATCATAAATTATAACAAAACACGCAAAAATAAGTAGGACAAGTAACAAAAAAAAATCTATATTGATAATAAAGAAAAATAATTAAAAAGAAAATGCATGGAATAAAGAAGCCCTATAATATACACCTGTCTATAAACAGGATGCAGCCTGGGTAATATATAGTATTCCAAGTAGCTCCATCATAAATACAATTTAAGTTAAAAGAAATAACGCGGATGGAGTATGGTGGATGTCCCTAGTCTCAAATCAAAGTAATTCCTGTCTAGTGATCAGTCACCTAATAGCAGAGATGAGAGAAAAGGAAACAGCTTGTCAACACAAGCTACAAACTAGCGACAGGTGAGTAATCCAGAATATAGTTAAGGGCTGGATGTAAACAGGCAAATAAACAAAAAAAGAGAAGCCCGACGTGCGTTTCGCCGTAGCGGCTTTGTCAGGAGCATAAACGAGACTGAACAAGAAGGAAGTGAATGAATGATATTGCACAGTAACACAGATACATAGACAAAATAAAATATATACATCCTGGCCAGGCTTTCCCTTGAATTCAATTTATTCCTTTTTTGAGTTCAGCACATTCTTGGGCAAACTATAAGGTGTGTATTATCAACCATTAATCCAGTTTTTCTACTACTGATTATATATTGACTTTCTGATGTTTTTTTTTCTGATTGTGTTTTGGACCACAATGATTTTGGTGGTCTAATTTATGTACCATGTTGTATGTATTTTATTTTGTCTTTGTATCTGTTTTACTGTGCAATATCATTTTTTTTATATGTTTTATTTATTAACCTATTAAATATATATTTTTATTCCACTATTTATTGGTTGTTGTAGTGGTTTGTTTTCATTTAATTTTTCATTTTTTCAATTTTTCGCTGTCTATCCAGATATTTATTTGTCCCCACCTCCCCCTCTTTTTCAGTGGTGTTCCACTGTAAAAGTTTTAAGACTAGCAGCTATTTCTTATTACAAGTCATTATTAACCCAATTTCCTGATAACACCTGAGGATTCCATCTGGAACAGGGGTGTCCAAGTTTGTTTTGCAGTGGGCCACTTCACCGTAAATCTATTTGTGCATGGGCCGCATTCATGTTTCCTTGAAAGTAAATGTATGTATGTATGTATACACATACATACATACATACATACATACGTGTGGATATATATATCACTGTAACATGCAGTGTGAGTGTATCACAGATTCCCCAGTAAGACAGCAGCAATAAAAAAACTCACATTCAATGCACACACATTTACATGTGAATACACAAATAGGCAGTCCCACGTCCACACACATTCACACATAGTCCCACTTCCACACACATTAGTCCCACTTCCACACACAGTCCCACTTCCACACACATTCACACACAGTCCCACTTCCACACACATTCATACATAGTCCCACTTCCACACACATTCATACATAGTCCCACTTCCACACACAGTCCCACTTCCACACACATAGTCCCACTTCCACACACATAGTCCCACTTCCACACACATAGTCCCACTTCCACACACATTAGTCCCACTTCCACACACAGTCCCACTTCCACACACATTCACACACAGTCCCACTTCCACACACATTTATACATAGTCCCACTTCCACACACATTAGTCCCACTTCCAGACACATTCACACACAGTCCCACTTCCACACACATTCACACACAGTCCCACTTCCACACACATCCATACATAGTCCCACTTCCACACACATTCATACATAGTCCCACTTTAACACACATTAGTCCCACACACATTCACACAGTCCCACTTCCACACACATTCAGACATAGTCCCACTTCCACACACATTCACACATAGTCCCACTTCCACACACATTCACACATAGTCCCACTTTAACACACATTCACACATAGTCCCACTTCCACACACATTCACACACAGTCCCACTTCCCCACACATTCACACACATTAGTCCCACTTCCACACACAGTCCCACTTCCACACACATTCACACACAGTCCCTCTTCCACACACAGTCTCACTTTCACATTCACACACTGTCACACTTCCACACACACACATTCACACACTGTCACATTTCCACACGCACATAGACATTGCTTCTTCTTTTTTTTTTAAGAACCCCCCCCCCCCAGCATGTTAGATGGTTTGTTCCCCCTCCCTGCTCGTTTACCTGTATCTGCAGGGAGGGGGATTGTCCCATCTGTGGAGGTCCCATTCTTCATCTGAGCACCGGGATGTCACTGACACCCGGTGCTCCAACGGGGTCAGAGTGCGAGGGGCGGAGCTTTCTCCCCTGCGTGAGAGGAGAATGCACCGTCCCCTCGCGCACTGACTGGGTTGGAGCACCGGGTGTCGGTGACATCCCGGTGCGCACTTTGCTGGAGCAGGTGAGAGGTGCGGCTACCGCTGCCACTCTCAGGCGGGCCGCACCTCTCTGGCCGGCGGGCCTCATTTGGCCCGCGGGCCGCACATTGGACGCCCGTGATGTAGAAAATATCCATATATGTACTATCGTTGGGGTTTGTATTTGATTTAATTATAGATATTTTCGCTAATAGGCGCTTTGTACACCCTTTGGTTTTTTTTCTGGTTTATATATTTATATATATATATTTATACACACACATGTATATATAATCACACACATATTACATACTTATAAATATATGCATAGATATATGGATAGATAGCTAGCTAGCTAGCTAGATGCATTTATATGTTACATAGTAGTTTAGGTTGAAAAAAAGCTTGCATCCATCAGAGATGGCAGAGGAGAGACAGACAGACATGGGATGGCAGAGAAGAGCGAGACATGGGAAAGAAGAGGAGAGAGACAGACATGGGAAGGGAGAGGAGAGAGATAGGCGGACATGAGAAGGTGGACAGGCGGTCATGGGAAGGGAGAAGAGAGAGACAAGTGGACATGGGAAGGGAGAGGAAAAGACAGACAGACATCCGTGGCGGATCCAGACTCTGGATCTGCCACTGCTGTGGGTGTATTCCATCCGGCTTTGTCTATTTTAACACCATTTAATTGTTTTAACACTTTTTCTTGTGTCAACTAATCACATGCTTGCTGTGACTGTTCTGTAAATGTAGCTTGCATTGCAGGTTCTTGTCCATTGGTTCTTCCTTGGTAAAAACAGAATAAACAAAATTATTTAAATCTGCTTTCTGTCTCCACTGATAATCTCACCCATTTCAGATAACAAGGACCCAACATTTTCAGCCTTTAATTTTTTGCCATTTATATATTTAAATAATTTCTTTAGGATTCCTCTTGCTCTCCTTAGCAATCATTCTACAATTTAGCCAATTTAATAGCCTTTTTTACAGTCTTTGTTGGCTTCTTTATATTTTGCTTCTGCTGATCCCTCAAATTTATAATGTTTAAATGCTATTTTCATTTTATTTATTTCCTGATTTACCTTACTGGTTAGCCACAATGGTTTTAGTTTGCTTCTTTTATATTTGTTACTGAAAAAATGCATCTTTTGTTTTCCTTTGCCACAACATCATATTGTACACACAGCACATAACATGCCCCTATAGTGCACCCAAGGCACTTGGTTTGCACCCATATTCACCCATACAATTTGGAATTCCCCCATAGCACTTGCCTCACAGATCATGCCACAGTGTAAATTTGCCCCACAGCTCATACCAAAATGTCACTTTGAACCAAAGAACCGGCCCTGCAGAAAATGACACAGTGTAACTTTGACCTATAGTAAATGTTACTTTGCCCCCCAAAATATAACACATTCAGGTCCTCATTTAAATATGCCACATTCAGATGCCAAATAACCCTTTCCCGCCGGTAGGAAGTTATTTGCTGTCTTAAGTGACTAAAAGCTTATAGGACGGCATAGAACGTTCCTGAGTTTACTATCCCATTACGTCTCCCTGCGATGAGCTATGCTGTGGATCCTGCCACAGGGATTTGCAGCGGAATTCCCACTTTCATAGTGTCAATTTGCCTCGTAGTTTGTTACTTTGCCACACAGAACATGCCACAGTATCACTTTCAAGTGACTTAAAATATGCCACATACAGATGCCCATTAAAATATGCCACAATCAGGTGCCTTTTAAAATATGCCATATACAAATGTCCATTAAAATATGTCACAATCAGGTATCCATTAAAACATGCCAAAATCAGGTGCCCAATAGAATATGCCACATACAGATGCCCATACAAATATGCCACATTTTGGTGCCCAACAAAATATGCCACAATCAGTTTGCCCATTTAAATATGCCACAATCCGGTGCCCATTAAAATATGTTGCATACAAATGGCCATTAAAATATACCACATTCAGGTGCCCTTTTAACTTGACACAATCAGGTACCCATTAAAATATACCACATACAGGAGCCCATTGATACATTACAAGATCAATTACCCATATGGTGTCCATTAAAATATGCCACAATCAAGGTGCCCACTAAAGTATGCCACAATCGGATGCTGTGCGTGTGTCTGTCTGTATAAATATGAGTATGCATATGTGTAGGGCCACTTTAAGACCCTAGTGGGCCCTGGGCAAAGTCTTTAGCAGTGGGCACCCCTCAACCCAATTTTTCTAAAGTCGCAGTGTTAAAAACTATATATAAATGTAACATTTTTAATATTATATGCAACTATTTTCATATCACATAAACTATTTGTATATGTAATAAAAATGTTACTGAAAAATTACATTTCTTGTTTTTATTCCATTTTTCTGCACCCAAATTGCACCTAAAGGACTTAACACAACACCATACAATATCATAGTAACATAGTAACATAGTAATTTAGGTTGAAAAAAGACACAAGTCCATCAAGTTCAACCCTTATACCTATCATTTCAGCGTTTTGATCCAAAAGAAGGCAAAAAAAACCCCTAACGAAGCTTTTTCGAATGTTGCCTCCTAGGGGGAAAAAAATTCCTTCTTGACTCCAAAAGGGAAATCAGATTTCTCCTTGGATCAAAAAGCTCTATTATTAATGCTTATTCTATTATTAATACCCCTGTATGTTCTGCTTTTCTAAAAAAAAACATCCAGACCATTTTTAAATGCATCTATTGTGGTTGATAGCACTACCTCTCTTGGCAGTGAGTTCCATAATTTTATTGTCCTTACCGTAAAGAATCCCTTCCTTTGCTGCCTATGAAATCTTTGCTCTTCCAGTCTCAGGGGGTGACCTCTTGTTCTTTGTACATTTCTGTTAATGAGCAGGTCCCTGGAGAGCTCCTTATATTGGCCCTGCACATATTTATATAATGTTATCATATCCCCTCTAAGACGCCTTTTTTCTAAAGTAAATAAATGCAATTTTTTAAGCCTCTCTTCATAACTAAGATCCTCCAATCCCCTTATTAACTTTGTAGCTCTCCTTTGCACTTTTTCTAGTTCCTTAATATCCTTTTTAAGGACTGGGGCCCAGAATTGTACTGCATATTCAAGGTGCGGTCTTACCATTGATTTGTAAAGAGGCAAGATGATATCCTCCTCCCGTGAATCTATACCTCGTTTTATACATGCCAATATCTTATTGGCCCTTGCAGCTGCTGACTGGCATTGGGCACTGTTGCCAAGTTTGTTATCTACAATGATTCCTAAAACCTTTTCGTTAGTAGTTTTTCCCAGGGAAATACCATTTAACGTATATGTTGCTTTGTTATTACTTATTCCATAATGCATAACTTTACATTTGTCTATTTTGAACCTCATTTGCCACTTTCTTGCCCTGTTCCCCACTCTGTCCAAATCTTCCTGTAAAGAAAAAACATCAAGATTAGTCTTTATTACCTTACCTAATTATGTGTCATCAGCAAACACTGAGACATGGCACTCAGCAAAATGTGGGAGATCATTAATAAACATATTAAAAAGAAGAGGTCCCAAAACAGACCCCTGAGGTATTCCGCTCACTACCCTGGTCCAATTTGAAGCTTTACCATTTACAACAACCCTCTGTGTTCTATCTTTAAGCCAATTTTCAATCCAAATACATACATTTGCCCCCAATCCTATTTCTCTCAATTTGTAGAGTAACCTTTTGTGTGGAACTGTATCAAATGCTTTAGAAAAATCCAAATAGATCACATCAACTGCCACACCTAGATCTATATTTTTACTGACCTCTTCATAGAATGTTATTAAGTTTGTTTGACAAGACCTGTCTTTCACAAAACCATGTTGACTTTTACTAATTATATTCTGATTCAAGATGTATTCTTGAGTGTACACCTTTAGCAATCCTTCAAATAATTTCCCCACTACAGATGTCAAGCTCACTGGCCTATAATTACCATGCAGAGATTTTGATCCCTTTTTAAATATTGGAATGACATCCGCCTTTCGCCAGTCTGTTGGCACTATACCTGAACTGAACGAATCCCTAAAGATCATAAATATTGGTCTGACCAGAATTATGCTTAACTCTCTAAGGACCCTTGGGTGTATACCATCTTGCCCTGGGGCCTTGTCTATCTTAACAGAGTTTAATTGCATAAACACTTTTTCCTGTGTCAGCCAATCCCATGTTTGCGGTGACTGTTCCGTAACGTCCGGTAGCAGGGGCTCATCCATCTGTTCTTCCTTAGTATAAACAGAAGAAAAAAAAGTATTTAAAATGTCTGCTTTGGGGGGTGGAGCTGACTGCTGAGGAGAGCAGACGTGCTTGCCAGGAGCTCCTGACAATTAGGCATATACCTGGATAAATCGATGAATAAACCACCTATAACTGCAAACCTCAAAGCTCAGAGGGACAAAGACAAGATGGGGAAAAAGACCAAGAACAAAGATAAACTTAAGTTTACAAAATCCCCAGATATCGGACCATTTTTAATGAGACCGAGTAGGCCGCAGCCTCCCACATTGATCCACACTCCTCTTAACACCCAAACTGACTCAGAATGCTCCTCTGATGATCCCGATACAGTACCGACTGCGAGGGAGCCCAGTCCGGCAGCAGCAGCTTCAACTGCGGGTGACACTTTGGCAACTAAAGATGACATCCGGGCAATGCTGTTAGAGATGCAGGCCCTTTGGAAGTCAGAGGTGGAGAAGGTGAAAACTGAGGTGGTAGAGCTGCGATCTGAAGTAGCTTCTCTGAAAGCTGCAATGCAGAAATCGGCTGAGGCCCAAAAAATAATAACAGACCGTAGCGAGCAGATGGCTCAACAGCTCTATGCACTAACACGACAGGTCACCATGCAAGATGGGAAGCTTCGCCAGTCGAATGTGAGAATACGCGGAGTCCCGGAGGCAGTAGGGCCCACTGCCCTCCGTCCATACATACATGGTTTGTTTAAACATCTCCGAGCGGCTCATACCAGCATGGATCAGACACTTCATGACCTGTTCAGAGTTAAGAAAGCCCAGGGTGCCCCAAAGGATGCCCCACGAGACTTGATTGTTAAGATGCGTTCAGTGTCTGACAAGATGGCAATTATTTCAGCAGCTCGCAAGCGCCTTACCACTCGCTATGAAGACACCGACATTTTCATATTCGAGGATCTCCCGCCCTCAACTCTGCGCTGGAGGAAGAGTATGGCCCCCCTAACTACTTACCTCAACTCGTTGGAGATCAGATACAGATGGGGCCCTTTTCAGTCACTTTCAGTGAATAACAACAACAAGTTACTGGTGATAGAAGATCTGGCGGACATGCGATCCTTTCTGATTGGCTTGGACATTCCCATACCACCAGCTCTGCGGGAGTCCTCTACACCCTTTGCCCTCCCTCAAGTGCAACTGGACCGGCGAGAAGGATCGCCTGCTCCTCTTGAAAACTGAGAAGTTTGCCTCCCGAAAGAAACACCGAACCACCATACTTAAACTTGTTGTGCCTTATCTAACATTGTCCCCGAAAGTTTACTTACCTTTCTGCTCTAATTTGTGTCCTTTCAAGCTGGGTTGGGTGCAATGCGGCAGCCTTACTTCTTATGTGGGATTAAGGCTATTGATTCGGGTGGCACTATGCTACTGCTCAGCATATTTGTGATACATCTAATCTTTTTTTTTTTAAATATTTCTGCATCCCCCCCCCCAGGGCATTTAAGTCTCCTCCGGTTGGAGATGACGATTTCTGGGTCCAAAAGCCGGCCCAGTGCCCCCTTCCCGCAGCAATCTCTTGTTGCTGCCAGTGGATCCTCTCTTGGACCACTCTTCTGATTTTTTTCTTTTCTTTCTCACTCTGTATTTCCTAACTGATATCAGACTGCCACTTACTGCTCATTTTCCTTTCTTTTCTCCTCTACTTATTTCACTTTTCAACATTCGTTCCTTCCTTCTTACATTCTTTGTTATCTCTATCACTCTTATTCTATTTATTCTTTCTTTTTCACTAGCTCTTCTGCTCCACTACACGCCCTTTCTTATTTCTTCAAATTTACTGCCCTAGCATAATCCAAGTAATATTTCCTATTTATGGCTGAATATATGTTTAGACTGTAAGACGCAGGATCAATGCTTAACACTGCATGTTCTGCAGTAATTATGGTATTTGTGTTAAATTGAATTCACAGTACTTGTAGGATCTGTTTCGAAACACAACTGCGCCGCTTGCAGTGGGGTGTTCTATGTCTTCCCTGTAGAGGGCATTCTCTAAAAAAAAAAAAAAAAAACCCGCCCATGGTGACATTTTGTTTCATACTTTCTAGCAAAATTCCCAATCGTGCCTTCATTTGACGTTTTTTTTTTGGTTATGCAGCTTGATAACTGGAAATAGCACCAACATATTCCTGAGAATCCTATATTTTTCCTTTTTCCTTATACTAGATCTGATAATTATATGCATATATATAATATTTTACACAATTTCTTTTCTATTTCTATAACTGTTGAGATAAGCTAAATATGTAATCCTGTGTACACCAATGTGTTAATTTTATGTTACCTAAAGCATAAAAACTTAATAAATAAAGATTAAATAAAAAATAAAATGTCTGCTTTTTCTCTGTCCTCACTTACCAAATTTCCCATTTGGAATAACAAGGGCCCAACATTTTCCCTCTTTAGCTTTTTTCCATTTATATACTTATAAAAAAAATTTGGGGTTAATTTTACTCTCCTTAGCAATCCTTTTCTCGTTTTCCAATTTAGCCATTTTATTTGCCTTTTTGCAGGCTTTGTTGGCATCTTTGTATTTTATAAATGATAATGTTGATCCCTTGCTTTTATAATGTTTGAATGCCATTTTCTTGTTTTGCATTTCCTTTTTCACGGTACCGGTAAGCCACATTGGTTTTGATTTGTGTCTTTTGTATTTGTTTCCCAAAGGTATATATTGGGATGTGAACTTTTGTAATGTGTGCTTAAAGGCATTCCACTTGTCTTCTGTGTTTAGTCTAGAAAACAATCGTTCCCAGTCTAAATGTTCCATTGATGCCCTTAGTCCATCAAAGTTGGCCCTTCTAAAATTAAGTGTTTTGGTGGCGTAGTTACCAATTTGCTTTTTTGCATTAATCTCAAACGAAACCATGTTATGGTCACTATTGCCAAGTGTTCTCTTACTTTGATGTTTGAGATAAGCTGCTCATTGCTTGTTATTACTAAATCCAGACAGGCATCCATTCTAGTTGGGGTGTCTACTAATTGTGCCATCAAGTGTTATTAAGCAGGTTCAGAAACTTGCTGCCCTTAGCAGAACTAGTTGTGCCACAATTCCAATATATATCTGGGTAATTAAAATCTCCCA
This sequence comes from Pelodytes ibericus, assembly GCA_036172795.1. Taxonomy (NCBI): domain Eukaryota; kingdom Metazoa; phylum Chordata; class Amphibia; order Anura; family Pelodytidae; genus Pelodytes; species Pelodytes ibericus. The sequence continues at coordinate 132,274,736 of CM069859.1, read as the reverse complement.
TGATTAGAACTTCATTCAGATTTGCAGCCTTTTCAATTGGTAATAAAAGCTGATCTTCTCCATCAATGCTAATATTTGGTGGTTTGTAGCATACACCTACAAGTAATGTGCGATTCTTTTTAGCGTCTAAGCTAATCTCCACCCACAGTGTCTCCACATCAGTTCCAGTTACGTCATGCACACCTTCCTTAATACTGGGCTTTAGTTTAGGATTTACATATAGACATATCCCTCCCCCTTTTCTATTTACTCTGTCCTTTCTAAAAAGTGAGTAGCCTTGTAAATTAACTGACCAGTCGTGGGTCTCATCCCACCACGTTTCTGTGATTCCGATTAAATCATACTGTTCAGCACTTACCAGTATCTCCAGCTCACCCATTTTGTTTGTCAAGCTTCTTGCATTTGCTAAAAGACATTTGAGATTACTAGTATTTACTACCCATTTTCTGTTTAGTTGACAAACACGTAATGCCCACAGGTTTAATTGTATGTACCTCCCTATGATCTTTGTTAACTTCACCAGCGCTTTCCTCCTCCTTTGCCATAGCTATACCCACCTTCCAATCTACTCTAGCTGCCATTGCTTCATTTTGATCTTGACCCTCCCCCCAGAGCTTAGTTTAAAAGATCATCTAACCCTCTAGCCATCCTCTCCCCTAATACTGCAGCCCCCTCATCATTGAGGTGCAGCCCATCCCATCCAAAGAGTCTGTAGCCGACTGCAAAGTCTGCCCAGGGCTCTAAGGACCCAAATCCCTCTTGCTTGCACCAGCTTCGCAACCAGGCATTAATCTCTCTAAGCTCCCGCTGTCTCCCTGACGTAGCGTGTGGTACTGGTAATATTTCAGAGAATATTACCTTGGAGGTCCTTTCCTTTAGCTTCTTTCCTAGTTCCCTAAAATCATTTTCAAGGACCCCCAACCTACCATTTACTTTGTCATAAGTACCAATGTGTACTATGACCGCTGGATCATGCCCAGCCCCTCCCAATAATCTGCCTACCCGGTCCGCAACATGCCGAACCCCAGCACCCGGGAGACAACATACAGTTCGGCATTCAGGGTCCTTGCGACAGATTACCCTATCTACCTTCCTAATAATAGAATCCCCTACCACCACAACCTGTCTAGTCTTCCTAGTGTCCTGGCTCCCAACTGTGCTGGAGAGGCTACTCACCTGGCTGCTAGGAGAGTCCGCCTGCCCCAGAAATGCCTCTTCTGAGCTAATCCCCCCAGCATCCTCACACAAGCTGGAATATCCACATGAACTTATATTGCACCAACAGCACTTGACCTGCACTCATATTGCACCCACATGATTTGGTATGTGTCACGGATTGGGTAGAATCTGATGATAGGATCCGCAATGCGAAAACCTGGTATCTTACTGCAACAGGCTTGGAGGCAGAACAGTGTGTATTCACCTGAATGGTATTATACCCTACGGTTGGGCCTCAGGCAAATAACCACCCAGGACTTGGTACACTGACTGCAACCGCACACTGAAGCAGGGATACTCAGAAAGTACAGGACGAACGGATGGTCAGCAGACCGGGTCAAACACAACAGGAACAACAGTACAAGGACCGTATGAAGGAGGCAAGGTCCCAAACAGGCAAATAGATCGGGGCAGGCAGCAAACAGAGGAGTCAGAAATCACAACAGGAGTCAAAAACCGGAGAATCAAATATTCAGAAATAAACGCTAGATCAAGCCACAAAGAACTATCTCAGGCAAGGTCTGAGTAGCAACTGAGGGTTTAAATACAATTTAGGCGGTAAAACCCGCCCCCAATAGGTCCCCAAAAAGGTATAAGTATAGCCCTTTAAGGCTATGCTAATTTTCTGTGTGTAGCGGTACTGCGCATGCGCGCAGTTTCTGTTTGTTGTGCGTTCGTTGAGGGGAAGCAGTGAGCGCGTCTGCAGCCCTGGAGGGCTGAGACGCTGAACGGAGCCTCCGTTGCCCGTCTACCTTGTCTGCAGAGGTAGCGGCAGCGGAGGTACGGACCTCGTGGCAGCAGGTAAGATTCTTTATTACACTACCCCCTCTTTACGAACGCCGTACCGGCGTTCAGGACCAGGCTTGAGAGGAAATCTTCGATGAAACAAGGAAACTTTGGATGGATCATGAACATCGGATGCTGGTACCCAAGATCTTTCCTCCGGACCGTAACCCTGCCAATGGACAAAATACTCCAAAATAGATTGCACCAAATACTCCTCATGCCCTTGAACAAGGACAGGTTTAGGAACCATACGGACATCAGAGAAACGATTAGTTATAGCAGGTTTGAGGAGAGACACATGGAAGTTGTGGACACGCATACTGGAAGGAAGGCTTAGGGCATAGGCCACATCGTTGATTTTGGACAAAATCTCGTAAGGACCGATATATTTGGGACCTGAAGTCCTGGAGGAATGACGAAGTTGGAGATATTTGGTAGAAAGCCACACTTTGTCACCAGGGAGAAGTAAGGGAAAAGGTGAATGATGTTTGTCGGCAAATTTCTTCTGTAACACCTTAGCCCGGGATAATTGCGAAGAAACAGAAGCCCAGTGAGATTTGAGATCCTGAATCTGACGATCAGCAGCCGGTACTTCCGAAGGCAATCCCAAGTCCGGCCAAAGAGCAGGTTCGTAGCCAAAGGCTGCACAAAACGGGGATTTCTGCAAAGACTCATGAAAGCAGCTGATGTATGACAATTCAGCGAGATGGAGGAGAGAAGACCAAGTAGATTGATCCTCATCGACATATAAACGCAGATATTGTTTCAGAACCTGATTGGTCCTCTCGGTCTGGCCATTGGTTTGTGGATGATGAGAGGAAGACAATTGAAGAGAAATACCCAGCTGAGCACAAATTGATCTCCAGAATCGGGACACAATGTAACGGTCTTGTTCAGGAGATGGACCACAAGTGTAGATATAGGGACACTCACTAAGTACCATAGGTAGCAAGTATTGGTCTTCACCTTAATGACTACACACCCTTGGTTGAGCCGCCGGTGGTATGTCACCAAGGATTTTGCTGGAACACTTACTACCGGATACTCAGCAAGTGGAGCCCATATAGGATCGTACAGGAATACAGGCAAACGGAGAGTCAGGAGACAGGCCGGGTCACGGACAGGAGAGATACAGATAAACAGGTCACTAGCAGAAATCGAGGCAGGCGGCGGACGGAGAATAGTCAGGAACAGCAGGGTCATACACAGAATAATCAGGAATACAGGAACAAACGGATGGAGAAATGCGGAGTATACAGGGACGAACCGGGTCAGCAACAGATAAACGGAGTCAATCAGGAGTCAAAACGCTAGTGAGGTACACAAGGCACTATCACAGGCAAAGGTAACCTGTGAAATGACCGTTTAAATACACTACCAATTGATCAGGACACACCTCTGATCAATTGGCAAGGGAGGGGTTAATTTAATAAATAGCCCTTTAACTGGGCTCATGAATATTCATGAAACACCCGTTCGCGCATGCGCGAACGGGTGCATGACGTGACTGAGCGCATGTCTTGCTGGACGCGCGTCTCAGTATCAAGGGATGCTGGGGCTCTCACTCTGAGCCCCAGCCGACGGGATGGCGTCCTCCTGATCCGCGATGGCGGCGGATCAGGAGGAGAAGCAAGGTAGGTGACACACAAACTGAGAACCACGGTCAGAAACAATGCTTTGGGGCACCCCATGGAGACGAATGATTTCCTTCATGACAACAGTTGCAAGCTGAGATGCAGAGGGCAGCTTGGGAAGAGCAACAAAATGAGCCTGTTTAGAGAATAGGTCGACTACTACAAGTATGGTCGTGAACCCTTGAGACAAAGGAAGGTCTGTGACGAAATCCATGGCAATATTGGTCCAAGGTCTCTCAGGGACCGGAAGAGGGCATAACAGGCCTGCAGGGCTACGTCTTGGAGTTTTGCATCTGGCACAGACGGTGCAGGCGCGAACAAAATCCCGAATCAGATTGCAAGGAAGGCCACCAAAATTTCCGGTCAATGAGAAACTAAGTGTTGCGTACACCACGGTGACCAGCGACCTAGGAAGCATGAGCCCAGGACAAGACTTGTCTTCGGAGGTTGGATTGGACAAAGTAACGACCGACAGGAGGGCAACAATTGGTGGGCCTGGGAAACTGGGATCTGGCAATTCTCCACAGGAGGGAGGTGGACACCGAGGGAATGATCCTAGAGGCCGGTATAATAGTGTCCACCACAGAGGGAGCAGATTCGGTCTCAAAACGTCTAGACAGAGCATCTGCATTGCCATTTTTTGACCCAGGCCTGTATGTGATGGAAAAATTAAAACGGGTAAAAAAATAAGGACCATCTGGCCTGTCTAGGACTCAATCTCTTGGCTTTTTCTATATATAACAAGTTTTTGTGGTCGGTGAGAATAGTGATAGGAATTTGAGTACCCTCCAAGAGATGACGCCATTCGTCAAGAGCCAATAATTCACGGTTGCCCACATCATAATTTCGTTCCGCTGAGGTAAATGTTTTAGAAAAATATGAACAAGGATGGACTCTGTTAGAGATTTGGTCTCTTTGAGATAAAATAGCTCCAGCGCCAGATTTAGAAGCATCAACCTCCAAAATGAACGGTTGAGCTGGATTGGGCCTACGAAGAATGGGTGCAGAAATGTAGGCATGTTTCAAGAACTGGAAGGCTTGGAGAGCTTGGGTAGACCATTTAGTCGGATCACTTCCCTTCTTGGGGAGAGCTGAAATTGGTGCAATGACTTTAGAGAAATTCCTGATAAACCTTCTATAATAATTAGCAAAACCCAGGAACCTTTGTATCCCTTTGAGATTGAGTGGTATTTGCCAATCTTGGATAGCAGAAACTTTGTCAGGATCCATTTCTAGACCGTCTGAGGAGATAACATAGCCCAGGAATTTGACTCTTGAGCACTCGAATTCGCACTTTTCAGCCTTGGCAAAGAGGTGATTCTCTCGAAGACGAAGTAAAACCTGCTGAACGTGCTTTCTATGATCGGAAAGATTCTTGGAATATATGAGTATATCGTCCAAATAGATCATGACATGAGATAACAACATGTCCCGAAAAACATTATTAACAAAACTCTGGAAGACTGCTGGAGCATTACACAATCCGAAAGGCATAACTAGATATTCGTAATGCCCATATCTGGTATTGAAAGCCGATTTCCACTCATCACCCTCTCGTATGCGGACCAAATTATATGCCCCACGTAAATCTAGTTTGGTGAATATCTTGGCGTCTTGGAGTTGGTCGTATAGTTCAGTGATGAGTGGCAGTGGATAACCGTTCTTTATAGTGATTTTGTTCAATCCCCTGTAGTCTATGCAGGGCCTTAAGGTACCGTCCTTTTTACCTACAAAAAATAATCCAGCGCCTGCCGGTGAGGAAGATGGTCGGATGAATCCCCTCTGAAGATTATCTTTTATGTACAAAGCGAGTGCTTGATTCTCAGGTTCAGAGAGATGATATGTGTGCCCCACCGGAGGGGAGGAACCAGGTAATAGATCGATAGCACATTCGTAGCTCCTATGAGGTTTATGAGGCTCCTTGGTTTTAAAGAACACATCCAGGAAGTTCCGATATAACTGTGGAACCCGGGAACGAGGATCCTCAGGAGGTAGGGTAAGAACAGAGTTGAGTGTAGGCAGATTGTCCCGACCACCTAGACCCCAAGAATTAACTTGTCCCAAACTTCAGTCAATGGAGGGGTTATTCTTTTTCAACCATGGTAACCCCAATATAACGGAGATGTGGGGATTAGAAAGGACGTCAAAGCTCAATTCTTCGTAATGGGTGTGGCCTATCTTTAAACCCAAAGGTATGGTTTCTTTGGAGATTATACCAGTGCCTACAGGGGTACCATCCAAGGCAGATACAGAAATAGGCAGGGATTTAGACTTTAGAGGAATATTTTGTTGTTTTACCCAGGCTTGATCTACGAAATTTCCAGGTGCTCTGGAATCTATGAAGGCTTGGGTGGCCACTTGGTGGCCTGTCCACTGGAGCAAGACCGGTATTAAAAGTCTCTGATTTGAAGGAGAATTAATGATGTTAATGCTCAGTGGGACTCCTCCTTTTTCCACTAAGCGTGGGCGTTTCCCGATTTCTGGGGACATTACAGAGCAAAATGGGCCCTTTGACCACAATACAGGCATAGATTTAATCTCCTGCGACGAGATTTTTCTTCGTCAGAAAGTCATAGTATAGGCCCAATCTCCATAGGTTCACTTATTGCTTGATTAGTTTCAGGTTCTGGAGTCTTGGTAGCAGGATAGAATTTAGGTTGCAAGTATCTTGGGTTTCTACCTCGATCCAACCTCCTTTCTTGGCCACGAGCATCGAGTTTCAGACATAATGCAATAAAGAATTCGAGGTCCTCAGGAAGATCTCTATACGTTAAAGCATCTTTGAGGGTGTCATTAAGGCCTCTGCGAAATGCTGCTTTAAGTGCGCTCTGGTTCCACTCTGTCTCATATGCCAAGGTACGAAACTCTATGGCATACTGACCCACTGATCTTTTGCCTTGCTGCAGCTCCATGAGGTGAGTCTCCGCAGACTCCCTTCTTCCTGGGGCATCAAAGACAATAAATGCGTCTGCATCCTCTAACAGAGGAGAGTTCTGTTCAAGCAAAGGGGAAGCCCAGTTCAAGGCCTCTCCTTTCAGGAGATTAACAATGAAAGCCACTCTTGAGGTGGATGTGGAAAAGGCGTCAGGTTGTGTGCGAAAATGTAGTAGACACTGGTTTACGAACCCTCTACATTCACGTGGTAAACCTGAAAACTTTTCAGGCATAGGCATCTTAGGTGGTCTTGAAAAGCTATGAGCCCCCATGACAGAAAACCTTGATCAGACATGAGTCTGGACTGGGTTCACATGAGTGGTAAGTGACCGTAATTAGATCGGTAACGGTATCCAGTTTTTGTTCAAGGGACTGTAGATGTGAAGCGTGAGTGGTCAGGATCTTGTCATGGCATTCCTGTTTGGCCGAGACTCGGGCCAGGTCCGCGGGATCCATAATATAGGCCTGAGATAATGTCACGGATTGGGTAGAATCTGATGATAGGATCCGCAATGCGAAGACCTGGTATCTTACTGCAACAGGCTTGGAGGCAGAACAGTGTCTATTCACCTGATTGGTATTATACCCTACGGTTGGGCCTCAGGCAAATAACCACCCAGGACCTGGAGGGCTGAGACGCTGAACGCAGCCTCCGTTGCCGGTCTACCTTGTCTGCAGAGGTAGAGGCATTGGAGGTACGGACCTCGTGGCGGCAGGTAAGATTCTTTATTACAGTATGCCAGTGTCAATTTCCATACAGAACATACCACAGTGTCACTTTCCCTCACAGAATTGGCCCCGCAGAACATGCCACAGTGTTAATTTGCCCCATAGTACCTGTTATTTTGCCTCACAGAACATGCCACTGCCAGGATGCCCACTTATATGCCACAGCCAATTTGCCCACTTATATGCCACAGCCAATTTGCCCACTAATATGCCAGTCAGTATGCCCAGTAATATGCCACTGCAGGTATGGCCAGTATAATGCCAAATCCAGTATGCTCAGTAATATTGCCACTGCCAGCATGCCCAGTAAAATGCCACTCCCAGTATGCCCAGTATAATGGAACAGCCAATATGCCCAGGAATATGTCACTGCCAGTATAATGCCACAGCCAGTATGCCCAGTAATATGCCACAACCAGTATGCCCAGGAATTTGCCAATGCCAGCTTGCCCAATAAAAAGTCCCCACTCCCAGTACTTACCTTGCTGCTGCTATCAGCATGGCTGTGGCATCATAATGGGCATAGAGTGGCATATTAATTGGAATACTAGCTGTGGCCAGTAGTGTATTTACCGCGAGGCAAACAAGGCGCTCGCCTAGGGCGGCGCCTTGTTTAGGGCGGCACTTTCCCAGAGGTTGTTAAAGCACACTGGTGCTTTAAACACTTCTGGTGCGGCGAAGATTTTAACTTTGTTCTTCATTGTGTGAAAAGTTGTTCCCTCCCCTCCCTCTTACCTTCCTACCCCCTCCCCCCCCCTCCCTCTTACCTTCCTACCCCCTCCCCTTCTCACCCCCACCGCTCCTTTCGTTCTTCCCCTCACCCGGTGCTGCTTGTCATGCTCGGGGGTCCCTCACTTCCCCTCCCTTAGTTCCCCGTCACACGTGCCAGTGTAAAGTCTCCGCCCCCTGCAGGTCAGAGTACAGCAGAAGGTAAGCTGATTCAAATGGAAAAATGAAAACGGTGGTTGTGAGTATGAGTGTGATGGGAGTCTGTGTGTGATGTGAGGCTGTGTGTGACTGAGTGATATGGGAGTCAGTGTGTGACAGTGTGGTGGGAGTTAGTGTATGACTGAGTGTGATGGGAGTCTGTGTGTGATGTGAGGCTGTGTGTGACTGAGTGATATGGGAGTCAGTGTGTGACAGTGTGGTGGGAGTTAGTGTTTGACTGAGTGTGATGGGTGTCAGAGTGTGTGTGATGGGAGTCTGTGTGTGATGTGAGGCTGTGTGTGACTGAGTGTGATGGGAGTCAGTGTGTGATGTGAGGCTGTGTGTGACTGAGTGTGATGGGAGTCAGTGTGTGATGTGAGGCTGTGTGTGACTGAGTGTGAAGGGAGTCTATGTGTGAAGGGAGTCTGTGTGTGAAGGGAGGCTGTGTGTGAAGGGAGGCTGTGTGTGACTGAGTGTGATGGGAGTCAGAGTGTGTGTGATGCGAGTCTGTGTGTGACTGAGTGTGATGGGAGTAGGAGTGTGTGACTGAGTGTGATGGGAGTGTGTGTGTGATGGGAGTATGAGCTTGATGTGAGTCTGAATGTTATGTGTGATGTGGGGTCATGTAATGGAGGTGATGGGGCATGTCATAGGTGTGTAACGTGGGTGTGCAGCTTGGGTAGGGGGGTGCCCGGATTTTGTCTGCCTAGGGCAGCACAAAATCAAGATACACCACTGGCTGTGGCAAATAGTGGAATATTAATGGGCATACTGGTGGTGGCATATTATTGGGCATACTGACTGTGGCATACTAATGGACAAACTAGCTGTGGCATATTAATGGAAAAACTGGCTGTGGCATATTAATGGAGTAAATCCTGGATGTGGGTGATGAGGCATGTCCTGGGATTATTGGCATGATATACAAAGACCTGGATAAAATTACTTTGAGGAGGTAGAGGGGCGAGAGGGAGGGGCTCTGAAATTTCTGATGGTAGCCCTGCATGTATAAGTGCAAGTATGTCCTGTGTAAGTGCGAGTATGCATGTCTAAGTGTCAAACTGTGTGTGTAAGTATGACTGCGTGAGTCCATGTGTAAGTGTTATTATGCATGTGTGTAAGTGTGACTGTGTGTGTGTGACTATGTGTGTAAGTGTGAGTCTGAGTGTAACCATGCACCCTTGTGCAGACTAATCCAGGGTGTATCCAGGCTTTTCTGTATCCTTCTTGCTTGCTTTCTTGTTTATTATTTATGCCTATTCCTGTCTTGCCCAGTATTCCTCTCTGCCTATCCTTATGTTTGATTCCAGGTTTTCTGATTAACTCTGCCTTGTCATTTTATTATTTAAACCCCAACCGTTCTGTTCAGTCCTTTGCAGCAGTCTCAGGGGCGTCACTAGGGTTGGTGTCACCCGGTGCGGAAACTCATGGTGTCACCCCCCTGGATTTCCTCCATACAATGCCAAACAGATTCCTTAGTAATGCCAGTTAGATGGCCTATTAACTATGCCACACACAGGAGCCCCATAACTATGCCACACACAGGAGCCCCATAACTATGCCACACACAAGAGCCCCATAACTTTTGCAACACCAGAGCCCCATAACTTATGCAACACCAGAGCCCCATAACTTATGCAGCACCAGAGCCCCATAAATTATGCCACACCAGAGCCCCACTATTTATGCCTCACATCTTCCCAATTAATTATGCCACACACACAGGTGCCCCATAATTATGCCACACACAAACAGGTGCCCCATAATTATGCCACACACACACAGGTGCCTCATAATTATGCCACACAAAAGAGTCCCTTAATTACGCCACACAAAAGAGTCCCTTAATTATGCCACACATGGGGCCCAATAAATATGCCACACACAAGTGCCCCATAATTATGCACACATGGGACCTCCATTAATTATGCAACACACAGGAGCCCCACGAGGTGACAATCTTTCAATTATAGATACCAGTAATATTGTGCCATTCAGATCCCAGTAGTATTGTCCCACTCAGAGCCCAGTAATATTGTGCCACTCAGAGCCCAGTAATACTGTGCCAGTCAGATAAAAGGAATATTGTGCCATTCAGAGCCCAGTAGTATTGTCCCACTCAGAGCCCAGTAATATTGTGCCAGTCAGATACCAGGAATATTGTGTCATTCAGAGCCCAGTAATATTGTGCCAGTCAGATGCCAGTAATATTGTGCCAGTCAGAGCCCAAAAATATTGTGCCACTCAGAGCCCAGTAATTTTGTGCCAGTCAGATACCAGGAATATAGTGCCAGTCAGAGCCTAGGAATATTGTGCCAGTCAGAGCCCAGGAATGTTGTGCCAGTCAGAGCCCAGAAATATTGTGCCAGTCAGAGCCCAGGAATATTGTGCCAGTAAGAGCCCAGGAATATTATGACAGTCAGATACCAGGAATATAGTGCCAGTCAGAACCCAGGAATATTGTGCAAGTCAGAACCCAGGAATATTGTGCCAGTCAGATACCAGGAATATTGTGCCAGTCAGAGCCCAGGAATATTGTGCCAGTCAGATACCAGTAATATAGTGCCAGTCAGAGCCCAGTAATATTATGCCAGTCAGAGCCCAGTAATATTATGCCAATCAGAGCCCAGTAATATTATGCCAGTCAGATACCAGTAATATAATACCAGTAATATAGTGCCAATCAGAGCCCAGTAATAGTGTGCCAATCAGAGCCCAGTAATATTATGCCAGTCAGAGCCCAGTATTAGTGTGCCAGTCAGAGCCCAGGAATATTATGCCAGTCAGAGCCCAGGAATATTATGCCATTCAGAGCCCAGTAGTATTGTCCCACTCAGAGCCCAGTAATATTGTGCCAGTCAGATACCAGGAATATTGTGCAATTGAGAGCCCAGTAATATTGTGCCAGTCAGATGCCAGTAATATTGTGCCAGTCAGAGCCCAAAAATATTGTGCCAGTCAGAGCCCAGGAATATTGTGCCAGTAAGAGCCCAGGAATATTATGCCAGTCAGATACCAGGAATATAGTGCCAGTCAGAACCCAGGAATATTGTGCCAGTCAGAACCCAGGAATATTGTGCCAGTCAGATACCAGGAATATTGTGCCAGTCAGAGCACAGGAATATTGTGCCAGTCAGATACCAGTAATATAGTGCCAGTCAGAGCCCAGTAATATTATGCCAGTCAGAGCCCAGTAATATTATGCCAATCAGAGCCCAGTAATATTATGCCAGTCAGATACCAGTAATATAGTGCCAGTCAGAGCCCAGTAATAGTGTGCCAATCAGAGCCCAGTAATATTATGCCAGTCAGAGCCCAGTATTAGTGTGCCAGTCAGAGCCCAGGAATATTATTATGCCAGTCAGAGCCCAGGAATATTATGCCATTCAGAGCCCAGTAGTATTGTCCCACTCAGAGCCCAGTAATATTGTGCAAGTCAGATACCAGGAATATTGTGCCATTCAGAGCCCAGTAATATTGTGCCAGTTAGATGCCAGTAATATTGTGCCAGTCAGAGCCCAAAAATATTGTGCCACTCAGAGCCCAGTAATTTTGTGCCAGTCAGATACCAGGAATATAGTGCCAGTCAGAGCCCAGGAATATTGTGCCAGTCAGAGCCCAGGAATGTTGTGCCAGTCAGAGCCCAGAAATATTGTGCCAGTCAGAGGCCAGGAATATTGTGCCAGTAAGAGCCCAGGAATATTATGCCAGTCAGATACCAGGAATATAGTGCCAGTCAGAACCCAGGAATATTGTGCCAGTCAGAACCCAGGAATATTGTGCCAGTCAGATACCAGGAATATTGTGCCAGTCAGAGCCCAGGAATATTGTGCCAGTCAGATACCAGTAATATAGTGTGTAACGGATCGCCTGGCACCCCGACTGGGTACCTCCGTTGAAGGATGCTCCTAGCGCTTCCTGAGGACTCCAAGCACTGCAGCAGACACCACAACCACCAAACCGGAGAAGCATATGAATCCTCCCAAGCATATGAATGCTGTAGACAGTTGAATAGGAACCATACGAATAGGTTTACTCTCCTAGCAGTCAAACTGGAACAGCATACAATAAATCCTTCCCCCAATAATGAGACGACACTTCACTTTGAGGGTTAAGCAGGAACTTTTACAGCAAGATTGAACTACTTTATTTGACAAACAACACAGACTTATATACACCAAACTGCAATCAGATAACACTTGATTAAACAATAGAAAACTTAAACACATCACCAGTAAAGCAGTATCTAGCCACTTTAATCTGGAGCCAGAAGCAAGGTAGTCAGACTGGGTGGCTGACATAACTAAACAATGGAAGGCTTAAACACATTACAGACAGGGTCCATATTCTATAGGGAGGTGTTTGGCCCTCAGGCCCCTCCAAGAACCCCAGTCAGTCAGACTGTCAGAATTCACTTCGTGACAGCGGCCACCCCCGAGAACAAAGGACGGCTACTTACTGTTCAATTACCCGTTCGCAACAATGTTGCAACGGGTAATTGAGGACACACTTTAAAATACATAAAGTCACATTTTACACATAACACACAGACATTTCACATATCCCCAGATAGCTCAGGTCTGAGCGCACATTATTAAGTGAATGGCGCTCGGACCACACAAATACAGTTTAATCGCCATGGAGCCAAAGTCTTTACAGTCAGTTTCATACGAATGGGCTCCATGGGATTCCTATCTGGGGTATAACACATTCACATAAAGTCTGGTCCATAGTCCAAAGGCAAGAGGCGGGCAAGCAGCCCCCTCCAAGGACACGTGGCGAGGCCGGTTTCGCCACATTTCTCCCCTTTACCATCCAAACTAACAGGGTATCTGACCTCCTGCCGGTCAGTGCCCTGGTTAGTCCAGCAACCCACCCACGAAGCACAAACAGCAATACAACCCACCCACAATAACTGGTTACTACACCTGGATAAAATAGCAACTTGTCCATGTCCAGGTGCCTCACCACAGCTGTGCGGGGGGCTGGTAGACTGCCTTGGTGGGTTGCTGAGTGGGCAGAGACCAGCGGTACTCTGCCCGGGTGCCAGCACTACCACTGAAGTAGCCTGGTTGGAGCCTGGTTGGGGGAGGGGGAGACCGACTGTCTCCCCTCTGGATACACTGCTCTGTGGCTGGGGGACAGGACCGACCGTCCCTGCCCCTGGGGCGGCAAGTGCAGAGACTACGGTCCCATCTGCATAGTTGTGGGGCTTAACATCTCCCCTTGGTGGGTTAGGCTGCCGCTGGAGAGAGGGTGTAACAAGCTCCTCTCTCTGAACTGTAGACTGCCGCTGGGGAGAGGGGGTAACCTGCTCCTCTCCCTGACACTCTCTTTGCTGGTGGAGAGGGGGACCAACTGTCTCCCCTTTCAATATTTTGTCCTGCGGCTGGGGTGCGAGACAGATGGTCTCTGCTTCCTGGGGTACACACTGCCGCTGGGGAGGAAGGACGGCACCTTCATCTCCCTGGGGTACACGCTGCCGCTGGGGAGGAAGGACTGCACCTTCTGCTCCCTGGGGTACACACTGCCGCTGGGGAGGAAGGACGGCACCTTCATCTCCCTGGGGTACACACTGCCGCTGGAGATCTGGGCCGACCGCCCAGCATCCCTGTAGGGCCGGTAGAGAGACCGCCATCCCATCTCCACCTGCCACCTGTGGGTCTTCCCAGGACCAGTCTATGAGGTCCCCTACTTCTGCCGCTGGTAGTGAAGCAGGGGGTACCTCGGCTGCGTTTTCCCAGCTGTAGGTTGGCAGGTCTGGGTCTCCCAGCCAGTTTTCCTGTTCTGTGTCTATGCCCTGTGGCTGACATGAGTTTAGTAGTTCCACATAGTCCATCTCTAGCTGTCGTTCCATGGCAGCCAAACGGTGGAGGTCTTGTCCCAGTCCCCTAGATCTCGGGCCCTGTACCATCTCACCCCGGTAATAAAAAATAGCCCAGTACCGTGACTCTGCTGGACTGCCAAAGTCGACGTCTTCTGCTAAGGCCTTCCACAACAGGCCAGGGCTAGTGTAGTTCTCCCCCTCCGGCTGGATGCCCTCTGCCCTCCATGTCTCTGGCTGGACAGTGCACCACCACAGTGCCCGGTATGAGGCGTCAAGGCTCAGTTCCCTTTCCACGAGGTACTCAAGTTGTCTGACCTGCTGCCCTCCGGGTTGGTCTCCCAGAAGCGGCATCCGCCAGGCCATTTGTTCCTCCAACCGGTATGCGACACCAGGAAGGCGCTGCTGCCGTCGATACTGGACTTCCTCCAGGGCATTGTACCATAGTTCTTGCCGGGCAATATCTCTCCAGTCCAATTCACCCTCTTCCTCAGGTGTGCGAGGTGCCCAAGGATCCACGAACCCCATTTTCCCAAATCTTTATGTAGACAGGGACGCTGTATAAACACTAGCGTCGCCTTCAATTTGTAAATCCAAACGACTGTGTCTCTGAGCTGCTTTACCTCGCACTAGGACGCCATCCCACCGCTTGCCACCAATGTAACGGATCGCCTGGCACCCCGACTGGGTACCTCCGTTGAAGGATGCTCCTAGCGCTTCCTGAGGACTCCAAGCACTGCAGCAGACACCACAACCACCAAACCGGAGAAGCATATGAATCCTCCCAAGCATATGAATGCTGTAGACAGTTGAATAGGAACCATACGAATAGGTTTACTCTCCTAGCAGTCAAACTGGAACAGCATACAATAAATCCTTCCCCCAATAATGAGACGACACTTCACTTTGAGGGTTAAGCAGGAACTTTTACAGCAAGATTGAACTACTTTATTTGACAAACAACACAGACTTATATACACCAAACTGCAATCAGATAACACTTGATTAAACAATAGAAAACTTAAACACATCACCAGTAAAGCAGTATCTAGCCACTTTAATCTGGAGCCAGAAGCAAGGTAGTCAGACTGGGTGGCTGACATAACTAAACAATGGAAGGCTTAAACACATTACAGACAGGGTCCATATTCTATAGGGAGGTGTTTGGCCCTCAGGCCCCTCCAAGAACCCCAGTCAGTCAGACTGTCAGAATTCACTTCGTGACAGCGGCCACCCCCGAGAACAAAGGACGGCTACTTACTGTTCAATTACCCGTTCGCAACAATGTTGCAACGGGTAATTGAGGACACACTTTAAAATACATAAAGTCACATTTTACACATAACACACAGACATTTCACATATCCCCAGATAGCTCACGTCTGAGCGCACATTATTAAGTGAATGGCGCTCGGACCACACAAATACAGTTTAATCGCCATGGAGCCAAAGTCTTTACAGTCAGTTTCATACGAATGGGCTCCATGGGATTCCTATCTGGGGTATAACACATTCACATAAAGTCTGGTCCATAGTCCAAAGGCAAGAGGCGGGCAAGCAGCCCCCTCCAAGGACACGTGGCGAGGCCGGTTTCGCCACATAGTGCCAGTCAGAGCCCAGTAATATTATGCCAGTCAGAGCCCAGTAATATTATGCCAATCAGAGCCCAGTAATATTATGCCAGTCAGATACCAGTAATATAGTGCCAGTCAGAGCCCAGTAATAGTGTGCCAATCAGAGCCCAGTAATATTATGCCAGTCAGAGCCCAGTATTAGTGTGCCAGTCAGAGCCCAGGAATATTATGCCAGTCAGAGCCCAGGAATATTATGCCAGTCAGATACCAGGAATATTATGACAGTTAGATACCAGGAATAGTGTGCCAGTCAGAGCCCAGGAATATTATGCCAGTCAGAGCCCAGGAATATTATGCCAGTCAGAGCCCAGGAATATTATGCCAGTCAGAGCCCAGGAATAGTGTGCCAGTCAGAGCCCAGGAATATTCTGCCAGTCAGAGCCCAGGAATAGTGTGCCAGTCAGAGCCCAGGAATATTATACCAGTCAGAGCCCAGGAATATTATGCCAGTCAGAAACCAGGAATAGTGTGCCAGTCAGAGCCCAGGAATAGTGTGCCAATCAGAGCCAAGGAATATTATGCCAGTCAGAGCCCAGGAATAGTGTGCCAGTCAGAGCCCAGGAATATTATGCCAGTCAGAGCCCAGTAATATTATGCCAGTCAGAGCCCAGTAATAGTGTGCCAGTCAGATACCAGTAATATAGTGCCAGTCAGAGCCCAGGAATATTATGCCAGTCAGAGCCCAGGAATATTATGCCAGTCAGAGCCCAGTAATATAGTGCCAGTCAGAGCCCAGGAATATTATGCCAGTCAGAGCCCAGGAATATTATGCCAGTCAGAGCCCAGGAATAATATGCCAGTCAGATACCAGGAATAATGTGCCAGTCAGAGCCCAGGAATATTATGCCAGTCAGAAACCAGGAATAGTGTGCCAGTCAGAGCCCAGTAATATAGTGCCAGTCAGAGCCCAGGAATATTATGCCAGTCAGAGCCCAGGAATATTATGCCAGTCAGAGCCCAGGAATATTATGCCAGTCAGATACCAGGAATAGTGTGCCAGTCAGAGCCCAGGAATATTATGCCAGTCAGATACCAGGAATAGTGTGCCAGTCAAAGCCCAGTAATATAGTGCCAGCCAGAGCCCAGTGATATAGTGCCAGCCAGATGCCCAGTAATATAGTGCCACTCAGAGCCCAGGAATATTATGCCAGTCAGAGCCCAGTAATATAGTGCCAGCCAGATGCCCAGTAATATAGTGCCAGCCAGAGCCCAGTAATATAGTGCCAGTCAGAGCCCAGTAATATTATGCCAGTCAGAGCCCAGTAATATTATGCCAATCAGAGCCCAGTAATATTATGCCAGTCAGATACCAGTAATATAGTGCCAGTCAGAGCCCAGTAATAGTGTGCCAATCAGAGCCCAGTAATATTATGCCAGTCAGAGCCCAGTATTAGTGTGCCAGTCAGAGCCCAGGAATATTATGCCAGTCAGAGCCCAGGAATATTATGCCATTCAGAGCCCAGTAGTATTGTCCCACTCAGAGCCCAGTAATATTGTGCAAGTCAGATACCAGGAATATTGTGCCATTCAGAGCCCAGTAATATTGTGCCAGTTAGATGCCAGTAATATTGTGCCAGTCAGAGCCCAAAAATATTGTGCCACTCAGAGCCCAGTAATTTTGTGCCAGTCAGATACCAGGAATATAGTGCCAGTCAGAGCCCAGGAATATTGTGCCAGTCAGAGCCCAGGAATGTTGTGCCTGTCAGAGCCCAGAAATATTGTGCCAGTCAGAGGCCAGGAATATTGTGCCAGTAAGAGCCCAGGAATATTATGCCAGTCAGATACCAGGAATATAGTGCCAGTCAGAACCCAGGAATATTGTGCCAGTCAGAACCCAGGAATATTGTGCCAGTCAGATACCAGGAATATTGTGCCAGTCAAAGCCCAGGAATATTGTGCCAGTCAGATACCAGTAATATAGTGCCAGTCAGAGCGCAGTAATATTATGCCAGTCAGAGCCCAGTAATATTATGCCAATCAGAGCCCAGTAATATTATGCCAGTCAGATACCAGTAATATAGTGCCAGTCAGAGCCCAGTAATAGTGTGCCAATCAGAGCCCAGTAATATTATGCCAGTCAGAGCCCAGTATTAGTGTGCCAGTCAGAGCCCAGGAATATTATGCCAGTCAGAGCCCAGGAATATTATGCCAGTCAGATACCAGGAATATTATGACAGTTAGATACCAGGAATAGTGTGCCAGTCAGAGCCCAGGAATATTATGCCAGTCAGAGCCCAGGAATATTATGCCAGTCAGAGCCCAGGAATATTATGCCAGTCAGAGCCCAGGAATAGTGTGCCAGTCAGAGCCCAGGAATATTCTGCCAGTCAGAGCCCAGGAATAGTGTGCCAGTCAGAGCCCAGGAATATTATACCAGTCAAAGCCCAGGAATATTATGCCAGTCAGAAACCAGGAATAGTGTGCCAGTCAGAGCCCAGGAATAGTGTGCCAATCAGAGCCAAGGAATATTATGCCAGTCAGAGCCCAGGAATAGTGTGCCAGTCAGAGCCCAGGAATATTATGCCAGTCAGAGCCCAGTAATATTATGCCAGTCAGAGCCCAGTAATAGTGTGCCAGTCAGATACCAGTAATACAGTGCCAGTCAGAGCCCAGTAATATAGTGCCAGTCAGAGCCCAGGAATATTATGCCAGTCAGAGCCCAGGAATATTATGCCAGTCAGAGCCCAGGAATATTATGCCAGTCAGAGCCCAGGAATAATATGCCAGTCAGATACCAGGAATAATGTGCCAGTCAGAGCCCAGGAATATTATGCCAGTCAGATACCAGGAATAGTGTGCCAGTCAGAGCCCAGTAATATAGTGCCAGTCAGAGCCCAGGAATATTATGCCAGTCAGAGCCCAGGAATATTATGCCAGTCAGAGCCCAGGAATAATATGCCAGTCAGATACCAGAAATAGTGTGCCAGTCAGAGCCCAGGAATATTATGCCAGTCAGATACCAGGAATAGTGTGCCAGTCAAAGCCCAGTAATATAGTGCCAGCCAGAGCCCAGTAATATAGTGCCAGCCAGATGCCCAGTAATATAGTGCCACTCAGAGCCCAGGAATATTATGCCAGTCAGAGCCCAGTAATATTATGCCAGTCAGAGCCCAGTAATATTATGCCAATCAGAGCCCAGTAATATTATGCCAGTCAGATACCAGTAATATAGTGCCAGTCAGAGCCCAGTAATAGTGTGCCAATCAGAGCCCAGTAATATTATGCCAGTCAGAGCCCAGTATTAGTGTGCCAGTCAGAGCCCAGGAATATTATGCCAGTCAGAGCCCAGGAATATTATGCCATTCAGAGCCCAGTAGTATTGTCCCACTCAGAGCCCAGTAATATTGTGCAAGTCAGATACCAGGAATATTGTGCCATTCAGAGCCCAGTAATATTGTGCCAGTTAGATGCCAGTAATATTGTGCCAGTCAGAGCCCAAAAATATTGTGCCACTCAGAGCCCAGTAATTTTGTGCCAGTCAGATACCAGGAATATAGTGCCAGTCAGAGCCCAGGAATATTGTGCCAGTCAGAGCCCAGGAATGTTGTGCCTGTCAGAGCCCAGAAATATTGTGCCAGTCAGAGGCCAGGAATATTGTGCCAGTAAGAGCCCAGGAATATTATGCCAGTCAGATACCAGGAATATAGTGCCAGTCAGAACCCAGGAATATTGTGCCAGTCAGAACCCAGGAATATTGTGCCAGTCAGATACCAGGAATATTGTGCCAGTCAAAGCCCAGGAATATTGTGCCAGTCAGATACCAGTAATATAGTGCCAGTCAGAGCGCAGTAATATTATGCCAGTCAGAGCCCAGTAATATTATGCCAATCAGAGCCCAGTAATATTATGCCAGTCAGATACCAGTAATATAGTGCCAGTCAGAGCCCAGTAATAGTGTGCCAATCAGAGCCCAGTAATATTATGCCAGTCAGAGCCCAGTATTAGTGTGCCAGTCAGAGCCCAGGAATATTATGCCAGTCAGAGCCCAGGAATATTATGCCAGTCAGATACCAGGAATATTATGACAGTTAGATACCAGGAATAGTGTGCCAGTCAGTGCCCAGGAATATTATGCCAGTCAGAGCCCAGGAATATTATGCCAGTCAGAGCCCAGGAATATTATGCCAGTCAGAGCCCAGGAATAGTGTGCCAGTCAGAGCCCAGGAATATTCTGCCAGTCAGAGCCCAGGAATAGTGTGCCAGTCAGAGCCCAGGAATATTATACCAGTCAAAGCCCAGGAATATTATGCCAGTCAGAAACCAGGAATAGTGTGCCAGTCAGAGCCCAGGAATAGTGTGCCAATCAGAGCCAAGGAATATTATGCCAGTCAGAGCCCAGGAATAGTGTGCCAGTCAGAGCCCAGGAATATTATGCCAGTCAGAGCCCAGTAATATTATGCCAGTCAGAGCCCAGTAATAGTGTGCCAGTCAGATACCAGTAATATAGTGCCAGTCAGAGCCCAGGAATATTATGCCAGTCAGAGCCCAGGAATATTATGCCAGTCAGAGCCCAGTAATATAGTGCTAGTCAGAGCCCAGGAATATTATGCCAGTCAGAGCCCAGGAATATTATGCCAGTCAGAGCCCAGGAATATTATGCCAGTCAGATACCAGGAATAGTGTGCCAGTCAGAGCCCAGTAATATAGTGCCAGTCAGAGCCCAGGAATATTATGCCAGTCAGAGCCCAGGAATATTATGCCAGTCAGAGCCCAGGAATAATATGCCAGTCAGATACCAGAAATAGTGTGCCAGTCAGAGCCCAGGAATATTATGCCAGTCAGATACCAGGAATAGTGTGCCAGTCAAAGCCCAGTAATATAGTGCCAGCCAGAGCCCAGTAATATAGTGCCAGCCAGATGCCCAGTAATATAGTGCCACTCAGAGCCCAGGAATATTATGCCAGTCAGAGCCCAGTAATATAGTGCCAGCCAGATGCCCAGTAATATAGTGCCAGCCAGAGCCCAGTAATATAGTGCCAGTCAGAGCCCAGTAATATAGTGCCAGCCAGAGCCCAGTAATATAGTGCAAGCCAGAGCCCAGTAATATAGTGCCAGCCAGATGCCCAGTAATAAAGTGGCAGCCAGATGCCCAGTAATAAAGTGGCAGCCAGATGCCCAGTAATATAGTGCCAGCCAGATGCCCAGTAATATAGTGCCAGCCAGAGCCCAGTAATATAGTGCCGGTCAGAGCCCAGTAATATAGTGCCAGCCAGATGCCCAGTAATATAGTGCCAGCCAGATGCCCAGTAATATAGTGCCAGCCAGAGCCCAGTAATATAGTGCCGGCCAGAGCCCAGTAATATAGTGCCGGTCAGAGCACAGTAATATAGTGCCAGCCAGAACCCAGTAATATAGTGCCAGCCAGATGCCCAGTAATATAGTGCCAGCCAGAGCCCAGTAATATAGTGCCAGCCAGATGCCCAGTAATATAGTGCCTGCCAGATACCAGGAATATAGTGCCAGTCAGAGCCCAGGAATATTGTGCCAGTCAGAGCCCAGTAAAAGTGTGCCAGTCAGAGCCCAGGAATATTGTGCCAGTCAGAGCCCAGGAATATTATGACAGTCAGATACCAGGAATATAGTGCCAGTCAGAGCCCAGTAAAAGTGTGCCAGTCAGAGCCCAGGAATATTGTGCCAGTCAGAGCCCAGGAATATTATGCCAGTCAGATACCAGGAATATAGTGCCAGTCAGAGCCCAGTAATAGTGTGCCAGTCAGAACCCAGGAATATTGTGCCAGTCAGATACCAGGAATATTGTGCCAGTCAGAGCCCAGGAATATTGTGCCAGTCAGATACCAGTAATATAGTACCAGTCAGAGCCCAGGAATATTGTGCCAGTCAGATACCAGGAATATTGTGCCAGTCAGAGCCCAGGAATATTGTGCCAGTCAGATACCAGTAATATAGTACCAGTCAGAGCCCGGTAATATTATGCCGATCAGAGCCCAGTAATATTCTGCTAGTCAGAGCCCAGTAATATTATGCCAGTCAGATACCAGTAATATAGTGCCAGTCAGAGCCCAGTAATAGTGTGCCGATCAGAGCCCAGTAATATTATGCCAGTCAGAGCCCAGTAATAGTGTGCCAGTCAGAGCCCAGGAATATTATGCCAGTCAGAGCCCAGGAATATTATGCCAGTCAGATACCAGGAATATTATGCCAGTTAGATACCAGGAATAGTGTGCCAGTCAGAGCCCAGGAATATTATGCCAGTCAGATACCAGGAATAGTGTGCCAGTCAGAGCCCAGGAATATTCTGCCAGTCAGAGCCCAGGAATATTCTGCCAGTCAGAGCCCAGGAATATTCTGCCAGTCAGAGCCCAGGAATAGTGTGCCAGTCAGATCCCAGGAATATAATACCAGTCAGAGCCCAGGAATATTATGCCAGTCAGAAACCAGGAATAGTGTGCCAGTCAGAGCCCAGGAATAGTGTGCCAGGCAGAGCCCAGGAATATTATGCCAGTCAGAGCCCAGGAATATTGTGCCAGTCAGATACCAGTAATATAGTGCCAGTCAGAGCCCAGGAATATTATGCCAGTCAGAGCCCAGGAATATTATGCCAGTCAGAGACCAGGAATAATATGCCAGTCAGATACCAGGAATAGTGTGCCAGTCAGAGCCCAGGAATATTATGCCAGTCAGACACCAGGAATAGTGTGCCAGTCAGATACCAGGAATAGTGTGCCAGTCAGAGCCCAGTAATATAGTGCAAGTCAGAGCCCAGGAATATTATGCCAGTCAGAGCCCAGGAATAATATGCCAGTCAGATACCAGGAATAGTGTGCCAGTCAGAGCCCAGGAATATTATGCCAGTCAGATACCAGGAATAGTGTGCCAGTCAAAGCCCAGGAATATTATGCCAGTCAAAGCCCAGGAATATTATGCCAGTCAGAGCCCAGGAATATTATGCCAGTCAGAGGCCAGTAATATAGTGCCAGCCAGAGCCCAGTAATATAGTGCCAGCCAGATGCACCGTAATATAGTGCCACTCAGAGCCCAGGAATATTATGCCAGTCAGAGCCCAGTAATATAGTGCCAGCCAGAGCCCAGTAATATAGTGCCGGTCAGAGCCCAGTAATATAGTGCCAGCCAGAACCCAGTAATATAGTGCCAGCCAGATGCCCAGTAATATAGTGCCAGCCAGAGCCCAGTAATATAGTGCCAGCCAGATGCCCAGTAATATAGTGCCAGCCAGAGCCCAGTAATATAGTGCCAGCCAGATGCCCAGTAATAGTGTGCCAGTCAGAGCCCAGTAATAAACTGCTCGTTTTAAACCACCCTCCTCCCCATCACTTACCGAATCGCTGCTTCTCTGTGCTCCCGGACGGACGCCTCCTCCGTGCAGTCTTCCCTCCTGCGTAACGTCACATCCAGTTGCTGTGATTTTTTTTTCTTTTTTCCGGCGGTGCGGGGCGGTGCCGGCAGCACGGGTGTCACCCCCGCTGGAGGTGTCCGCCCCCCCCCCCGCCCCCCTCTCGGGACGCCACTGAGCAGAGTACAGGTATTTTCTCTGTGTTTAGTTCAATGAAATGTATGTGTCTTAGATTGTATTTATGCTTTGCTAATATTATGTATTAGTTAGGGACTTGCCTAATGTGGGGTACCTTGAAGTGGTTGGCAAGCTAACATCTAATTGGCTAATTTGGTGAACCAAACTCCCACCTTTGACATCTTTAGTGTTCGGCTAGTTGCTGTATTTATGTGTGTTCCTTTGTATGTGCCTTTTGTGTCCCTTAACCCTGTGCCTTGTATTATTTACCCTTAGTTTGGTTTCTGCTTTCTTGCTTATGTTTACCCTCTGTCCTGTAGCCCTGCATTTTGTATTTTAGTTCTGCTCTCCCTCAGTCACTTTTCTGTTTTAGCTCTGCTTGGCTGTCATTTAGTTCATTTACAGCAGCTGCTCCACAGGGCCTGGTTGTGGCTGCAAAGACTTGGGGTCCCAAACCTCCAGGCGATTGCAGTTAACAAGCACTAGGTCCTGTGGCTCCACCCTGCACCGTAGCTCCTGAACTCGAGCACTCAGGGTCTATTTCCATCTGGGACCCCATGCGTTACACTGTGTGAAATGTAAATGTAGTTTCTTCAAGTTGACAGTTTTTTTTAACCCTCTCTTCGCTTTCCCACTTCCCACAAACATGGCATACTGTTTACAAATTCTACAAATTACAAATATTGTTGAAAACATTTTTAAAAAGCGAGAAATAGAGATGGAGCCAAATCAATACAGTACCGACGATAGCCCAATTTTACTATTGGGATTTTTTTGAAGTGAGCTTACCCGCTAAGGAGTAGGCAAAGCTTTCTGATGGGGGGTAGAATAACCCTTTATCAGGTTATGGGATATTTATGTTTTTCTATGTTTTATGTGCATTTCTGTCTTGTAGTCACGGGAGCATGGGGGGAACTCGGAAAGGATATATTGTCCTCAATTTCCTAAAAAAAAACCCAAAGAGCTCATGTATGTGCAATCCAAGAAACTCATTGGAAACAAGGGGAGGAGGATGAGATCTAGGGAGTTTCCAGTAATCCTGAGGGCTTTATTACCAGATAAAAAAAAAAAGAGAGGAGTGGAAATTCTTTTCTCAAAAGATCTGGACCTCTCCATTCTGCATCAGGTTTCGGACTCAGAAGGGAGATTCCTAATTGTAATTTGTAAAATAAATAATAAAATGTATACGCTGGTCAATGTCTATGTTCCTAACCAATCCCAGGTTAAATATATTCAGAAAATCCTCTCAAAGATTGATAGACTCAGACAAGGCGCACTGTTTTTAATGGTGATTTTAACTGTATATTGGATGTGGGTTGGGATAGAAAATCGAGCAGGAGAGGGGAAAAGGTCAAAAACCTGATAAGTCTGTCAAAGGGATGCAGAGAAATAATTTGGTCTTTTCCCTAATCTATGGAGAGTTTTTCATTCAGGGGAGCTGGATTTGACATGTTTCTCTAAAACTCATTTGATATATCCGAGACTGGATATGATTTTCGGGGATAAAGCAGTAACAAAAAATTTCCATAAAATTGGTAAAAAAAAATAGGTAAATAAGTTGGTCAGACCATAATGTGGTCTGGATGGGACTGGAAACAGGACAGAATTCTTATTGAAAGAGGTCACTAAGAATTACTTTGAGGAGAATAGGAATAACGGAGTGTCAGCACCTACTACATGGTGTGCCTTCAAGTGTGTAGTGAGGGGCCATTTGATTAAGACTCATGGGAGAAAAGAAACTATTTGTCACATTTGACTCACTAAATAGTGTCAATAAGATGGGCCTTACTAAAAGAACCTCAGTGGAAATTGCAAGAGTGAAAAACTGATTAATGACCAGTTGATCGACAGAGCCAGTAAGGTTCTGGAAAGTTTTAAAATCCGATGGAATTACCGGGGAAATAGAGTAGACAGACTAATGTCCACCAGATTGAAAAAACAGATGGTAAAAAGACAAAGAAAAAAAGAGACAAATCTCAATTAAGAAGGGAAAAGAGATGCTGACACCAGAAAAGATTGGGGCTGCCTTTCGAGAGTACTATCAAACCCTATATAACCTTCCGGACAAACCTAATAAGATAATTAAGGAATATCTGGACAATTTACGACTGCCCAATATAAACAAGTCCCAGTTAGAGACCCTCTACCTACCCTTTTCCATGGAAGTGGTGAGTAGAGGCTATAGATAGACTAAAATTAAATAAAGCCCTGGGTCTATAAGGTACTAAAAGAAAGTGTAAGGCTGGATTTAACATCAGCATTTAATGTTTTTTGTAACTGAAAACGGAATACTGGAAAAATTACTAAAAGTAAATATTATAACAATCCCAAAAGAGGGGAAAGATCCACAACTGGTTTCTAACTACCGCCCATTATCCTTACTCAACACAAATAATAAAATCTACTGCTCAGTAATAGCGGAAAGACTCAAAGGGGTCATACCATTAATAATGGCTTTGTGCTAGGTAAAACTTCAACAGACAATATAAGATGGTTGATAGACATCTTGGATTATGTTAGGAGGAGGGGAGTCCCCCACCTGTCCCTGTCACTGGATGCCGAAAAGGCTTTCAACAGGGTCAGTTTGGGATTCTTGAGGGAGGCATTGTCTGCACTATCCCCGCTCCTCTATCTTATCACAATAGAACCTCTGGCAGTGTGTTTGGATCACATACCATGGTTCTGATGTGGAGCTTAGTTGCTGGAGTAACACTCTTACAATACACTATAAACCAGGTATAAACAAATTGGCACAGGTCCTCAGGAATGTAGAGTTGGTATAAATGCCCAAAAAAAGATATGATATTTGTGGTACCGGTACTGATAAGGAATCCTAATAGAACTGTCAGGATATCTTTGGTTGTAGTACTTAATTTTCTTTAATAGGAGGAGTATAATCAGGTTCTAGATGTAGTATCGAAAAGTCACCAGTAGAGTCTATGCAGAGTAGTCTTTGCTACAATCCCTTATTTTGATCAGCAGGTGGCGCCCCACTCCGTTTTTCAGTGGAAGACAGACAAAGCTGGTGTTCTGACAAATTTCTCGAGTGAATTCTACTGCACAGGCGCATAAGAATTCACTCACCGCGCATACGCACAAAGTTACAGCTGATCATTCAGCTGTAACTTTGCCGGGACGGCGCATGCGCAAGGGACACACATCACCTCCCGCCACCTTCACGCCCCCTTCTGATCAGCTGCGGTAAGAGGTAAGGGAAGAGCACATGCGCACTTCGCTTGAGTTATTTGTCGGTCGTTTTGTTGTGCGCACTTCGCTTGAGAAACTAATACCCCAGGAGGACAGACGGACTCATACACTGTGTGTGGAGCAGGGAATTGTATGATGACACAAGTGTTCAATGGCACTGGGTGTCCTCCAGGTAAACTAATTGGGGAAGGTGAACCTTTAGTAGAGAAAGAAGGGGGAGGGAATTTTTAATCAGTTAATTTAGGCAGATTCACCTGTCCCTGAAACATATACCCATTGACTAGCTTCTGCTTGAATGTTGGAAAATGTATTTTTCTTAAATGAAAGGACACGTTAAGCTGAGTAAAATGTTTTTTTAATTCAATTATTATGTTTTTTGAGATATAAATTTTTTTTTTATTCTTCTACGTGGAGGGTTTCATTTGACAGAACTGTTGTTGCCCCAGAGACCTCCGCAATGTGTCAAAATTCAGTGCAAGTAGCATTACATTTGCATTTCAAAGGATATTTACCTATTTTACATAATATATTGATTATTCCTTTGAGATTAAATTGAAAGTGTAAAAACTGAAACACTGAAAGGTCACTGGCAAACTTGTGGTAACCCCCCCCCCCCCCCCCCACCCCGTTGTAAATGTTGGACATTTTTAGCTCTCAGGGGACTCTAGACAATAAAGAGTGACGAGAGGTAGAATTTACAAGTGGTAGAATTTTTCCAACACTTAACAGGCTATTAATCAGATTATTTCAGAAAATTGGAGATCTAGTCTGTTTAATGAACAGACAGACCCCATATTTCTCCATTTACGATACAAAAAAAAAGCCATTTAGCACATTACCAAGTCTTTAAATCCTTTGCAGAGAATTTAATACATTTAACATTTGAAACCTGGAAAATTCACAATATGCTTTAAGGGACTATGTATCATATTATATCTGGTACTCTATGTTACATAATACTATATACTGAACCACTGGCCTTTGGGAAAAGAAAGATGTTGCAAAAGCACCAGTCAAATTAATACTGTAATTCATACCTGCCATCAAAATGTGTTTAGGGGTTCTGGAAGAATTACACGATTAAGCATGTACTATTATTTTCCACAAGTAAACTTCTCAATCAATACCCTCTTACAACTGTCTACTTTCCATTTCCCACATGTAATAATTATAATAATCTTTTTACCAATTTATCTTAAATACAGCAGGAATAACCATCTCTTCTGTAGATTACATTTATCTAGACCATATTAACACAGGGTAAAATTGTTCATGATTTACAAGAGCTTTTGTATATTGTTCAATGGGTATTTATTTAACAGAGCTCAAATTTCAAAACCAGAAAATGTAATAAACACATGCTTTTTGACATTTTAAAAGAACAAGTAGTTTGGTATTATTTATTGTGTTCTTGAACAAGATTAAAGATTTGATTAATTATAGGCATTACATGTTAGCATTCACAATGAAAATGAAAGGCCCATTCTAATAAAATAAAATTTAAGAAAAATGGCCTAAGCAGCCATAACTCTTAATATTACTTTCTGAATTGCTACCATTTTCTTGATTTAACCTGAATAAATCCTTACCTTACTATAACTTCTACTACTTCTGACACTAAGCATAATTAGGAATTGGTGTATATTCCACCATTTTTTTAGGGACTGTAACTGTTGTCCTCGAGAATTCAGAGGGAAATCAATTAATTAATCAAGGTAATGAAACGGGATCCACTCCATAATATACAAGTTTCCCTTGACTTCCCAGGATCTTGGTATCAAAATAGTGTATGATATCCAGCATATGCAGAGCCAAAATTATAGTGATCTAATTTCTGAACTTTGCGAAACAAGCTTATAAATGGAAAGATCTCGAGGATTCCTGGCTTGGCCGGGGTAAAGGTAGTAAAGGCTTATCTTCTACCAAAACTGGTGTATCTCCAGCCGTGTCTCACCGTTAATTTTAAAACAAATGTCTCAAGTCTTTATAAACTATATATGGCAACAAAGGAAACAGAGAATTTCAATGGGAACCCTCAGGAGACACATAAATGAAGGCGGATTGGGGGGGGAGCCATGACGTAAGGACGTACGCCGTGACGCTCCGTTAGCCGAGAGACGAGAGGTCGAATGCCTTAACCCGCGCTAAAGAGCCCCAAGCCCTGTTTCCTGCGACGGGAGTTCTAAACCCCGATTGACCGCTGCCTAGCGCCTTGCAGAGACTCCGAGGTTATACCCCAACCAGAGCTGCAGGAGCTGCCTCCCCAGTCGCTACCTGAACTCTGCCTTAAGATTACTCTACAATCACCTGGGAAGTTCTTTATCCAGGGAGACCATCTGACGCAGCAGAGGAAAAACAGGTACTTTATTTCCTTTATCCCCGTACTGCTGTAATACCACAACTGCTATTCTGGTATCCTGTTTCGGTCCAAGAAACAAAACGCACAAAAGTAGCTATGGCAAGCAAAAAAGCGGGGGAAAAAATCTCTAAAAAAGAGAAAAAAACCTATTAAGGAGATAGAGGATAAAAACCCCTCAGCTTCCTTTTTCTCCCCGGCTGCACGGAGACCTTCCATGGGCTCAAAAGATCTAAGTGCTGGAGTGCTGCCGGAGCTAGAATGCATAGGAATGGAATCGCCACAACCCAGCCTGAACCCAGGAGTCAGCACAAATCAGCTAGAAGCGGCGCTAACTGAACTGTTTGAACGTCTCAAAGCTGAAATCCAGTCTAGCGCCAAAATCATCCAGCTGGATATAAATGGCCTCTCTGGTCGAGTGGGTAACCTTGAAGAAAAATTGGCCGCAAACACGGACTGTAATCTCTCTAATGAAAAAAAAATTGAAAGTCTGGAAAAAAAAGTTTCTTCAATGGAAGCAAAGATCGCTAACCTAGAAGACAGATCCAGACGCTTAAACTTGAGATTTAGGAATGTCCCAGAAAATATAACACAGGATCAAATTGAAACATTCCTAATTGAATTTTTTGAAAGTTTAGACTTGACATTTGAAGATAAATCTAAAGTAATTGATCGCTGCCACCGCCTCTTCAAACCAAAATCGGTGGCCCCGGAAACCCCAAGAAACATTGTGGCCCTTCTT
This sequence comes from Pelodytes ibericus, assembly GCA_036172795.1. Classification (NCBI taxonomy): domain Eukaryota; kingdom Metazoa; phylum Chordata; class Amphibia; order Anura; family Pelodytidae; genus Pelodytes; species Pelodytes ibericus. The sequence continues at coordinate 132,245,256 of CM069859.1, read as the reverse complement.
ATTCAGATAAAATCAAGGGAAACATTCTTCATGCTAATAGAAACAAGACTGAAAGAACCAAGAAATTTGAGAATATCCAGATATACCAAGACTTGTCTTTAGTTACCCGCCAACTCAGGAAAAACTTTGTCCCGATAACAAAAGTATTAAGAGATAGGAATATTTTGTACAACTGGGGCTTCCCAGCCTCTCTTGTAATTCATTATAAAGACACAAGAATTTCCCTGAGAACCCCCGAGGAAGCCCAAAAATGGTTTGAGAAAGGGGAAGCTCCCAACTCTCCAAACTAGATTCGGGTCTTGGTTCTCTTTGGTTCTCTGTCTGGGGTGTTTTTTGTTTTTTTTTCTTCCCTGCAAAATATATAAGTACTGCAATTTGGGGGAAATGAAGGGAGGATGAGACCAGGAATGCAGAACGTGCCTAGAAGTATCTTGTTGGTTTTTTTTTTGTTATTTTTCTCTCTCTCCCAGTTCAGATTGTTATGTATATTAATATGCAAAAGTATTTTTTTTCCCCTTCTTTATGCACTGTTCTCTACTATATAAGTCCTCTAGCCACTTATGGCTATTTCTCTATATCGTATCACTAAGTAGCACTAGTCCCCAGAGGTCTACCTCATCTTTCTAGTTTAGATTCTAAACTTGTCCCACTTGTTCTCACTGCCTTTGGCACCCTTGAGCCATCACCTCATCACTAGCAGTCAGCTATAGGCTAGCATATGCCTAGCTCTTACTTGTTTCCCATACACTTTCACGATATTCGTTCCCCTAGGACTCCCCCGTCTTCCCCCTGTTTCTTTTTATTTTTTATTTTTTTTAATTTTTTTATGCACTGTTCCCCACTACATAAGTCCCCTGGCCACTTATGGCTATTCCTCTATATCGTACCACTAAGTAGCACAAGTCCCCAGAGGGCTACCTCATTCTTCTAGTTTTGAGATTATAACATGTCTCTCTTTTACTCACTGCCTTTGGCACCCTCGAGCCATCACCTCTTCACTAGTAGCCAGCTATAGGCTAGTATATACCCAGCTCTCACTTGTTTCCCTACACTTTCACGATATTTCGTTCACCTAGGACTCTCTCTTCTCCCCCCTGCTTCTGTTTTTCCCTCCCTTTTTTTTTCCTCTCTTTTCTTTTTTTTTTTTTTTTCTTTTACTTTATTACTAAGCCGCACTAGACCCAGATGTTTCCCCTCATCTTCTTAGCACTGATTTCCAATTTATCTCACTTTACTCAATGTTTTCGGCACCCTTTGAGCCATTACCTCTCCACCAGCAGCTAGCTACCCCCTTTTTTTTTTTTCTCTTTCTTACGTAAGCAAAGGAATATTAGATAATAATCTGATTCAAATGGCCTAAAGACGCACGTGAATTGTATTCCTGTATCTGATCCCTCCCCAAAATAATGAATTGACATCGTCCTCCCCTTCCCTTTGCTGTGCCCACTTGCGAATCCCGCCCCCTCCCCTTGGATCCTCCTCCCCACTAGTGGTCCTTGGATTCTAAATAATGGGATCTTCCGTGGCTCCTGGTGGGAGGGGGGGGGGGTCAGGGGTGGGGCGAGGGGAGGAAGAGCTAAACGAAGAGGAATCAGGGAAAATCGGGAAATGATATGAATAATGTACCTCGACTATCTCTCGGCTTAGCGGACCTTAAAGGTCTGTTTCTTTCTTTTTTTGTGCCTTAGAGTAAATGGGGAGGGTGCGAGCCCTAGGCCTTGGGTCCCTCCGGTCTTAGGGTATTTATGTTTTTTGTTGTTTATTGTTGGTGTCATAGGTATGTTAACCCCTTAACGACAGATGACGTGCCAGGCATGTCACGGCAAATCGAGGACTTGCCGACAGGTGACGTGCCTGGCACGTCATGCACTAAACTGAGTAAAGAAAGCGACCAGCGGTCGCTTTCTTTACTCTAACGGTGTTGCTACAATGCCTCTAGGTAGAGGCATTGTGCAACACCCCCCAAATGTGCAAGGGCGCGCTACGATCACTCCACGGAGTGATCGTAGCAGCCATTTAAAAATGGCTGCGCCCACTGCACACATGTGCTTAGAAAGCGAACGATCGTTCGCTTTCTAAGCATCTCCGGTGTTGTTAAAGTGCCTCGCCAGCGAGGCACTTAACAACACCTTCAGGCTGCCCAGAGCCGATGGTGGTCGCTCTCCTGAGCGATCCCATCGGCTCAGTAGAAGGGAACGCTGCCTGTACAGGCAGCGCTTCCCTTCTAATGGCAAGAGCATCGGAAGTGAAAGTATTTCACTTCCGTTGCTCTAGGGGGAGCCAATCGATGCCGGCGCAACAGATCTATGTGATCTGTGTGCAGGCATGTATGGTAAGTGCTCTGATAAAGTAAAAAAAAAAAAAAAATTATAAAAAAAATATTTAATAAAATTTTAAACACCAAGGGCTTTTATAAAAGCCATTTAACCCCTTCCCTGCCATTGATCGCTGTGTACGCAGTGATCATACACAGCAGCACATTTTTTGCTGTCTGTGCATTTTTTAGGGGTTCATTTTTTTTACTGTAATTCATTACAGTATAAAAAAAAAGCTCTTTTAAGAGAGATTAACCCCTTTCTTGCTGAAGATCACTGCCTAAGCAGCGATCTGACGCAAATGCAGCAATCTTGCTGCAGAAGCATTTTTAAAAATGTTTTAACTTTTTTATTACACCCGTCACGTGTTAATTATACCCGCTAGGGGACTACGTTTAACGTAAAAAAATTTTTTTTAGCTGTCTGACCGCATGTATAGCGATCAGTAACAGCTGATAAGTGACAAAGGCGGGTTGGCGTTTGCTTAGATGAGCATCACCATTCGTCTGGTTAGATCAATATTTGTAAATATTTGATCTGACCCGTGTAGATCTGCCTCCCTCTCACTTGAGTTTTAGTGAGGGAGGGAGACAGAGCTGTATAATGTAAGTTTTTAATTATAATATATTTAATAGAATTGAGACCCAAAGTCTTTTATAAAAGCCGTTTCCAGTATTTAACCCCTTCCCTGCAATTGATCGCTGTGTACGCAGTGATCTTACACAGCAGCACATTTTTTTGCTGTCTGTGCATTTTTTTAGGGGTTATTTTTTTTTACTTTGATTTATTACAGTATATCAAAGGCTCTTTTAAGAGCTATTAACCCCTTCCTTGCCGTATATAACTTCCTAAGCAGCACATATGGTCACTGCCTAAGCAGTGCATATGGTCACTGCCTAAGCAGCGCATATGGAGCAATCTAGTCGCAGAAGGATTTTTTTTTGCTATCAGCATTTTTTTTGTCAGACTCGCTAGGGGTTAGTTATACCCACTAGGGGATTACGTGTATTCCTTTTGAAGCTGTCTGAACGCGTGTATAGCGATCAGTAACAGCCGATCAGTGGCAAAGGTGGTTTGGTGATTTCTCAGATGAGCATCACCATTCGTCTGGTTCGTAAATATTGTTCTGACCCATATGGATCTGCCTCCCTCTCCTCACTTGAGTTTTAGTGAGGGAAAGAGACAGATCTGTATAACATAATTTTTTAATTGTAATAAATTCAATAAAATGTTAAAAAATTGTGAGTCCCAAGGGCTTTTATAAAAGCCATACCCTTTGTATAGTGTAGTGTATTAACCCCTTCCCTGCCACTGATCACTGCACAGCAGAACATTTTTTCTTGTCTGTGCATTTTTAGGGGTTAATTTTTTTGTACAGTACTACAAAGGCTCTTATAAGAGCTATTAACCCCTTCCTTGCTCTACATGTTCAAATTCCAAGTTTGAAAATCAAAAAGTGCACCTCTCAAATGTAGCCTTTCAACACCCAACAAAGCTGACAAAGCTATGCATGGGTGGTATCCCTGTGCTCGGGAGATGTTGCTGAACATATATTGTGGTATTGTTTGTCAGTGACACATACCGAAATATGTGAATTTGTGTCTAAAGTACAATGTATGTGGGAAAAAATACACAATAAAATGACTACCACAAACTTTGACAAAGGCTGGTGGTAGAATTGGTGCATGGAAAGTGTTAAAATAACACCATTTAAAATAGCCTAGGGTGTCTACTTTTACAAAATATATACTTTTTGGGGTAAAATACACTGTCTTACTTTAAAAAAAAATTCCCAAATGAAAGATGGGCTCAGGCTGGCTACACGTCAATATTCCAAGTTGAAAATGCGCACCTTCACAATGTGGCCCTTTTAGCCCCCAAACAACCCAACAAACCTATGCATGGGTGGTATCCCTGTACTCAGGAGATGTTGTTGAACACATATTGGGTTATTGTTTGGCAGTGACACATACCAAAATCTGTGAATTTATGTCTAAAATACAATATTTGTGAAAAAAAAACACACAAAAATTACTACCACAAACTTTGACAAAGGCTGGTGGTAGAATTAGTGCATGGAAAGTGTTAAAATACCACCATTTGAAATAGCGTAGGGTGTCTACTTTTAAAAAATATAAGGGTTGTTGGGGTAAAATACACTGGCTGGTTTCAAATATGTCCCAAACATGTCAAAATTTCAATGTGGAAAACCAAAAACTGCACCTACCAAATTTGGCTTTTTACCCCCCAAACAACCCAACAAACCTATGCATGGGTGGTATCCCTGTACTCAAGAGATGTTGCTGAACACTTATTGGGGTGTTATTTGGCAGTGACACATACCAAAATCTGTGAATTCATGTCTGAAGTACAAGGTTTGTAAAAAAAATTACTACCACAAACTTTGACAAAGGCTGGTGGTAGAATTAGTGCATGGAAAGTGTAAAAATACCACCATTTGAGATAGCCTAGGGTGTCTACTTTTAAAAAATATATGGGTTGATGTGGTAAAATACACTTGGCTGGTTTCAAATATGTCCCAAATGGGACATGGGTGCAGGCGGTCTGCATGTCAAAATTTTAATTTGGAAAACCAAAAACTGCACCTACCAAATTTGGCCTTTTACCCCCCAAACAACCCAACAAACCTATGCATGGGTGGTATCCCTGTACTCAAGAGATGTTGCTGAACACTTATTGGGGTGTAATTTGGCAGTGACACATACCAAAATCTGTGAATTCATGTCTGAAGTACAAGGTATGTGAAAAAAAAACACAAAAAAATTACTACCACAAACTTTGACAAAGGCTGGTGGTAGAATTAGTGCATGGAAAGTGTTAAAATACCACCATTTGAGATAGCCTAGGGTGTCTACTTTTAAAAAATATATGGGTTGATGGGGTAAAATACACTGGCTGGTTTCAAATATGTCCCAAATGGGACATGGGTGCAGGCTGTCTGCATGTAAAAATTTCAAGTTGGAAAACAAAAAACTGCACCTCACAAATTTGGCATTTTAGCCCCCAAACAACCCAACAAACCTATGCATGGGTGGTATCCCTGTACTCAGGAGAAATAGTAGAATCTATTTAGCATGTTTTTTTGTTCGCTTATGTCGATGAGGAGAAGTTGTTTCAAATAAATTCAGGAAATTTGTGTATTTTTTTTTTTTTTACCAAATTTTTTTTTTTTTTTAATAATATGATAAGATATGATCAAAAATATGGCATCCATAGAAAGCCCTTTTTGTCCCGATAAAAACAATATATAATATGTGTGGGTACAGCAAATGACGAAGAAGAAAATTACTGCTAAACACAAACAGCACAGAAATGTTAAAATAGCCATTGTCCAGAAAGGACAAAAATGTTTCAAAGGCTCTGTCCTTAAGGGGTTAATGTCGGCTCAGTGGAGGAGGTTGTGGGGACTGAAATAGTCCAATTGCAATTAAATGGTTAAAATGATTAATCTGAACACTCAGGGGTTAAATACAGCGTTTAAAAGATCGATGCTGGAGAAAACGTTAAAGGCTGAAGAAATTGATATTGACCTAATCCAGGAAACCCACTGGACGAGAGAGATGGAAAAAAAATGTCAAATAAAGGGATATAGATTAGCGGCCTGTGCCTCCTTAGAAAAACAAAAGAAAAGAGGAGTTGCTATTCTGGTTTCTGACCAAATTCATTACAAAGAGATCTCAGTAGTTAAGGATCCCGAAGCAAGATACTCTATATTAATATGTCGAGTGAATGGACTCTTGATCTCAATTGTAAATGTGTATGCCCCAAATATTATCCCTCAGGCCTTCTTGAGGAAATGATTAGAAAATGTAATCTTACTTAAACAGGGCCTTATGTTGGTGGCCGGCGACTTTAATATGGTCTTGGACTCAAATCTGGACAGAAGTCTCCGGAATAATACTCCTCCAAGCAGTCAACAGACTAAACAATCAAAACTTTTCCAACAATTAGTTAAAGAATTCCATATCTCTGACTTATGGAGAGCCTTCTGTCCAGACGAGAGAGATTACACATTTTGCTCTGGAGTGCATGCTTCATATTCGCGACTTGATACCTTCCTGGGCGACACAGCCGCAGTCTTAGCGGTGCATAAAATCAGTATCAGAAATACGCCATGGTCAGATCATGAATCGGTAGTAATGGAGCTAAATGAAAATAATACATTAAAACCAAGGATAGATTGGAGACTTAATAACAAGCTTTTAGATTAAGAAAACATCACAAAACATATAAAAGAAACCACAGAACATTTCTTTAGAGAAAACACAACGGATAATATTACTCAAACAACTCTGTGGTGTGCATACAAAAGCGTGGTTAGAGGCCACTTAATAATGATGTCTTCAAGGGAAAAAGAGATGCATTATGGCTCCCTCCCGACATTAGTACTAACGCTAGAACAGTTGGTCAGAACCAATAAAATCAATCCGACCTCGGAAAGGTTAAAAGAGATCCAAAAAATCAAAAACCAAATAAATAGGTGGCATATGGAGAAAATAAAGGCAAGTTTGAAAAAAGCCAACCAATCATGGTATTACAGGAATAATAAGGCAGATCGCATTTTAATGTCAAGATTAAGGAAAAGAGAAGCCACTCAAAGAATTTATAAGATCAATACTAAGGGGAATTCATTTTATAAGCCCCAAGAAATCGGAGAACAATTCGGTATCTATTATCAAGAGCTGTACAACATAAAAAACCAAACATCTAAGGCAGAGATCTTGAACTACCTAGATGGCACTCGGCTTCCAACCCTCTCGGAGGAACAGCTTGCAAAGTTAAATAGCCCAATTGAAATTGATGAAGTGAACCAGATCTTGGATAAATTAAAAAACAAAGTTGCTCCAGGCCCAGACGGGTTTACAAATATCTTCTATAAAACCTTTAAAAAAGAACTTGGTCCAAGATTGGTTCAACTATTTAACAAAATAGGTCTTGACGAGAACTTCCCATTAGAAATGACTAAGGCAAACATCATCCCTATCCTAAAAAATGAAAGAGACCCTTCTCAAATAGGAAATTACCGCCCAATCTCCCTATTGAATGCCGATATAAAAATCTATGCAGCCATCATAGCAGCCAGATTGAAACCCGTAATTCCTCTCTTAGTAAATAAAGACCAGGTAGGCTTTGTTGCAGACAGATCATCAACAAATAATATCCGCCGTATGATCCATTTTTTGGAAGGCGCCTGCGGGCAATCGACCCCCATGCTGGCCTTGTTCTTAGATGCTGAGAAAGCCTTTGACAGGGTCAGCTGGGGATTGATGCAAGCGACCCTGGAGAGGTTCGGCTTCATAGGCAGGGGGCTCCAGATGATAGGAGCCCTCTACCTATCCCCCTCGGCTAGGATTGTGGGAGCAGGAATATCCTCTCCCTGGTTTCAGATGAGTAACGGAACTAGACAGGGGTGTCCCCTATCCCCATTACTATACATTCTCTCATTGGAACCCTTTACACACGCTGTTAGACAAAATCCAGGCATTAAGGGTTACATGGACACGGGAAATAGCGGAAAAATGGCTCTATATGCGGATGATATAGTGGTCATAGTAAGAGACCCAATATCATCAATAGAAGCCTTAATGACGGAAGTCAATAGATACTCTTGGATCTCTAACTACAAACTAAACACTAATAAAAGCGGAGCAATATTAATAAATTTCTCTGAGGAAGAGGCAAGATACTTGAAATCTAAATATAATTTTAATTGGATACAGAAAGACATAACCTACCTGGGAATTAAGATCACAAAAAATCCGCAAGATATGCTAGAAACTAACTTTAGGTATCTCTATAATCAGACCAGAGATTCACTGAAGGTCTGGAGCAACCTGGAAATATCCTGGTGGGGGAGATTAAATAGCGTAAGAGCATATATCCTCCCGAAATGGTTATATATGTTTAGACAGATCCCAATACCCTTTCCGCGAGCTCTCATAAAGGAGATACAAACTTTATTAGTAGCTCACCTATGGGGAGGTAAAAGACCTTGGATCGCCCAGAAAATATTAAAAAGAAGCGTAAGACAGGGCGGTATAGGTCTACCCCAAATTCAGTCATACCATGATGCAACGTCACTATGGCATTCTCTTAAATGGTTGGTAGAAGAAGAGAAAGATGAGGAGTGGTATAAATATGAGGCTAACCTATTGAAAACCCCAGATCTGAGCTATCTATTATCATTGCAAAAAAATGCATAAATCTCCTTGGCTCAAATACATAAAGAAAATCAAATAGTGACTGGTCTCTTAACCTTTTGGAGGAAATTTAAGAAACAATTAAATATTGACTGCATACTTTTTCCAAACTCCTCCCTCAGACTATTAGACAAGAACATACCTAACCTAAGCACTTCCCCCTAGGTAGAAGCCGGTTTAACAAAGCTCTTCCAACTAAAGGAAGGAGGAAACATTAAACCATTCTCCGCTCTGGTAGAAGAATTTGCTCTCCCAACGAGCGAAATATTTAACTATTTAAGAATAAGAGGATTTATTTTAAAAGAACAAGAAAGACATACGGCACAAAAAGAATGTCTTCTAGAGGTTTTAAAGGGAGAAACAACCATCAAAAAATTAGTAAGGAGTAACATCTTTCTCGATCCCCCACAAGAGAAACCCAAAGCATTGGTGAAATGGGAGATCGAGACAGAAACAGAGATAAACTTCTCAGACTGGGTAAAAACAATGATTGACCTGAGGGAGTCTATCCATTGTCTGAATCTCCTCGAAATCCATTACAAAGTGATGTTCCGATGGTACTTGACCCCCGAGAAATTAGGCAAGATGTACGCAGGTACTCCAAATCTGTGCTGGAGGTGCCAAAGCGAGATAGGCTCCTTCAAGCACATATGGTGGTCCTGCCCAAGATTGGGGAAATTCTGGGCGATGATATCGGACCAAATCCGACCAAGCCGAAATGCCGACACCATGTTTTATATGTTCGTTTCTTTTCGGCTATAATTAGTTAACAAAAATTTAGTGTTTGAGTCTTACAGCCGAATATTATGAAATTGTTTGTTCTATGGTTTTGATTTTTTGTTTTGTAAATGTGATCCGTAAAAAAAATAAATAAAAAAAAGGCGGATTGGGCCTTCCAGATTTGATAGACATGCAGCAGGCGTCAACTTGAGACGCAGGTTTGCGAGATTCCAAATTTAGCTCATATATATTTGGTAAACCCAGCCTATTTATTCTTTGCCAAACATAATAATCCTATAAAAGCGGCAATATGGAAGAACATGCATAAAATTAGGAGAGCTTTTGGGAATAGGAAGTATATAACATCAATAACACCTATACAAGTAATTAAAATATACATCCAAGATCTTCAACCTAGAAAATGTCCGACCAATCCGAAGGACAGAAATTATTTCCTTTTCTAGATTTATAACAAAAATGTTCTACTGGTGACACAGAGAGCTTTACATATTATAGAACTTACATTTTTTTACATATAAATATGTCCTTCTCTCCTACGAGATTTGATCAAAATACAGGAAATCATCACTCAGGGGGGGCTGCATAAAAATCCCTGAAATTATTTAATCAGCTAACTCAAAAAGGGAAACCCTGAACAATTGAGAAATGGGGAAGGGATATTGGAATAAACTTTCAACTTTCCAGCTGGGATCAGGCTTGGGATAAAACCCAGAAGTTGATACACTGTATAAACATCCAAGAAACCTACATCAAAGTGCTCCACTGATGGTTACATAGGTTCCAGCATAATCTATCAAGTAATTGTTGGAGGTAATGAAGGTACTATGTACCACATATGGTGGGAATGTGAAAAATTGGATACTATTAAGAAAAAGCTAAACTAAATGTTTTTGAGAATGTTAGATATCAAGGAATCTCTGAGCTAGCAAAATTTTCCATTTCATATTGAGATTACCTCATTAATCAAATTCATATTTGCTTAATGGCCAGACACTGGAGGGATTATGAACTTCCAGCCTGGAAAGAAATATTAAGTCAGATCCAGCATCAACACGACATGGAAATATACTTTTTCAAGACTAGATCTACTATGACAAATTACAACAATGTTGTAATTTGCTGGCCCAATGTGTAACCCCCCTCCCCCCCCCCTGCTGCCCATATGACTGGCTCACACAGAGACATCCGCTGGATGTCCATCCGCTACATGGGCACTGTTGTATCCGTGTTCTGTGGGTTCCTCAGCAGGATCATGAGCCATGGTTAACATCCATATCACCTGTAAGACATGGCATGAGACATTAATTAGTATAATGGATGCATATGAAATGGATATTACCATAATTATGTAATGCTAGGATAGTGTACATACCCAGGAGCTATCAATCAGGCATTTCATTGTTGTCAGACTTGGTGCTGATGTAAGCCAGGATGTCCTGTATTTACACTCATGATGCACTGGTGAGCATCACAGCTGATCTGAATATTCAGGGAGTGGTAATGCTTCCGGTTTCTATATAATTCCTCTTTGTGCGATGGGGTTTTCAGCACAACACAGTGCAGTATATGGCCCCAGGAAATTTTAACATCCCTGCCAACTGGTAAAATGCCAACTTGGCCTACTGCCACTCTGCACCCTCAGTGAAGAAGTGGATGTACTACGTAACTCTGGAGACCAGGGTCCTTAGCACTAAATCAAGGATTCATGAACAGGATTGCTGATTCATCCAGACCTCCCTCTCTGGAAGGTATGTTTACCTAGATGATGCAGTACTGCTAATAATCTCACCAGCCCGAGTACTGAATGGTTCCTTTAAGTCAGAGGTTCCAGATCCTATCTTATGAGCCGACATAAATCCAGGATGGTCACACAGGAACGCCTAACCATCCTAGCAAGGATATGCCTAGTAACTCTGACCCTAGCAGGATAAGCCAGCAATGCTCTCTTGGTTGTCAGCCCTACAGGTCTCCCTTGGATTGAGGGCATGGCACTGCTCTGGAAAGGTGGGCAACTGCCCCGTTAGGAAGGGTATTTAATAAAAATTGTATTTATTTATGGGGCATGGGCCCTTGAGTATCCTATGGCCCCTTTGGGGATATTTGTAAATTAAATTAGGGGTAATATATAATTTATTTATAGGGCCAGAAGACAGCCACTGGCCCCAAGGGGGCCCTATATAATAATGGCCTATTTACGTGGTGATTCGGGACCATCATTAGTCTCTGAGTAGCCAGAATTTAAGGGCCATTCGGCACTACCTGAGTAGACCTTATAGTGTTTTGATTGTCACTCAAGTGGATCCCTGTTCAGCATTTGGATCTTAAAATTGTTTAAGTGATCAATTAATATCTATATAATAATAACAACAAAAACAAAAAAAAGTGTAATCAGGAAAAGTACTGTTAAATACTCAAAATATCACAAATGTTAGTTTACCAACTGTTCAATCTACAGACCTATGCTTAATTACATTTTCTATTATCAAAAATGTTTTTCAAATTTCTTAACTATGTAAAGATGGAATAAAATTCAATACAGTTTTATTGAAGCCTCGTTTAGATCCCAAATTCAAATATTTCATATACTGAAAGAGTACATTTGCATTGCCTCAAACCACTTATTAATATCATTTAACATGTGGAGAAGCCTGACTACTGCAAGATAACTTTCATAACAAATACTTAAATAATGCACTGTATGAAATTTGAGAAAATAATTTAATTTGTATATATTTAAAAAAAGAATAGCATTTTTCAAATCTTCTGCAAATATGCTCACAGAAAAAAAATGTTTTTTAAATTAACATTGATATTATGCTCTAAAAGACTATGGGAGCTATTCACTAACGGTGAATGAAGGTAAGATAAACACAGGAAGTGGTAAGGTATAGTTATCCAATAAAAAAATTGTTATTTCCATCTCCTTTCATTATTGCCCCCACATCCCTTGCCATTGCACCCAAAGAACTGATAGCACCACCTTGCAGCACCCAGATTGCACTCACAGGACTGCCCCAGCACCCAGATTTAACACGACATACACCAGCAACCAGGATTTGTTCCTGCACCCAGACGTGATCCAGCACTGATAATGACCTAGGACATGCTCCAGAACCAAGGACCTGCCATAGCACTCATATGACACGCAGGACTCACCCCAGTACCCAGATAACATCCAGGAGTTTACCCAGCACCCATTTTGTACCTAGGATTTCCCCCACACCCATATTGCCCCCATGACTTGCTCAAGCACCCAAATTGTACCCAGGGCTTGCCACAGCACACATTTTGCAACCAGGACTTTCCTCACTACCCAGATGGCACCCAGGTGTTGATCCAGCACCCATATTGCACCTATTCTAGTCCCTGCACCCATATGGCACCCATGACTTGCTCCAGCACCCAGATTGCACCAAGAAATTGACCCAGCACCCAGAATTTACCCCAGAACCCAGATTGCTGTCACAGGACCTGCTCCAGCACCCATATTGCACCCAGGATTTGCCCCTGCACAGATGACTTGGTCCAGTACCCAGATGGAACCCAGGAGTTAACCTAACACCCATATTACACCTAGGATTTGCCTCCACACCCATGACCTTCTCCAGTACTCAGATTGCTCCCAGGACTTGCCCCAGTACCCAGAAGGCACCCAGTGGTTGACCATGTACCCTCATTCCACCTATGACTTGCCCCGTACCCATGATTTGCTCCAGAACCCAGCTTACACCAAAAACTTACCACATCACTCAGATTTCACTCACAGGACTTGCTCTAGCCCCTAAAGCCTATGCCTTAATACAGCCCTGGTCTGTCCCACTGACTGGGACAGAGTTAAAACTTTGCATTCTGAGACACTAGAGAAGTCAAACTTCGAATGCACAGCTGACCTGTCAGGACGAGTGACTGTGCCTCTGTGATTGTGTTGTAACACTGTCAGTTTTAGTGACAGTGGCCTCCTAAGCTCTGCCCCCTAGCGTTCCGGTTCACCTTTGGGAAAAGGTGAGAGGTATGCATGTATGCGACCTATATCTACAAACTAGAGTTTCACTTGGCTAAACCAGGCAAAAGTATCAGTGGCAAGGTTTATGAAGGTCTGTAAAGCATCATTCAGTGTTGTCAAAATGTGTAGTAAATGTCACCATTAGAAATGTGTTGCCTACTTTTGGACGTGCCTTATAAAAAAATGTAACTAGATGTCACCTTTACAAAGCATCCTTCTAAAGAACTGTGAAGACCAGCAATGATTTTAGTGTGGCACTAAACTATCAGTTTCCCATCAGAAACAGTGGTAGTGCAGAGGTCAATATTTTAAGCATGTTTAGACCTCCTTCTGTTATGTCAGTCCATCTATTTTATCTTGGTGGTTGTTGCACACATTACTCACATATTAAAACAATTAAAGAACACCATCACAGTCAGGTTATGTGCTGGCATATTTATGTTCGTTTTCTATTGAGGGATGTTATTTTGAAATTCAAAATAAAAGTTAATATTTTATGGTAAAATGGGTAGATCCCTCTAGAAGTCTCTGATAATCTAAAACTTAGCTTTTATTATACAGGGAGTGCAGAATTATTAGGCAAATGAGTATTTTGACCACATCATCCTCTTTATGCATGTTGTCTTACTCCAAGCTGTATAGGCTCGAAAGCCTACTACCAATTAAGCATATTAGGTGATGTGCATCTCTGTAATGAGAAGGGGTGTGGTCTAATGACATCAACACCCTATATCAGGTGTGCATAATTATTAGGCAACTTCCTTTCCTTTGGCAAAATGGGTCAAAAGAAGGACTTGACAGGCTCAGAAAAGTCAAAAATAGTGAGATATCTTGCAGAGGGATGCAGCACTCTTAAAATTGCAAAGCTTCTGAAGCGTGATCATCGAACAATCAAGCGTTTCATTCAAAATAGTCAACAGGGTCGCAAGAAGCGTGTGGAAAAACCAAGGCGCAAAATAACTGCCCATGAACTGAGAAAAAGCCAAGCGTGCAGCTGCCACGATGCCACTTGCCACCAGTTTGGCCATATTTCAGAGCTGCAACATCACTGGAGTGCCCAAAAGCACAAGGTGTGCAATACTCAGAGACATGGCCAAGGTAAGAAAGGCTGAAAGACGACCACCACTGAACAAGACACACAAGCTGAAACGTCAAGACTGGGCCAAGAAATATCTCAAGACTGATTTTTCTAAGGTTTTATGGACTGATGAAATGAGAGTGAGTCTTGATGGGCCAGATGGATGGGCCCGTGGCTGGATTGGTAAAGGGCAGAGAGCTCCAGTCCGACTCAGACGCCAGCAAGGTGGAGGTGGAGTACTGGTTTGGGCTGGTATCATCAAAGATGAGCTTGTGGGGCCTTTTCGGGTTGAGGATGGAGTCAAGCTCAACTCCCAGTCCTACTGCCAGTTCCTGGAAGACAACTTCTTCAAGCAGTGGTACAGGAAGAAGTCTGCATCCTTCAAGAAAAACATGATTTTCATGCAGGACAATGCTCCATCACACGCGTCCAAGTACTCCACAGCGGAGGGTATAAAAGAAGAAAATCTAATGACATGGCCTCCTTGTTCACCTGATCTGAACCCCATTGAGAACCTGTGGTCCATCATCAAATGTGAGATTTACAAGGAGGGAAAACAGTACACCTCTCTGAACAGTGTCTGGGAGGCTGTGGTTGCTGCTGCACGCAATGTTGATGGTGAACAGATCAAAACACTGACAGAATCCATGGATGGCAGGCTTTTGAGTGTCCTTGCAAAGAAAGGTGGCTATATTGGTCACTGATTTGTTTTTGTTTTGTTTTTGAGTGTCAGAAATGTATATTTGTGAATGTTGAGATGTTTGTTATATTGGTTTCACTGGTAAAAATAAATAATTGAAATGGGTATATATTTGTTTTTTGTTACGTTGCCTAATAATTATGCACAGTAATAGTCACCTGCACACACAGATATCCCCCTAAAATAGCTAAAACTAAAAACAAACTAAAAACTACTTCCAAAAATATTCAGCTTTGATATTAATGAGTTTTTTGGGTTCATTGAGAACATGGTTGTTGTTCAATAATAAAATGAATCCTCAAAAATACAACTTGCCTAATAATTCTGCACTCCCTGTATGTCCATAGGGTAAAATAAACAAATGACAAGACGGTGCTTAGGTGCAGATATGTGAAAAAGTGAGTATTAAAAACAACTGAAAATAACCCTATTATTTATCAATAATGATAATAAATTGTTGCTTCACATTAAGTAACTGGGTATATTGGGCAGTCACAGCAATCGACACAATGTATTTAAATGTAATTGGATGTGAACTGTTACAAGATGGATCCATCACACGTCGCAAAAAGAAGTTTGCTAAATAGCTGTTAATTAGAACAAAAACTAACCAACACCAAGTCTCAACAAAAAGGGTCACTGACATGGGCGTCCGCAGGAGGGGGCAATGGCGGGGGGGGCGCTTCCCCACCGTAGATTTTCGGAAAAAAATATATATATGCCCCCCAGAAAGTAAAAAAAAAACACTGACACCGGATGTGATGTTACGTCACATCCGTTGTCTGTGTTTCCCTCCTCCGTGCAGGAGGGAAGACTGCACGGAGGAGACAACCGAGGACACGGAGCAGAGACAGAGCAGCAAATACGGTAAGTACTGGGGAAGAGGGGGGAATATAACAAGCAAAATCCTGGCATATGAGTGACAAAATCCTGGCATACTGAGGGGTTAAATCCTGGCATATTGAGTGACATAATCCTGGCATATTGAGTGACAAAATCCTGGCATATTGAGTGGCTTAATAGTGGCATATTCAGGGGCTAAATCGTGGCATACTGAGTGGTTAAATCCTGGCATATTGAGTGTCAAAATCCTGGCATATTGAGTGACAGAATACTGGCTTATTGAGTGACAGAATACTGGCATATTGAGGGGTTAAATACTGGAATATTGAGTGGAAAAATACTGGCATATTGAGGGGTTAAATCCTGGCATATTGAGTGTCAAAATCCTGGCATATTGAATGGCAAAATCCTGGCATATTGAGTGGCTAAATCATACTGGCATATTAATTGGCTAAATAATACTGGCATATTAATTGGCTACATCATACTGGCATATTAAATGGCTAAATAATACTGGCATATTATTGGGCAAATTGTCTGTGGCTTATTAATGGCAAGAAATACTGGCATATTATTGAGCAAATAGGCTGTGACTTAATAAAATAACACTAGTATATTAATGACAAAATAATACTGGCATACTGATGGGTAAGTATCTGTGTGTGTGTGATTGTGTGTATGTGCTGTTGTCTGGCTCCTAGATTTTTAGCTGGTTCCTAAAAGTCAGTTAACTTTGTCAAGCCCTGATTTAATGGACAAACGGTGGCATATTTTAATAAGAAAACTGACTGTTGCATATTTTAATGGCAAAGTGATTGTGGCCAGGGCCAATCCTGGGCAGGTGCACAGGGTGCACAGCACCCAGGCGCACGGGAGGAGAGGCGCTGAAGCAGGGAGCTCTCTCCCTGCCGTCCTCCTCCTTGAAAAACCAAGCACAGCGCGACGGGTGCAAGCTCCGCCCCGTCGAGTTCTGTGATTGGCTGCTGCAGGGAGGAGGACGTTCTCTAGAGTATCTTCCAAGGCAGGACACTTACATCTTGGAAACAAAGAAAAATAGGACATTGGCACTCTCCAATCCGAGTATAAACAAAGTATTTATTGATCCAAGAAAACCGACCAAACAAAAAAATATTGATGAATACAGTGGAACATATGCAGGAGTGCAGACAGGAGATAGATTGCCTTACGCGTTTCGTGCCTACTGGCACTTAATCATAGGCTAGTGCATGAACAAAACTGATCTAAATAAATAGTGAACCTCAAAAAATGAACACAAAGGTCAAGGTAATTAAGTGATTAAAGACATTAATTATAAAAAAATTAACTCTGTGCAATTCAATACATGGTGGTGATATATTTAATCATGTATAAAAAATTTTAGTATGGTAAATACAAGCATATATAATGTGACAGTGTAAAATATATATAATGTGATATAAATTCAGTTGCAGAAAATGTGAACATTAAAAAATCATGCTTTGATTATACAATAGATGAACATAGTAAACAAATATTACTTAAACATGCGAGTAATGACACAGATGGACACAATGAATTTGGAGCATCCTAGCAGGGAGACAGACAGATTGGGGAAAGCATATAAAATCTTTGCGGAAGCTGAAACAGATGATAATCCCACTACAGATATAAAACGATTATTTAAGGATCTGGAACATAAAACCAGCAAAGAAACACGATTATGGTGAGATATAGTAAGTTTGGAGAAGTATTTGGCAGTAAAACGGATCCCTAGAGGACTGAAGAAAATGCCCACATTCATATATGAAAATAAAGATTTCAAAACCAGATGGAATGCCACTTTAGTTATCTGCTCTTTCCCACTAATGGAGATACTTGTGGACTATAACAAGAAACAGCTGATTAACACTAAGAATGAATTGCAACTGTTGCATGAAAAGTTAGCAACAGTTGAAGTCACACCCTTAATTAAAGAGCTACAAGGGAGTCTGCAGAGATACAAAGATAAGATTGATAATAAAACGGCACAGCGTAAAAAGGATACGTTTATTAGAGATCGAATGGACTATGTAAGCACCAGGTGTATAATTGGAAAAACAAAGAAGATACTTACCATAAAATAAGCAAGAATTTTCCGAAAAGATCAATCTTGAAACAAAATAAAGACAGAGGGGTGTCATTCAGTGAAGCTGAATCGTCCACATACTCATTAGCGTCCTCCCCCGCCTCTGCGTCTTCAATGATTTCCTCAGGTGATGCTTCATCGGATGTAATGGAGGCGCGCCAAAGGAAGATCAGTCAAACCTTTGAGGAAACAGCAACAAAGAAACCTGCATCAAAAAACGGACAGCGACAGTATGTTGCCAAACGAAAAAAACAGCAACAAAAAAGACGCGACGAGGAGGAGGAGGAAGATGAAGAGGTAGAACAGCACTACAATCTCAGGAGAGGCTCGCGGAGCAGAAGATACTGAGTCCCACAAACGTTGTAAATCTGTCCAGCTATATACTTTCAACTTCTGAAGAACAGGTCTTAAATCTGGGACTTTCATTTTCACCGGACTGTCATTTTGACCTGTTCAATACTTTGCTGGACGTTAATCGCTTTATCCGCAACATCACTCTAAAAAAACACTTCTTTACTGATGACAACATAAGGGTGAGTGATGACAATGTAACTAACAATGCTTGTGATATCATGTCAAATGTAACTGATTATATAGATAACGATTGTGACACTGTGCCAAATGCAACTGACCGTATAAGTAGCATGTCCCAATATGAAAATGATACTGCATGCAACAGTTATTCAGACAATATAGCAACTTTTGCTGACAAATGCACACTTAACATACCAGGACTTGGTCTTGGAACAAAATTGCACTAGTCCACAACAGGTCACAAAATTGAGTACTAATTTCCACAATAGATCTCATTTTTATCCCGTGGGCAGTAGAACCCTTGAGACTGACATTTTTCAAAGAACTATAGAAAAAGAGCTTACCCAGTTGTCTCAGAATAGGAATCAATTGGACAGCACACTTTTGAACACCATAATTTGTCTGTGTCTCAGAGAAAAGCCTTGATAGGATTACAGAACAACGATGGTATTGTTATAAAAGAGGCAGACAAAGGAGGTTCCATAGTCATACTTAACAAGACAGACTATCTAAAAGAGGCTACTAAACAAATCTGTGACACTAAAACCAATGTCAAACTCGATACCAATCCCACACAGAATTATTTGAAAGATCTAAAACATATAATAGATACAGGTGAATTTCTGGGCATTCTTGATGAAACAGAGGCAATATTCCTGTATAAGGAAAATCCAACCATTCCTGTTTTTTATTATCTGCCTAAAATCCATAAAAGCCTCAGCAATCCCCGAGGGCGCCCCATTATTTCCAGCATGGGCAGCCTGGGGGAGGGACTGTCGGCTTGGCTGGATTTTTACTTACAGCCCCTTGTTAAACAACAAAAGAACTTCTTAAAAGATACCAAAGATGTCCTTATGCAGTTGCAGGATTTCAAGTGGAAATCACAGTATACATGGGTTACGATGGACGTATGTTCCCTCTACTCATGTATCCCCCATGATATGGTATTGATGTCTCTAAATTATATCTTGAATAAAAATAGCAACTACACGGAGGATTTAAAACAGTACATAATACAGGTTACAGAGTTCTTGTTACAGCACAATTATTTCATGTTTGACAAAAAGTTTTATTTGCAATGCCAGGGTACAGCCATGGGCTCGAAATTTGCCCCATCTTATGCTAACATCTATATGGCTGCCTTTGAAGATTACTTTATATTCAGTCCAGCGAACCCTTATCGTCTATGTGTCGCCTGCTATGGGCGATACATCGACGATTTGTTGTTCGTTTGGAGTGGTTCCCCTGAGCAACGTGAAAGTTTTATGGATTTCTTAATGACAACTCTTTAAATTTGAAATACACTATGAACAGCTGAAAGGAACAGATCGAATTCTTAGATTTGGTCCTTAAGGCAGGCACTCACAACAATGGCTATGCAGTGGAAACTGAATCCTTTAGGAAACCAACCTCGGGTAATTCAGTTCTCCACGTGAGTAGCTGTCACAATAAAACAGTTACTAAGAATATCCCGGTAGGCCTTTTCATCACTCTCAGGAGAAATTGTTCCAACATGGATATATTTAACGAAAAATGTCGAGAGTTATCTAACAGGCTCCTGGATAGAGGCTATAAGAAATGGTCTATTAAAAGGGCCATAAGAATAGCCAAACTACGAAGCAGGCATAGCCTGCTACAAAATGCCAATCCAGATGCAAATCTCAGAGAGAATATGCAAATCTCCTTTTCTACACCTTACAGTACAGAATATCACAAGATAAAAGCAATCATCAAAAATAACTTACCCATTCTGGCAGCCAATGACACCTATAAACAAATTCTGGCTGGAGGGGTCCAATTCTCGGCCAAAAAAGCCCATACACTTAGGGATCTTCTTTCACCCAGCCTCTTCTCGCACACGTCCGTGGGTGGTCCTAGTGCTAACCGGGGAGAATGGTTGGATGCATTGGGTACATTTCCATGTGGTAAAAGGGTCTGCAGAACATGTAAGCATGTCACTAAGAAACAGGATATTACCTCCAATGCCACTGGAAAAACCTTTATTAATCACAATTATGTGAATTGTAATACTTCCAATGTAATTTACGTGATTTCATGTACAAATTGCAAAAACCAGTATGTGGGGAGAACAAGCAGGGCACTGAAATGCTGTATAAGGGAACACCTAAACGACATAGACAATCATTCAAATACCCCTGTAGCCTGTCATTTTTCCCTTTGCTGCAATAGTAACACTTAACATTTTAAAGTGTCAGTAATAGACAAAGTTTCCATGGGATTACGGGGTGGTGATATCCATATGCGTTTGTGCTGCCAGGAAGCCTATTGGATCTTTCATTTGGGAACTAGTCAACCGATGGGCATGAACTCAGAATTTGACATATCTTGTTTTTTTCTAAAGGGAAAGACATCTTATTGTTCCACTATTTTGAATTCTTTTATCAGAAGCTTTTACTTGTTCTAATTATCTCCTTTGGCAGCCTCGTTTACACTATTATCCCCTGTAATTAACTTAATTTTGTGTCGATTTCTAATATATGGCTATATGTTCCAACATGGTAAATATATACGTATATATAAAAACTATGTATATGCACCTCCAAAATACTTTTCCATAGGCATTCATTTTGCCACTTTTCTCTGTTACAGCAAACCCAGAAGACTCTGAAAATCAGACCCTTTCATTCAATTTTATGAAAATCAGTCTTTTTCATTCAATTTTATATATTTTTTGCTATATTTTTTACAGGGATTGAATTGTTCTTTAATAGAGTGTTTTGGAACTTGCTATGTTTGTCTTTATTGTCATTCTTATGGTCTAATTAAAAAAAAAAAAATTTTCTTTCACCCTTTGTATGCCAAGTTCCTTTCCAATTTTTTTTCCCTTTTTTTTTCTCCTTTCTTTCACCCTTTGTTTGCCAAGATCCTTTTCTATTTTTGGCTACTTATTTTTATACATTCCCAGAAGATTTTGTATGTTTAAGCAACATTTGTTTACTATTTTTATGCATTCCCTGAAGATTTTGCATGTTTAAGTAATATTTGTTTACTATGTTCATCTATTGTATAATCAAAGCATGATTTTTTAATGTTCACATTTTCTGCAACTGAATTTATATCACATTATATATATTTTACACTGTCACATTATATATGCTTGTATTTAGCATACTAATTTTTTTTACATGATTATATATGTCAGCACCATGTATTGAATTGCACAGAGTTAATGTTTTTATAATGAATGTCTTTAATCACTTAATTACCTTGACCTTTTTGTTCATTTGTTGAGGTTCACGGGGGGGTTTAAAAAATAAATAAAGAAGGTGTGGAAGTGTGTGTGAATGTTTATAAGTGTGTATGTGTGTGTCAATGTGTATAACTATGTGTGTGTTACTGTCTGTGTAAGTGTGTGTACATGAGTGTCTGTGTAAGTGTATCCTGTGTCTGAGTGTGTAAAGGTGGCTGTGTGTGTATTTATGTGTGACAGTGTGTATAAGGGTGTCTGTGTAAATCTAAGTCTGTGAGGGTGACTAAGTGTGTAACTTTGTTTGTGTGACTGTGTGTATTTATGTGTGACTGTGTGTATTTATGTATGACTGTGTGTAAGTGTGTTCTTGCCCGGGGCCCTCACTGCACTCATCAATTTATCACATGGAGGGCACCAGCCCCCAACCAGCTGGCGTCTATTTCCCACCTCCTGCACTCAGCGTGCGTAGAGGGAAGACTGTGCGGAGGAGA